>JAOYRR010000388.1:0-482949 GCA_038994665.1 Podotricha telesiphe
CAATTTTTTTTTATTAATGAGAAATGTATTAACCGATATAACAAAAAAAAAATAAACACATAAAATACACACTTATTTATAATAAAAGAAAAACTTACAACAATAGTTATTTTCTTATCAAAACCTTGATGCCATTATTATTTTTCTAAACTGAATTAACAAATTTAAAAAAATGAAACTTCAAAAGTACATTTAATTCTAAGATTAAATTTAAGTGATTTAGGTATTCATATTTTTAAAACACCCATACTCTGGCGCGCTGTAACACTAAGACCTCTCCCTTACCTTCTGCCTGGAGATGCCAAGGAAAAAGTATTGTTACAATTGTTTAAAAATGCATTTAATTTATCTCTGGAACCGTTAAAAGGTTTTATAAAATTAATAGGACGAAGTAGTAGAATCTACTTCGTCCTTGGCTCTCCGTTTTCATTTCAAACATTTTGAACAGTAAAAATTAAAATAATAAAAATATTCCTAGTGTTGATTATGTTGCGTCCGATCCCTTAAGTAATGTACCTGACGATTGCGAGTCTCCTGAATATTTAAACAATCAAATTCCACTTTTCCAAATGAAAGCATTCAATCTTTCATCCGTTCATAATTTTAATATGTAACCGTATACCCGATATGCATGAGGAACCTAAAAGAGAAAATAAATATATTCATTATATTTATAAAATTACAAAAGATGGAACAAAAAAATATTTTTAACTATTTAGTTCATACCGGACCTTCCGTAAGTTTAATTAAATAACTCTCTATGAATAAAATGCCCAAGTATATATAATAATAGTAAAATTCAAATAAAGGGATTAGCTTCCGACGAAAATTTTGTGACAACTCTAGACCATATCAATATACCTTTCGTCTATATATATATATATATATATATATATATATATATAATAAAAGTCAATTCTGTACATAAAAGATTGTAGAAAAATCATCAAATCAATTGGGTTCGTTAATATATTGATAACAGAAGCAAAAAAAAGCAATCAATAAAATTTCTGTCTGTTACTTTGAGCGTCAATCACGAAGAAACGACGGGGCAAAAATGAATGAATTGGGTGGGTTATAGTCCGGAAGTACGTACAGAAGTACTTATACGGAAACTACATCCAACATCAGGATGTTGGATGTAGTTTTCGTAGAAAAATAAATTCTGAAATAGTCAAATTCCTATATAAACTACGTCGATTACCCGCAAATGTCTTTTAAATTTCAATAAGTAATGCTTTTATTATAAATAAAAACCAATAAAAAGATGATATATGTACATTTATTTCATAATAGTTATGTAACCGATATTGAAGAGAAAGAATTATAATGAGAAAACTTTGTAAATACTATTATCAAATGGATAAAGGAGCATTGCTCCATAGAAGTATTTTACAGTGACATACAACAAGTAAAAGGAATAGGTAATAGATCGACCCCATCCAATTATAGTAATATTTTCAACTCTTGGCATAAAAATCAAAGCTTTTAAACAACATTTAACATTGAACAATACTCCGGTATTATTATACCGGTTATAGAAAAGAGTTGACAATTTCAAGAAACAGCTAAAGATGGAAAGAGAGGATTGTAACATAGCTACAATTAAATAGGATAAATTTATTATTATAATAAAAGTGCACTCCCAACAATTGTGTACATTAAAAAATATATTAAACAAAAATGGTATGGTAGTATTAAATTGTAAAAATATGTACAATGTAGATAAGTAAATGAAAATAAAAAGCCCTTCAAATAAAAATCCAAATATTTCACAATTTATTTATTTCATTAACCAATAAAACACAAAACAAGAGAATAAAATAATAAAAACATAATATTTTGAACACAGAAAGAATTCATTATCTTGAAGTTCATTTGCAATCATTTTCTTCAGGTTGCTCACCAACCCAGCTTACAATTCTTTTGTCGTGCCACACATATTCTCCTCTAACAGAGCCTGAGGCATCGAGGGCCAAGAATAAAGGACCTTCAGCACCCTCGTCTATAGTTTTTGGACCCTTATTGGAAGACATGTCAGTGTTTACATAGCCAGGATGAACTGCATTGACTTTGATATCTAAAATATATTGTAAATTATTAAAAACTATATTTAGTTCATATTGGGTTCTATAACTTTCCTGACTGGATTTTAAAATATTTTACAATAATACTTAAGAATGAATTCTGTTATATAAGTTATTAAATGGTTATTAGACACTGCCCAAAAAGCAAAATATTTTACAGTAAATGTAATGTCTGGAGATTTGGTCGCCTCCCGTAGGAGTTATTATTTGTTTATTCACTCTGGTAGGACAAAAGGTAATGTTATGATGTTACTTATTGGGCAATGTCTCAAATTTGAACAAAAAGCAAATAAAAGAGTGTCCTGATACTGGGTTCGCACGAAACCGACACTGGGTTCTCTCTGCAAAAATAGGTACCTCGGTCATTGAACAATCTTTGTTGAATTTTAGTTAAAGCTGTCAAACCAACTTTAGAAACAACATAAGATGAATTTCCCCATTCTGCTTCATAAGTTCCTTGTTTAGCTGCTTCTATATACTGATTCATAAGATTAGAAAGTTCTGCTACAGTTAAATTAGGATCTTGAAAGCATTTCCTTAATTTTTCACTTGGAATAAGACTCAAATGGCCACATGAACTAGAAACATTAATAACACGGGCACCATCACGCAGTATTGGAAATAGAATTTCACATGTTGAAAGCACTGAGAAATAATTAACATGTAGAGTCTGTTCTGCTTGAACAGCTACAGGTTCTGGTGCTTTCGTTTTAAAAGCAATAGCTGCATTATTTATGAGAATATCTATGAATCCATATTTTTCCTTTATATAATCCCGGAATACTGTAATACTATTTTTAACTGTAATGTCTAGTTGATGATAGTTTGGATGTAAGCCTTCTTGATTAAGTGCAGCGACTGCTTCTTCGCCTCTTTTTGCATCTCGTGATGTTAGGTAAACTTTTCCATCAAAACGTTTACAAAGTCCTCGGACTATCGCGAAACCGATTCCTTTGTTAGCTCCCGTTACAACGGCCACTTTGACGCCCATTTTGTAATTTTATACGATACACGTTGTAGATATTATACTTTAATATAATTTATAATATTAGAAATTATTCCTCAATATATACGGTAGATCAGAAACTTAATATATTTTAAAATATATTTACTATACAATATTATTAACTAAATTTATTGATTGTAGATCACGATGATCCTTTCATTTGTTATAAATAAAACTTGTAATAATTGTAAAATTTTAATAAAAAACTAGCGATAGTTACTCTTACAGTCTAAACTACACTACTTGTAAACACGAAGTTCACGTCAATGTCAAAAGTTTTTAGACATTTTTATTTTTTAAATTACCTACTGCTGAACGAAAACCGTCGTAATCTTTCAACCTTTATCATTATACAAATAAATGTATAGATATTTAATCTATACATATAAATGTAACCGACCGCTGTCTTTACATGAAAGATATATGTTTGTATTATTTAAATCAATTTATAAGCACTTCATTTTGTTGAACAAAATTACTATAAAATAAATGTATATTTATGAAAATTGTATAATATTTCATATATTTTTGGCTATATCTTTAATAAACTTCTAACTGGCTATATCTTTAATGAACTGTATAGCTGTCTGTAAATGAGAATTATTTTCATAATTTGACAAAATTATATATAAGTTTAAGCAAAGTTTGCCATTTAAGTGACGACGGGGGTGGGCGATACTATGAGATACCGTAACTATATTGTAACCGTGTAGTTTACGCAGACGAGGCCGCGATCGGGTCGCTTTTATCTATCTGTATATTTTTAATATATTTATAATACAAAGATGCGTAGGAAAAAAAATGCGACCTCTTTTTACGAAAATTGTGTGGACGGAGTAAGAAATTTAGTAAAATTTATATACCCAAAGAAGGCAATAATTTACGTTATAATGTATTTTCTGATCAAGTTGCTTTAGCAACCTGAATTTATGCGTCATTGGTGCTGTTAGTATGTAATAATTCATATCGCATGTTACGAGATATGATTTCACATTATGTTTATAATAAGATTATATTATTATTGTTCATTAATGTTCTATAAACATTACAAAAAAGTATATATCTTATATATAAAATAAAATAAAATTATAATCTTAAAATCTCATAAATGATCGAAAGTTATAAAATATTCAAACAATTAAAGAAAATACTCAAGTAATAATTGAATTTGTGAAGCTTTTTGTTTCTTTCTGCATAGCAGGCTATTCAGAGAGAGCCTAGTGTCCAGACAAGTCGAAATTGAGACACTGCCCGTTGAGTGACAGAACTCAACGCCGCGCTTTGTCTTAGGTACCAAAGAGAAGAAATTGTTTAATTATAATCATCCCTCCGGGTAGAAATCGAACCGACAACCAATCGAGTTTCTGTAAGTCTGTAAGTCAAGAGCCTCACTTGGAATCTTACTTAGGTGACCGTCGCGACTAGACATATTGCCTACTCGAGCTCCATTTCGTAGCAAAGGAAACAATATTTCACTTGCCGATAACACTGAAAAATAATTTACAAATAATATTTGCTCAGCTTGGATCGCCACTGGTTCTGATTTCACGCTATGATACTGTAGTCTGTAATGTCCAATTGACGATATAGTTCGGGTTTGAATCTTGTTTCTTGAGAGCAGCAACTGCATTCAGTCCCCGTTTGTCATCTCGTGATGTGAGATATAATACTCTATCACAACGTTTACAAAATTCCCTAACTATATTGAATCCAATGTGAATTAGCGCCAGTCACGACAGCTAATTTTAAATTCATCTTCTATTTTGTACTTTAAATATTATCATAAGACAAAAATTTGAGCAGTCTAAAGAATGTCCTAACCACTAGTTTAGTTCAGTGTTTATTTATAGCGCTTCAAACGTGCCAGTTGAGCAAAAATCAGGCCATTCATTAAAAAAAAAATAGAAAATAAGGTTATTTTTTTATGTAAAAATGGAAAATTATATTTCAATAGTGTGTTTTTTATATAATTTATAATTATTATTATTATTATTTTTTTTGTAATCTATTTTTATTTAGGGTCTTTTTATGTAATAATACAAAAATGTCAGCCCCATCGTTCCCTAAAACAATCTTCAAACACACAATTATAGCATTTCCTTAATCTTCTAAGAACACTATTTATACTTAAATTTATACAACATGTTAGTTACCACAGAACAAGGTTCAGACAATAAACATTGGAAAACACCTACATCTCTTAAATTTAAATTATATCGACGAATTAAGTCTTGACGGGCCCCGGCATTACGGACACATTCCACTAAGAAATGGTGAATATCATCCTCCACTCCGCACAATTCACAGTTAGGAGAATTTACTTTCTTCATGAGAAAACTGAATTTCTTTAACGGAATATGCCCAGCACGCAACCTAAGAGCAGTAACAATTTGTTCACGTGTCATTTTTTTTTCACCAAACCATGGGATCTGAGGAAGCTTATTCTGAATAACTTTATACCATATTCCTTTTAATTTTGATCTTTCATCACAATACTCTTTCCAAATTTTTGTGACTTCCTTTTTGTACTTGATTAAAATTTCAAAAAAGTCAGGTAATATCTTAAAATTTTTACCTTCCACTAATGCCCGCTTTGCTAGTTTGTCCGCTTCCTCATTTCCCTTAAGTCCAAGGTGTGAAGGAACCCATTGGAGTTTGACAAAAATGTCACTGTTATGTAACATAATAATCTTATATTATTATAATCTTCTATAATAATCTTATAATCTAATCTCTAATATTTTATAAGCAACTGATATACCTCTCTTGCCTTTAATGCAACTAGTCAAATGAAGCAAAGCACTTTTACTGTCCGAGAAAATAACTATTTTATTACAATTAAGAGAGGAAACATACACCAGTGCCATAAAAATTGCAACCAGTTCCGCTGTCATAATTGTAATGCTATTTTTTATTCTAAACATTTTGCTAACTAAATTAACTGCATCAAAAACAGAACATCCAACATTAGACAAATTTTTAGAGCCATCTGTGTAGATGGCATTCCACCCAACATAATTCTCATTAATTTCGTGAATAATTTCGTATTTTGACACATTACAGTCTAAATATTTTTTTGGCGTATTTATACAATTTAAATCAGTCTTAATAATATTTTTAATATTTATGTTAGACAGCCAAGTGCTTAAATTAAACATCTCCAATAGTAACGAGGAGCTAATCATTTCATCTTTCATATTTAAGTACATGTAAGGCAATAACGGCTTCTTTTTCTTAGTCCAATAACTTTTATTACATAATAAACTCAATTGCGAAATATGCTGGATGGTTTCATTCTTCACTGATGATTGACATTTTAAACAGTATTTTATAGCTATATAGCGTCTTCGTATAAAAAGAGGAGAGATGCATAGATCACTTTCCATTACATGTATAGGTGTAGACCTAATATACCCACCGATAACTCTCATTGCCATATTTTGTATTCTGTCCAATTTATGTAAATGAGTATTAGCACTGTTATCATACAAAAAGGATCCGTAGTCAATTCTACTTCTAATTAATGCCTAATAAATTCTACGTAAATGTTGAGGATGCAATCCCCATCCTGAACCAGCCAGAACTTTAAGTATTTTAATGAAATTTACAGCTTTTGCACAGATAATATTAATATGTTTACCCCAACGCAGGGATCTATCCAGCCATAATCCTAAGTACCTAATGTTATTTACCACTTCTAAGCTCAACCCATTAATGTTAACATTTACATTCTGTCTTTTAAAACCTCTACTAAAAATACATAGCTTAGATTTATTCAAGCCCTAATTTATTTAATAACGTTATAAAGATATCAACAGCACCCTGCAAGTGTGACGCACTTTCCTCAATTTTATTACAACTTGCATATAGTACAAAATCATCGGCATATTGACTTATATATACATTTTGTATAGCTTGACAAATTTCTATGGTGGCTATATTAAATAACAAAGGTGACAACGGGTCTCCTTGAGCAAGACCCCTGCTTGTCCATCTCTCATAATAGAAATTATTAATTTCACTTTTAATTTTAAGATGTCTTTCATTTAAAAAGGACCAAATATATTGACAAATTCCCGAATCAACATTTAAATTATCTAACCTAATAACAACAATTTCTGGTAATACATTGTTATAGGCCCCTTTTATATCCACAAAACAAGCGACTGTTTGTATATTATTTGTAAAACCTATTTGAATATTACTTATTAAACTAGTTAAATTATCTAAACATGACTCACCTTTTCTAAAAGCTGTTGTTTTGGGAGAAAAAACATGATTTCTTTCCAAAAACCTTGCCTTAATCATATTATGTAAAGTTTTTACAACACAAGACATTAAAGAAATTGGTCTTAATTTATCTGCTCCTGGCTTAGGAATGGCTACAATCTCTATTATTCTCCACTGATATGGTATACAATCTGACTTAAATACTAGATTGAAAATATTTAATAAATATTGTTTTGCATTGTTAGGTAAATTAAATAACATTGAGTATGATATATCGTCATAACCAGGTGCACTATCTTTCTTTTTTAAAGCGTTGTCCAGTTCACAAAGAGTAAAATCCAACTGTAAAGTCACATTCCTTGTATGAAATGACGGTTTGTTTACCGGTACATAATCAGGCTATAAATTACATAATAATTCCTGCACTTAATCTAGCCATTCTCATACCCTTCATCCACTGCATTTTACGCCACTTATCCGTTGTATTCACATTTCCATCAATAGAGTCACAATATGCACGCCAACTCTTACAAACAGCTGCTTTAATTAATTTTCTAGCTTTTTAAAATTTCTAAAATTTTCTTTCTTTCTAAAATTTTTCGCTTTAGGGTATTAAGATTATCAGGTGTTGGATTACGCCTAAGATTTTTGAGCGCTAATCTTCTTTCAGCTACAATTTTAGACAGATTCTGACTCCAATATGATTTGGGTGTAAATTTCCTGTGAATATTATTACAATATCTAATTAACGGAATGCTTGCTTCAGCAGCTTTATTTAATTGTTCAACGAACCAATTATACATTTCCTGCACATCATTTGTTTCGTATGTAGAAATGGTAAAAACATTCGTTAAAATATCTTTATATTCTTTCCAGTTGGACTTACTATAATTAAGTTTTTTAGAGAAATTCATAACCTCTTCATAAGTTATAGCAAATTTGATTATCAAGTGGTCACTACCAAGATTTTCATTAGTAACTCTCCAGTCAAAGTTAGATGCTAGGTGATATCTGGTGAGGACTGCTGTAATGACCCATTAACGAATTTAATTCTAGTTGGACAGCCATCATTGATTGATGCAAAATCATATTCGAGAGAACTATCAAATAGTTGATTTCCTCTTGTATCTACCTTGTTAGACCAACAAGTATGCTGCCCATTAAAATCCCCTGCAATTATAGTATTCTTTTGAAATAATGAAAATAAGTAATCCCAGTGCAATTGACTTGTGCAAATATTAGCAGGACTATAAACAGATACAATATTCTTAACGATTCTACTATTTAAAACTTTAACGTGCAAAGTTTCTATGTCATTATTCGGTACATTAATTGATCCTACAACAGTTTTAAGTGACTTATGGGTTATAATAGCCACACCTCCGTATGAATCTATTCTGTCCTTTCTGTACACATTATACTGACTTATATTCAGATTAGATCCAGTCTGTAACCATGTCTCACTTACCATAGCAATGTGAATGTTTTCTCTATTCAGCAGTAATTTAAAATCTGATAACTTAGGTCTAAGACTTCTTGAATTCCATTGTATAATATTTAAGGAACACCTGCCGGATAGTGTGCTATCCATTAAGACACGATAGTAGTTTATTGAGCACATCACTACTCTTGACAAACTTTGAAAACAAGACACATAGTTCTCCTACAATTAACCAAACAGCATTAAAACACTTTTCTTTAATTTCTTTTTTTGATAAAATAATCTCTTTAATTTTTCTTAAAAATTCTTTAAACTTTGGACTCTTCTTATCATTTTCCTTTTTATTCGTATTGTTATCAATGTGATTTTCGTCTGACATACATTTGCTGGCTTACATACGCCATTTGTCTTGCTTGGAGTTTTCTTTCTCCCATTGATGTTCGTATATTCTTTAAATGTTTTTGTTTTGGTATCAGCGCCACTTTCTTCTTCCGATTCTACTGCCATAGGTAAAGCAAACATTGCAGGCTTGTGTATTTCACTCTCTGCGACTAAAGCATCTCTATATGTTCTATTATCGGATTCCTTGAATTGATCCCTCGATGTATCCACTGCTGCGATTACATCAATTTCAGAATTTTTAAACTCCTTTTTTTTGGTTGATTCTTTTAATATTTTTTCCTTTTCACAGTAACTTTTAAGAGCACTTTTATATGTTAGATTATTCTGACACACTATCAATCTAATTTTCTTTTCTCTCACAAACATTGGACATGTTTTATCTAAAGCCATATGCGGGCCTTTACAGTTTACACACACAAATTGTATCGACTCACAGTTTTGATGACCTTGCCCACATTTTGGACATTTGATCTTTGTAGGACACGTTCTATTTAAATGGCCAAATTTCCAGCATCCGGAGCATTGCGAAACTGGAAAAGTGTACGGTTCGACTTTAAACCGGCAACCGTATCCAAAAATATACGGGGGTAAAGTTGAACTTTTAAAGGCCAAACGTATTGTTAAGCTTGGTACCCATTCACTTTTTTCATTCAATCTCTTAAGTCGTCTCACAGTGATTATTTCATCTTTACACTGAAAAAATTCTTGAATCTCTTTTTCGTCTATATCTAAATCTATGTCTTTGACCACGCCATACGTAATTTGAACATCAGTAGTGGGATGACATCTATACTCCAACTCTGTAATTTTCCTATTACTCAATAATTTTTCTGCATCAGTTTTATTCTTAAATGAAATAATCACTTTATACGGTCCTTTATACTTAATTCTCAAAATATTACTAATTTTCTCCGACCTCATCCGCTTAGCCATGCCTATTTGTTTAGGTAATACCATATTAGACGACAAACATATATCATATGTCTCATCATGAGTAGATGTACTTCTAAGTATACGCTTGGGCCTTCTTTGTACTGTGATAAAATCGTTCTCCTCACTTCTACTTTCTTCACTGTCCTCTCTCTGTCTTTTTTCAACAAAACGAGATTTCTCTCTATGTAATTCATCTTCCTTCACTGTTACTAGTTGCTCACTAATTCCAGTATTCCGTTTCGGAAATCCTCCGAATCACTGAGGCTCGATAATAAAACCGTATCTTCATTATTTTCATCCATAATCAAATAAATAATACATGAGGGTAGAACCAAAAATAAATCGTTATTGCTTTTATACGAAAGCAAGACTCATGTGCTTGCGACGAGTATCGACGCACGACTCATAATTTATAATTATTAAGTTATAAATTTATAACATATGACATTTAGTGAGTACAAATTCCTTCTAAAAATATGTTCTAGAGCACTCTGTGTTGTAACTGGTGAAGACAAATTTGTTATAAACTGTCACTGTGAAAATAAATAAAAACTAGGCGCTCATTTCAAATTGTAACAACCGCCTTATGGACAGAAATCCGTAATCTTGATTTATACAATAATTCGCACATTATTATACGATATATAAAGATTTTATTTTCTCTTACATTTTGCTTATGCTCCAAAAAAACTGAGAAAGATATAGAAACAATTTTAAAATCCAGATTTGTATCGATCACCAGATTATATAGCATAAAAATTTTTACTTATTAGATATCAGTGTGCTACATAAGTATATTTGAATAAAAGAGATTTTGAATTTGAATAAATAGAAAGAGATCCTAGAAATAATATAAAAGTACTTCAATAGGTTTATAGGGGTTCGTTTCAACACTTTAAAAAATATAAGGAAGTTTCCAAAAATAAAAGAAATATATAATATTTTATTATTTGCACATTTAATTACTTTCGTAAACATCTATAACATGCAATTCATAATTTAAATATAGTTAAAGAGTCCTTATATATCAGCCTTATTAAGATGTCTTAGAATAATTATTTATATTCATTTGAGGTTTGATGATATGTATATAAATAAGTAAAGCAATATTAAAGTAAGTAAGTAAGTAAGTAAGTAAAGCTTATTTACTCTGTAGAAGAATATTTAAAAGATAAAAAGGTGTGGAAGTAATAGGTTTCGAGTTTGGTGCAGGTTAGCTACCACTGTATTAAATCATAAAATTGTAACCTTTGTATTTGAAAAAAGCAAGTGTTGAGTTTCTCGCTGGCTTTTCTCAGCAGAACTGTCTTCCGAGCCGGTGGTAGTTGTATGTTCATTCGACGATTCAAAAGTGCTTGCACAAGTCTATTTGAATTTGAATATTCTATAGGCTTATAGGGGCTTGTTTCAACAATTTAATTAATATTAAAAATGCATATACTGTCTATACTTAAAGTTGGTCATTCCTAATAGTCTTCTATGGGTCTTTCCCCGTCCCAGTTAATAACTTCTTTGTTGTACCACACGAATTCTCCGCGTATTGAGTCAGGGGCATCCAGAGCCAAGTATAATGGGGCTGCGATGCCGTTCTCCACGGTCATTGGGCCTCTGCCAGCAGTCATGTCGGTGTCCACGAACCCAGGATGTACTGCATTCACTTTTATATCTGAAAAAAAAAAAAGGGATTGGTTATTCAATCCATTCTATTATATTATAAATGCGAAAGTAACTTTGTCTGTCTGTGACGTCATAACGGCCAAATCGTTGAACCGAATGTGATGATAATGTATATAGAGATACTTGGGGGTTTTGGGATGAACATAGACTTTCTTTCTTCTATTTTTTCGATTCTTTTAGAATATACGAAATAGGTTTAGTCCACGCGGGCGAAGCCGCTAGCGGGTCGCTAGTAATTTATAAGTAGGTAGGCGTGGTTTAGCGGTCAGAGCGCTTGAACGGTTTCCAAGAGGCGCGGGCTCAGATCCCGCTGCGTTCAAATTTTTATACGTTTTCTAAACATGTATTTTTTTTTAAATATGTATTTTTATTAGTAGGTTTATTTAACAGACTCAGTCTTTTGGTATTGTTACCGTGTTGGGATCAAAGTGGTTTATCGTAGTGTAGCTGTACCTGTCTCTATTCTATAATTTTTTTAGCCTCACGTCTTATTTCTAGCGGGATAATCAGAGGGCTTTTATTCTATTCTATTCTATTCTATTTATAGAACACAGAGTACGTTCGTTTTGTTATCTACTATTTCACACACATATAAAATGTTTTCAAGACATTATTAGAGAATGTAAGCCATACGTTCCTACTACATTTACCTAAACCGAATGGATCAGGGTTCCGGGCACTTGGATGGTTTCCAAGGGGTGCGGGTTCGAAACCTGCTAATTTCATAGAAAGAGCCTTTTCGGTACTAAACTTAACTTTTCAAAAGAACCTAACAATAAGTAAAGACCTGAACAAATATTAGCATAATCACTGACAATGAGGACTTTTTTAAGCTTGTTCCAAATTGCAGTATACAAACTTAAATAATATCTAGTAAAAAAGTAGTGTTAAAGCACAACTTTATATTTGTATTTTTTAAGGTTTGAGTATTAAAAAGCGCAGTGATGCATAAAAGTTGTGGGTTCGAATTTATTGTTTGCTTGTACAATTCAGCTTTCCACTTTTTCCAGCATAGTGAGAGAAAACATAGTGTTAAAACACTCCGTTCTCCACTTTCCGTTAGATTTCGAGTCTAGCAACAGAAATGGTGAACTGAAAATAAATGAATCATGATTATTTCACCGAGAGGGAATCGACCTCCAACCAATTCCGATTACATTAGGCACTCTCCTACCACGGCGGCCACGTACAAAAAAATAAATCACTCACGTCTATCGTTAAGCGTTCTTTGTTGTATTTTGGTCGCAGCCGTTACACCAGCTTTGGCGATCGTGTATGTGGAATTCCCCCAATATGGTGCATTTGCACCAGCTCTGACCGCTTCAATGAATTGATTCATCATTTCGGAGAGTTCTGGGATTGTTAAATTAGGGTCCTGTAACCGCTTTCTGAGCTCAGGACTAGGAATGCGACTTAGATGAGCGTCACGAGTCGACATATTGACCACTCTAGCTCCATTACGTAGTAAAGGAAACAATATGTCGCATGTGGAGAGAAATGAGAAATAATTCACAGATAATGTTCGTTCAGCTTGAAGTATAAGTGGTTCGGGTGCTTCATGCAAATAGGCGATTCCAGCGTTGTTGATCAGAATATCTATAAAGCCATACGTTTCCTTAATATGATCACGGAACGCTATAATGCTTTTATTATCTGTAATATCCAATTGATGGAATTTTGGATGGAAGCCTTCTTTGTTGAGTGCGGTAATAGCTTCCTCGCCTCTTTTCACATCTCGCGACGTGAGATACACAACTCCGTCGAAACGTTTGCAAAGACCTCTCACCAGACCGAATCCTAGTCCCTTGTTAGCGCCGGTCACCACCGCAACTTTTGTAGCCATACTGTTAAAATACAAAAATTCGGAATATATTGGAATATATAATATATTGTCGCGTTATTTCTTAATTATTTAAGCTTATAATTTTTAGCTTATAAACCAATAGATCGAAATGAACAACAATACAATATTGAAAATCCCAACCCTTTTTTTGAATATCTTAGGTGCACGGCGAGTTTAATGAAACTGATATTACTCGTGAAATAAATACTGTGATATAAATATCCGAAAATAGACACTTGAAGCAGATAAGATACCACACACATATATTTCCTCAAATCTGATACCCAATGAATAAAAGAATTATAAACAATATTGATTTAGCAGTAGATTATTACATATAAAGAATACTGTAGAAACTGACAATCGTCTTTACTATGCAAAAACAACGACTCTGTAAATAACCCTGGCTTCCATACAAATTTTATCATTTGTAATTGAAATTGAATTGACACCCAATGTAATTGAAAAACAGTTCTAAACTCCACCTCTTAGAGAGAGTTGGGAGTGGGTTCTGTTCCCACTGGGAGGAATAGAATTATTTTTCATTTCTGCACTTTGGTACCTAAGATAATGCACCTCGTTTGGTTCTGCCTCGATTTGGGGCGAAAAATGTAGAACGGACTGTCTTGATTTTAGGTTCTCTTTGAGTACATTTTAATGTTGGAAATAGCGCGATGCTGAAATAAAAGGGGGGAGTGAACCAACAAGCATCAACTGCTCAACTCAATGAGACAATACAACTGCGTCGTAATTAAAAACTAAAAAACATAGTACTTTTTATTTAAATAGAGTATTACAAGCACTTTCAAGCTAATAAACACAAAAATGTCAGTCAGTCCTACTACGAAGCTACCACCGATTCAGAAGGCAATTCTCTTAAAAACCGGCAGCGAAAAACTCAACACATGCTGTTTTTCAAATATAAACTAATACGAGTATTAATATATCAAAACAAAACAAATAAACAAATTCCAAATATTTTCCTTTTATATAGATACTGACGAGCGATCAAGATGAGTTGAGATGAGAGACTAAACACTGCTTTATAATGAGGCCGTGTGATGTATACTTTCCTCATACGGCTTAACAGAAATGTACTTGTCATGTTAGAATAACGTCACTTGTCATTATAAAGTTCTAGTATACCAATACTACATGTGTTCTAACATATTTAGTGTAATTTAGACACTTATTAAAGGAAAAATATTTAGATGTGTGCAAATTTGAAACTCAGTGGAGTCCAACTAGAGCGAAGAGATGGTGGGTTCGAGTTCCGCTGCGTTGAAATTTTTAATCATTTCTTTATATATATGTTCTATCTGATATGTATTTTACAGGACATTTGTGTTAGAAATTAATCGACAATTGACGCTGTTGTGGTGTGAATTGTTTTTTTTTTAATTTCTTTATATAGATATAGTTTGAGTTTGCGCAGTAAGAGTATCATTGACTTGAAAACTGCCTTTATACGTCAAAATTTTTGTTTTTTATGTCTGGTCGTGAGGACACCTGTGTTTGTGAGAAGACTTTGACTTTGACTTTTGTTGTGGGTTAGACATTCTCGGACATGGATTATAGCAGTTCTAGGAGTAAATTTATTTATTTTAATTGATTATTAATAATTATGAAGTAAAAATATTCATTCAAATCATAATCATGAAAATAAAGTTATTTTTTGATAATAATTTAGGTACTCCAGTATTAAATAATTAATTATTATAGTTATTTAAATTATCTACTATTAGAAAAATATGTTATGTAATAGTTACCATAATTTAACCATTTAAATATATAAATTTAAGCAAGGTTTGTGATGTAAGTGATAACGCGGCCGCGCGAGAACACCAAATAGTTTAGTCGTGTATATTACAGTGCCAGTTTTGTTAGTTTTGTGGCACTTGGCTTGACACGCTGCCGAGTGTCTCGATAAGAATTAATAAAATACAGAAGCAGCTGCCCTCACAGAGACAAAAATACAGTAAGTAAATTAATAAGTGTAAATAAACGTAATCTATGACAAAAAACATAAGCATCATGATTAGGCGATTTATATGCGAAAATCGACTTCATGCCTATAAATTCGCCGTAGCCTTTGATAACAAGATGGAATTTATGACTTGCGAAATTTCCAACAGTTTTTTATGGCGTTAGAAATGTATTTCTCGCTATTTTAAGATTTTTGAAATGTTGTATTTATTTTATTTTTAAAAGAACGCATATAAAAATTAATATATACTTAATTCGAAAAGTATAGTTTTTCATTTATATTTAATTATCAATTATATTGTCTTAGTGTGATTGCGACACATAAGCACTTCTTATACTTTGTTCTGTAGCTGGATGTAGAACGCATGGCTGAGCGGTCAGAGTGTTTGAACGGTTTTCAAGAGGCGGGGGTCAAATCCCGCTGCGTTCAAATTTTTATACGTTTTCTAAATATGTTAATTAAAGTTTTTTTAATCGTTTAAAGATTAACAGCTTATTGTGCATTCACATGCTCGGCAAGACTGCACAAGCGCGGAGCGTCAACGCGTATATAAGTCACAAGCGTTTCCCGCAGGTTTCATTTAATTTGTATTGAAAAAGCGACGTTGGCACGGGTCGGTAGCTACCCTTTGCAAGCTCTCGTAAGATAAACACCGTTTACGCACTTATAATTGTAAACGCTTGCCGAGCCTTGTTGTATCGATACATTTTAAAATTTTTAATTTGATCTTATTGTTGCAGACTAAACAGTTCCAATCTACATATTAAATTGACTTCATTAAAAAAAGCTAAGCTTACAAACTAGAAACGTATTTACGGTAAAAAGTAGAAAGGGACATATAAAAAGATTAGGTCACTAAATGTAAGTTAAGATAACAATTTGTTATCTATGAACTAATAGCTTGATTACAATATATAAGGCACACGTCACAGCACATTCAGCCAGAAGACATGTCTCCCAAAGTAGCTGTAGTGACGGGTTCGAATCAAGGGATTGGCCTCGCTATTATTAGAGGGCTTTGGAAACGCTTCGACGGCGTCGTGTATTTAACGTCATTATATGAAAACCAGGGTGCAGATGCTGTCGCTGATCTTAAAGAAGACGGGATTTATCCAAAATATCATCAGTTGGACATCACGGATGTAAAGAGTATTACTAAATTCCGTGATCATTTAAAAGAAAACTATGGATTTATAGATATTCTAGTGAACAACGCGGCTATTGCTTTTAAGACGAATGCTCCAGAAGCAGCTGGTGTACAAGCTGAAAGGACATTACACGTGAACTACTTCTCAACAGTGTTACTCTGTGATTTTTTGTTCCCTTTACTCCGAAATGGCGCCCGTGTGATTAACATGTCGAGTTCTTATGGCCATTTGAAGAGAATTCCAAGTGAAAAGTTGCGGGACTGTCTGAGAGACACAAATTTGACTATCAGTCAATTGTCTGAACTGATGAACGAGTTCGTGAGGGCGGCGAAAGAAGGGACACATGGGACAGAATGGGGAAACTCATCGTATGCTGTTTCCAAAGTTGCTGTCGCTGCACTGACGAGGGTACAGCAGCGGCTTGTTTGTGATAGAGGTGAGGGATGTAGAAAAAACGTATTTAGTATTTCTTAGTACTAAAACTACATTAGAATTACAGATTTTTTCAAAGCTATCGTGGCACGTTGGGTCTTAGTCTACTACTAGTCTCAGTACTCGAGCAGAGAAATGAAAATATACAGTCAGCTCATTTTGCAAGAATTCAGGGCAGTACGCGAGGCAACTAAGAAATCGTTAGCGGTAGTTTGAGATAATAATTGTATCAAATGACAGACGAATGCCACCTCAGTCTACCTGTGACCACGGACTACTGTAAAGTGTTCGAAACGTCGGGTTTTAAAAATGTATTTTCGAATATCAAAATTATACGCGATTAATCCGTTTAAAATAGTTTCATTTCAAAATGTGTAATAATCGCGAAAATCAAAGAACTTATTATTGAAAATATAACCATCCCCATGTGGAAATCTAACCCACAACCATCGCTTATAATAACAGAACCTATCACACTGCGCCACGATAGCCTCTATTGGATACTTAAAAATAATATATTAGAGAATAGAAAAACTGGAGTAGGGGAATCATTTGGAAAACATTGGTCATAAGGATGACTTTGACATTCCTAAAGAAATTTCCATAAATAAATAGATAAATTTCCATTATCATGATTCGGCAGTTCTTTATAACATTTATTTTGCAATGTCACGAAATGTTATATATAATGTATAAATATCAATGTTAATTAAAGAAAAAATAACATTGAGAAAAATAAACTATTCTGTAAATACACTGGTTATTCTCGAATAGGCGAGCCGAATAATAATTTCGAGCACTCTATTTAACGTCCATTGTTTCATCTTGGCGCTGTGGAACAATTTCTGACTGTAACGCGATTGATTGTAAATTCAACTTCAACTTGGGGGAAATTATTTTCATCTCCCGGCTCCAGAGATGGAGCTCGCAATGTTCCGATGTTTTGTGGAAATTGAAGAACGGGGGATCTTTTGGTCTCTACTTTGATCTAGATAGTTAGTTTGTTTACCACTAATTCTGGTTATTAGGCTCAAGCTAACATTCACATTTCGTTACTTATCTCTCGTAACCTATATATATTTTATTGTAAAATTTCAGATATCAAGGTAAACGCTGTTCATCCAGGATACGTAAGAACGGACATGTCGTCCAACACAGGGGAGTTTACAACAGAGGAAGGAGCTCGGGCTCCTTTATACTTGGCTTTAGACGCACCGGATTCAGTCCGAGGCGGATATGTGTGGTGCGACACGACACCTGTCGACTGGGAAGGCAAGAGTCCGGAATTTGATTGATACTAACTGAACTTTCTATATGAGTATGACGGAATGAAGAACCTCTAGCTTATAACATCTTTATATGCCAGATTCCAGAAGATTTCCAATCTTTCGCAGTATTGTTTCTGCAATAAAGAGTATCCCATCCTGGCACAGTGGGATTGGTAGTGGGTTCAATACTACTCGGAAGTATATTAAAATTATTTTCATTTACCTCCTCTAGTAAGACAAAAGTGGGCGTTGAGTTCACTCAACACTGAATGTCTTGAATTCATAAAACAATGAAATGCCTGGAAAAACTAGGAAAAAATATTGAGAAAAGTGAAAGTACATAACTTTATACAAAATTTCATCACAATCAGTTCAGCAGTTCAGCCGTGATAACGTCACAGACAGACAGACAGACAGTATTCCGTTCTCAGCGTTCCACCCGAATTCGAGACATTGCATATTGAATGCCGATACTACTCGTTTTTGTGCTGAACGCCCGTCTCTGTCACATCAGACATAAATAAAAAGTGAAAGCAATACAATTCGAATCGAACCCTCTGCCATCGTGGCCGCAAAGTGCATCAATTTTATTTGTCAAAGATAACTGCCACCATACTAAACAACTTTTACTAAGAAAGCATTTGCTTAGTTCTTATAGTTTAGCTAGACCATTGTGGTTCTCCTTCAGTTGTAACGGATCTTTAATTTTTATATGTTGACAGAGAGAGAGTTCGCGTCACCCTAAACAAACTTTGTTTAGGTGACCTTTACTTCTTTCTTCTAGCAGGTCTATTATAGTTCTTACAACTTTATTATATTTATATATATATATATATATATATATATATATATATATATATATATATATATATATATATATATATATATATATATATACTTTATTATATTTATATACATAAACAATAAATTAAAGTATGAGGAAATTGAAAACCTTATTATTTGACACATTTGCCCCCCAATTCATTCTCTCTCTTTCACACACACACACCCAATACATACATACAAAATTGGCATGCTATTTTAATTTTTGCATTTTAATATATATATGTTCAATGTAAGATTAGTATTAAGTATATATATTTTTTGGAATTTGTTCAATAATTTGTGGAGGAAGGCGTTGTTAATACCTACAATACAGTTTTAAACTAAAGTAGTATTGAGTGTTATTTACTTGAGTTTCAATAAAGAATATATATATATTTTTAATAGATATTTAAGCAAAATACCTGAAGTTAAGTACAATATATTTTTATTATTCCAAATGTCAAAAAAACAATAAATTAATTCGCTGACCTACTGATTTGAATGTGTTGAATACTCTTATCATTATCTCAAGTAAACAATGATTTGTCACAAATCGTGGAACATTTATAAAGTTAGTATATATACATTGATAACAAAAAAGGCAGCTTAAAGAAATATGATATTATAAAAAATGACTGCAAGAGTGGCTGTAGTGACTGGCTCTAACCAGGGAGTTGGTCTTGGTATAATCAAAGGCCTGTGTAAGCGATTTGACGGTATTGAGATATATTAAAATCAAGGGGCACAAGCCGTAGCTGTTCTAGAAAAGGAAGGATTACATCCAATCCAAAGGATATCACCAATGGAAATAGAAATGGAAATGTCTTCCAACCACGAAAGTATAGTATAATTCCGTGGTCACACTAAAGAAAACCTTGGAAATATAGATGTATTGATAAATAATGCAGCTATTTCATTTAAACGTATAGACCCAACGCCACTTGTCGTAAAATCTGAAGAAACATTACGCATAAATTACTTTTTGACTCTTTTCAATTGTGAAATTGTGTTTCCGCTACTATCTACTGGAGCTCGTGTATTGCGAGTGGGAGAATAGGAAGAAAATTAGATCTTAATTAGAATATTATAGACTTAGAATATTATATCCCAATTTGAATTTCCAGGGTTTAGAGGAACATTGTCACTGGACGAAGGAGCCGATGCGGCCTTATACTTGACCCTGGAAGCACCAGATTCCATAGAAGGTGCTTTCGTCTGGTGGGATAAAAGTATCGTGGACTTTGATGGAAAGTTGCCTTATAATGCTACTAAGTAATGTACTGAATGAGTAAAATGTACATCTTTAATTAGAAAAGTAACAATAAATTCATTATTAGTACCTAATATTAGCTTCACCTATATCTTATCTCCTATAGCTTCATCTACATTTAATAAAAACTTGCTATTTTAACTCACTTCTCACTGTCACACAAAACTCGCATACGTTTTCGGATCGGGAAAAAAATGTTTAATTCTAGAAAATTAATCAAGAGTTTTAAGATATAAACAAAATTTCATATTGTCTAACTGTCATGCAGATTGATCACGGGTTCGATTCCCATTTGGTGGAAAGATCACAATAAATTATTTTCACTAGTACTCTTTTGTGATATACATGAAAAAATGCCTCCGTCCGCCTTTCAAAATACAAAAGCTTGAATTTTGGCGGAAAGTGGAGATGGAGTGTCTTCAGCCTGGGGTCTCTCTGGGTTCTGGCTTACCCTGATGTATGGGAAGAAGCACTAATCGCACGAAGAACCAGAAATTAGTAAATGCCGCACAAGTAAGTGTTTAGTATGATGGGCAGTTGTCATTGACAATTAAAAATTATTGAACATTGTGACCCTCGTGTCGCAATGGGACAGTGGGCATTCTGACTGAAAACAATGGTTATGGGTTCGATTTCCATTCGACGAAAGGGTTACCTATATTGAAATTATTTTTCCGTTTTCTCTCCGGTAACGCACTCCACGCGTTGATCTGAGTCCTTTTTTACCTGCATAGAGAGAAAAAAGTGAAACTAAAAAAAAATTACAAACGTCTAGAACTTCTGATGTGGAAGTCTAAGAGATAAAGCAATTGCAAATGGTGGTAAATGAAAGTAATATGTTATAAAGTCCACGCAAACGAAATTGCGGACGTCATCTAGTGTACAGTATATAGATAATAAACACATAATAAACACACTTTATTGATAATGTCAAGTTTATCTTCTCCCGGATGCACATTTGTTTTATCATTAAGTAAACATTAAATATCAATAAAACAAGACGCATAGTTTAATTACATAGTTTAATTTTAATTAACAATACAAAGATTTTATTTCGTAATATTACAAAATATTTTTGCGCATTTAGAAGATAATAAGAAATATATATTTTCAAAATGTGACATAGCATATTCAAAAATTTTACATTGCGTAATTTGACCCCATTCTCTAGAAATGTATCCAAGCCAATAAAGCGAATAAATACTAATGCTATTAGATGGCATCCTTAATGTTTTTAAAAATAATACACCAGGCTTTAACTACAATATTTAAAAATATAGTGCCTTGAAAGTAGTTTCTTTGCTTTCAATACATGCGGTTAAAAGCGTGAAGCTGATTTTGAATCACTTGATATTATTGTTACACGTACAGTAACAGCGCTGTGAAAATCGTGACAGGGCCGGATTAAGGGGGGCCTAATTTTAGCGCTTCAGTACAGTTAGCGTGTTTTAAGATAAAATAGACAATAGACGTCGCAGAACCGACTTTTAGGAAGTGCAAAATCACCATGTAGATGTGATTACAAATGTATTTAAATAAAGATAAATAAAAATTTCCATAGAATAGTTTTAGTTTTTTACAAAATTTTTTTTTCAAAAACCTTTTATTATCAAACATGTACTGAAACGACTACTGCTGTGGTATCTTAAACTTATATATTATATAATAAAAATGTAACTGAAAATATATACTTGGGGGGCATTTGCCAACATAATAGAACCCAAAATAATGATAAAAGTTACAACCATTTAAATTATAAAAGCAATGTTTGTGATATAAGTGAGAACTGGTACGGGCGAGTTTCCGCAGGCGAAGCCGCGAGTAAAATATATAGTTGTAGTTGAAAACAGTCAAAATGAGTTTTTTCTTTTTAAAACTGCGATATCAACGTTTTATATATCTTTAAATAAGTATTTGTCTAAAGCAGTTTGAACTAGAGATAACCTAATTAACTAAAATTTCGTTAGGTTTTAGTTTAATATTATGCTTCATGTTTTTACTCAAGAAACTGGGTAGCCAGAGAAAATTTAGTGGCAAGACTTAAGACAGCTTTGTCTCAGGTACCAGAGCGAATAAAATTAATTTCAATATACACATTCCCCTAACCGGAAATCAAACCCACTGTCGCTGTCGCACTCATTGCGCCACGATGGCAATATAGTAACATAGCCACACATGGTGTTCTTTAAAAAACACTGAATAATAATAAGTAATACTGTTTTTTACGTATTGTATACAATACTCAAATGCGTACAAACGTAGAAAATAAAAAGCTTTCACGATGTATACATATACTATAATTATAGTTACAATACCGTGCATTCTCGCCTCCATTAAAAAAAAAGTTACAGTTGAGACAAACTTAACCTTATTTACCGATAATAAATACATATATATTTTTTTACATTTCTTAAAGTGTTATTCGCACACTAAGGAAATTGAAAGAGACATATTTAGTAAACGTATAAAAATTTGAACGCAGCGGCATTTGAACCCGCGCCTCTTGAAAACCGTTCAAGCGCTCCGACCGCTAAGCCATGCGTTCTACATCCAGCTACGTTGAAATTCTTATACGCTTATTTCAACTTATATTTGTTTCTAAATATGTCTCTTTAATAAATACACTTTTTAATTTTATCACATTTTTGACACTTATAAAATTCCCTCCCAATTATAAAGTAGTAATGCCGGGGAATTCCCCTTTAGAATTGAGAACCTCTTTGTTCCACCGTACGTATTCACCGATAGACCGAGAATCTGGTGCATTAAAAGCTAGGTATCGAGGGCCTTCAGCACCTTCATCCGGTGTCATAGCGCCTCTGTGGGATGACATGTCCGTTCTTAAATATCCTGGATGAACGGCATTTACGTTTGGATCGACAGAAAAAAAAGTTTTTTTTATTATTTTGTAACTCTACGCACTTTCTTTTCACCAATCCGTGATTAGCCATTTAAAAAGTCGCTTTCTGCGCCCTTCAGCTGGTGGCGGGATATACAAGTGCAGTAATTTCTCAAATCTAATGAATTATTAAACAGGTGTCCAACTGCGCAATAATGGCGACATCTTTTTTGTAATTACATTTAACTAAGAAGAATATCATAGTTAAAATTACTATCAGCATTCTTGTTTAATTCTTGAAATTATTACGCAAGTAAACTCATCTATTTGATAAAATTGGAACAATCAATAATTCTACAGCATTCACAAATGTTTGTTGTTTACACCATTTAGGCCATCGTAGCACACCGGACCAGCATCTGACTGTAAACACGATTGGTCTTAGGTGCGATTCCCACACGGGGGAATGACTATATTAAAATTCTTTTCCTTGCAGAGCAGAGCAGCGATTGCTTCTGCCCCTTGATCCCCACTTACAGAGGCCTTTGATTACACCAAGACCAAGTCCCTGAGTGGAGCTAGTCACTACAGCCACTTTACAACTCATTGTAGTTCCCATTCAATGATTTAGGGTCTTGCAATATCTTGGCTGCCTTATAAAACTTTTAAAGCTTAATCAAATTATACAATTCTTGATAAACAGAATATATTATTAATGATAAATGATAAGAAGTTTTGATTACAAAATGTAACGATCATATTCTAGGCTCCCTCATTGTTTACTAACATGACTTAGTATTAAAGGAATTATTTCATAGAATGCGAAATGAGGTTAATAATAAAAAAAAGCGCTTGTCATGCTCACCTTGTCGTTGCCATGGAGACGCAGTTTGTATACATTATACTAAAAAAAGTGGTAATACACAATGTTTAATTTTAAATGGAACGGGAAAATACAAAAGAAAATATAAAATGTATAATAGAATTTATTAGTAAGGCACTTCGGCTATTAATATATAGTTCTTTTCATGTAAAATGTCATATAACTAAACAAATTCAAGTATAATAATATATTTACAATAAATCTAACTAACTAACAATTAGTACATAATTGACAGAGAAGCGATATATACATATTTAATTATGGGCAGCTTCATGCTTCCCGCATAGCAGGGTAGTCAGAGAGAACCTAGTGTCAAGACACTAAGACAATGCAGAGTCAATGTTTAATTTTTATAAAGAAATGTCGTAAAAAAATTCAGCACAGAATTCGAACCCGCGCATTTTATCCTGTCTTGTTATGAAACATTATTAAACTATACGTTCTTATTTTTTTTTTTTTTTTTTTTTTTTTTTTTTTTTTTTTTTTTTTTTTTTTTTTTTTTTTTTTTTTTTTTTTTTTTTTTTTTTTTTTTTTTTTTTTTTTTTTTTATATATATATATATATATATATATATATTTGAAAATATTTTAAAATCGTCAAGTACTTAAGGCTCAAGTAAGTTTTCAAACGTCTTCATTTTTATATAAAATTTATACAGAAATTATTAGCTTGTTTTTTTTCTATAATATTCTTAACTAATATAACAATAAAATGAATTAAGTATTTGAATTTATATAAAATATAATAGCCATTAACCAGTTACAGCCGCCTTGAGTAATAAATTAGTAATTAATTAAAGTTAAATTGAAAATTCCTTTGCAGTTTTTTAACAAAAATATATGCATCAATTAATATTGTCATTTAAAAATTTAAAATAAATAACATTACATTAAACTTTAACTCGCAATGTCAATTTAAAAGTTACATTAACATGTACTATGTCCAAATGACTTAACAGTTGTAGTTGACATTTGATCGAGAAATTTTACATATGCAAACTTTAAAAAAAAAAAAACAAATAAACCATTTATTACCCAACTTATATTATTAATTCATTATGTTAAAATTGAATACAATTCAAATGTCACATATCCAATAAAACCATTAGATATTATAAATAGTCAATAATTTCAATTACCTAGTGGCAGGAAGACATGTTACAATCCTAAAGTAAAAATTACAAATATATATATATTCATATCATCATCACCATTTTATTACTTAAAACAGTAATTGAATTACAATTAAGTATATTTCCTTAAAAATACATGTATTAATTGTTAAAATTAAACAAAATTCAACTAATTATTATATAAAAATATTATAACCTCATAGGATCCCACCATACTCGTACATGAGGACAAAATTAAATTCTCATACTATTAACAGTTTTTTCATCATTCCACGGTGTTCATATAAATATAAATCAGAAACCTCACAGTGCTGCCAACTGTACAATTTCAAACCAATTAAATATATAATGCGTTGCGAAACTTAAGAGTATTGAAACATATTTATAGAAAGTGTATATAACTAAGAAGGCAGCGAGATTCAAACCCGCGCCTCTTGTTCCCCGACCTAGCGCTCCGACCGCTAAGCCACGCGTCCTACATCTACAATTTATTTTTGTCGTTGGCATCACTGTAGAGATTTTAACAAATTTCACCTTCCCCATCATTCTACGAACAATAATTTGTGTAAACCTTACAAAAACTGTTAAGCATAGAACACCTCCGTTGGGCGCCAATCAGCGCTCAGCATTCAAGAGGTACGGTATGACGTCGTCTATGCTGACGTCACCCACGAAGCCGACAAAGAACACGTCCTCCACGAAGGCGGCGGAAAAGCCCCGCAGCGGCGCCAGCTGCAGCAGCAGCGCGGCGGCGCGCTCCCCCGCCGGCGCGCCCAGCGACCTCAGCACCCGCGACTGGTACTCCTGGAGCTTGCGCGTGAGGAACTCCGGAGCCCCGTCTAGCGACAACGCCGACAAGTTAGTTTACGCAGGCGATGCCGCGAGCTGGTCGCTAGTATATACTATAGAGTTACACGAAGTTCTTATATGTTTATATTACACTTATTTTCGTTGTTGGCATCTCCTTAGAGAGATAATAACAAATTTTGTTATTTATCTAATATTTTCAAAATTGTAAAAGTCTCTCTATAGAGATGCTTACAACAGAAATAAGTTATAACAAGCGTAAGAAGAAACCTGCTAACAGCTCCTACTAGCCTAGTACAATCCCAGCACACACACACCAGGCGTTTGAAAGCCGACAATCATCAAAACACCTCCTCACAACTCCTACTAGCCTAGTACAATCCCAGCATACGTACCGGGCGAGAATAAGCACAGAGCACGTAGATGAGCGTGCTCCCTCTCCGACACGTGGAGCTGATCCATGTGAGCTAGGAACTGGTGGAGTCTGCGTAGAGTGGACGACACTTCCGCTACACGCTCGTCTGAATAGTCTGATATTGTTATCTGTGGAACAAATTAAATTGTTGATAAGTCACTACTGGTTTTTTTTGTTTTAATTATATTTAAAGTTTTTTTCAAACATAAATTTATACGTTTTCCAATTTTCTAAGGGTGTGATTACCACTTCAAGAATGTTTTTTAAACACTTAGATTATTTCCATTTTAATTGAAACATTTTTAGAAAGTCAATCCAAGTCAAGATTGGTGGAAGATTGGTGGACGGCCAATAAGTTCATGTTTGAATCCCAATCAAGTCCCAATCGAGCCCCAGTCAATACTTATTCATTTTTAAAAAATGTAAATCCCTAGCGTCTTTTCTTAAGCTATTAGCAGTTTAAAGTTTAAAGCTGGAATTTGAGTAGTGACGCCTATTGAGTACCTAGTGCAAAAGACAGACAGCATTGCAATTAGCAGTGATAATGCTACCTACTTAGTGACAATATAAAAAAAAATTGGGCTACTTTCAAAGCTTAGGCCCAGGCAAAAGTAAAACAGATTTGTTAAAGTGCTCTTAAGCTTTTGTTCATAATAAACTGCGACGCTCACCACTCGACGGGGCCACAGACTAAATTATTATATATAAATATGCAAAAAAAAATTACATTTAAAAAAATTAACTCATATTTACATACCTCAGGATGTCCAACATCAGGTGTGGATTCAGGTTGGTGCCTCGTTTCAGCCCGCTCTCTCAGCTCTGATTGCAAGTGGTTAGACAGCATCGGTAGGAGAGTGGAGAGACCTAGCGCTTGAGACCAGCGGCAGAGACCCAGGACGAACAGCTCCGGCCAGCATTTGCGTAGAAGTGTCACTTGGATCTCGAATCTGTTAAATGTCATTGTATGTTAGCTTTTATAATTAGGTATTATTAGGTGGTGTTTGAAATAATTAATAATATTTATTCGCGTAAATTAAAAAATAATAATATCACTATCTCGCTCACACACAACTCCATCTCATATCAGCGCTATCGTTATACAAAAAGGATCAAGATTTAAGTTGGCAATGTTTGCAGTATATCTTAGCCGGGTTATCTCCATTTAACTCACATAACATATATCTATTTCACTCATGAGTAAGTTACAGTGCGTGTTGATGAAACATTGGCATTACTAACTGCTCATACCCGTTTTTATGGTGATGTATTTTCTAAGAAACTTGTTAAACTATGGAATATGGTTCCATCAGACATCCATCACTTCAAATCTCTCAAATTTATTTAAAAGTCGTTTAACGGATTGTTTCCTCTCCTTGCAATATACATATATGTATGTATAATTTTGTGAGTTTATGTATATATTCTCTGCCTCATTGTTGTTTTATAATATTATGTGTATATAAATATTTATAAATGTTATATTTATTAATTTATATAATATTACTTACTATACGAAATAAGTTAATTATAAAATTTTTAAGAACATTTTAAATATTTTTTTCTGAAATTTGCATATGTATTAAGACCAAGCTTCTATAACCAAAGGTTGTCTGTTGGAGATTGCTATTAACAATAAGGCCTCCTTTGCACGTTTTGTAGTAATCTATTTATTCTTGTGTACAGTTGTTTGTATTGTCATTGTGTGCCATAAAGTATTTCGATTTCTATTGGTATCTCCGTCTTTCTCACACCATAAGTCATCTCTCGTATCGTAACATCGGTATCTTCCGTCTTATTCACAATCACCCAACCAGAACACATAAAACATAATACCATCTCGCTCACACGCAACCTAGCACATTTCCGTCCCCCTCACTCACGTGTGGGCGGCGACGACGGGCAGGCTGAGCGTCCAGCGCGCGAGGGCGGCGAGCAGTCGCGCGGCGGCCTCGCAGGCGGCGTGCAGGCGCAGCGGCGGCGGCGCGCATCCCGCCGCCGCGGGGAGGGAGAGCGGCAGCTGGAGGCTGTCCGCTGTGAGGATGCATGCTTCCTCTGCTGTGGAGAAAAAACACCAGAGAGCGTTTAAACATTAAATATATAAAATTATATTTAAAGAGCAACCGTTGAGTTTCCCGATGGCTTTTTAGTATTTTAACGTATTAAATATAATAACTTAGTGATCGAAATAAAGACTGAGTTACCAAAATAAAAAAGTTCGATTTTAGTTGCAGAATATAATTGCGTCCTTACCTACCTACCTGCACAAAATATTATGAGTATTTCTTTCCCGCTTGTTACGTTTTCTCTCTTTAAACGTGTTCTTGGACTACAAAGTCGAATTAAATAGGTTTTTATGTGTATATAAATGATAATACCATCATATTTTAACATTTTCTTAAGTGACATTCACACACTTAGGATGAAACTCCATACAGAAATGCTAGCACAAAAATAAGTAAAGTAATAAAGAGCGTTATAAGAATTTCGACGCAGCCGGAAATAGAAAGCATGGTTTAGCGGTCAGAGCGTTCTAACGGTAAACAAGAGGCTCGGGTTCGAATCCTGCTACGTTCCAATTTTTATACGTTTCTTAAATACATTTTTTTAATATTACCATCATTCTGCGGCGTTTCAGCTGCGTGTAAAGAGCCCAAAGGCACTTCTGTCGGAGTCGCCCCATACGCAGATTGCAGGTATTCATTAATTGCACCTATTTATAGAAAAAACAAAAAAAAATATTACATAGTCCATTGGTGGTGCGGTGTGACGGCCTCTGAACGTAATCACAATAGGTTGTGGATTCGATTCCCATTCGGAGAAATTATTGTAATATTTAAGTTATCATAATTTCTCGGCTCCGGTGGCAAGATAGAAGTTGTGGCATTGTGGTCTGCTACTCAACACGCATTGTCTCATATTCGGGCAGAGAATGGAGAACCGAGTGTCTTGACAATAGGACACTAGATTCCCTTTACCTAACCTGGTGTTAAACTATT
Source organism: Podotricha telesiphe (assembly GCA_038994665.1). Lineage (NCBI taxonomy): Eukaryota > Metazoa > Arthropoda > Insecta > Lepidoptera > Nymphalidae > Podotricha > Podotricha telesiphe. The sequence continues at coordinate 29,625 of JAOYRR010000388.1, forward strand.
TTAACTGTTATATATTTTTATAATATGATATTAATTTAATTATTATAATGTATTTTAATACTATTTAACTTAAAAACTCCCCCCACAGTAGTGCCCAAGATAATCCACCCTCCACGTTCCCCACGAATTCCGCACACTGCATGTTGAATGGCGGAAAACAACACCACTCTTTTTCTTATTATATTTCGTGTCCTGAAAATAATGAAACTATTATCATTCCACTGACTGGGAATCGAACCCACAAACAATGGAGATCAAGTCGCGATCAAGCCCTTTTGTTAATATAAGAAATTCCTTGTAACAATGAACATACCAAACTGGCCCATTTTGAACAAGTTCTTGGCGAGCTGTGTCTGCAGCATGAGCTGCTGCCTTCTCGCGCCCTCCACGTCGGGAGTCCCCGCGCCCAGGTATGGAGACACTGTGACATATTCATTATCGATATCATTTTAGTTACAACTAAATATTTATCTATATATTAACATGTGAAGGAAAACCTTTTGACTCCACCACAAGTAATGTGGACAGAGTATTGTCTCGTATTCGGTTGGAATGTGGAGAACGGAGTGTCTTGACACTAGGTTCTCTCCGACTGCAGGGTGCTATGGGGAAAATATCGTAACACAAAAGCTTAGGAGTAAGAAACGTAGAGCAGTCAAACTTTATATGGGGAATAGATGCTTCAAGCCAACTTGTTTTTTTCAGTAAAGCATTACAAACTATATATTTAATAAACTATATATATATATATATATATATATATATATATATATATATATATATATATATTTAATATAGCATTCTCTTTAGATAATACAACAACAACAACAATAGACAAGTACCTGGATTTCCTTTATTAAATGCAACGGCGGCTGCAAGAGCAAAGTTTAAAGCTGGCGCAGCCGGTGAGACTGCACCGAATGCATCATTTGGCTCTTCTTTTGGATTTATCTGTGAAAATACTTGAAATATTAAAAAAAAATGGTAAAATATTAAAAAAAAAATACCTCAATAAATTTTCATATTACATTTTCCTTTGATTTTTCTCTTCAAGGTTAAATTAAGAATAAGTTGTATATTATAATTGTATAATGCGGTTGTTACTTCATTTATCATTAAATTCAGTTGTTTTAATTTTGTAATGGTGAATAAATAACATAAAAACAAATTGAAGTTCCTATCTAAACTATGCAATATGCCACACCCACAGCCTTTCTATTATAGAAATAAATATAAAATATTTACTTTGTAATAACAATATCATAATAGATAAGTTGGGATGTGTCAAACTAGACAGTGATCACAGGTTCAAATACTAATTACATCTAATCTTACATCAAAATAAATATTAAAAAAGCATTACAATAAAACAATCTTACTGTCGTCCTTGCATAATGTGACAGCATCAGAGTGTAAAAGCTATAGTTAGTGTTCGATATACACTCAGGGGATTATTATAAAAATATAAGTTGCATTTTTCCGCTATAAAAGCTGTGAAGCTGTAAAAAAATACATACTTGAGCGTTTTGAGCTTGACCCGCCAATCCCAATAGCTTAGAGTAGGCCGCTTGTCGCTCGTGAGCGTCTCTCGCTTCGCTCTTGACTTTGTCCACAATGGGCTTCCTCTCGTGTTGAACCGCTGTCCATAGAGAGCAAGAATTACTGTTCGGCGAATGTTTTTTTTATACATATATCGTATCGTTATATTTATACGTGATGTAAAGGCTTTGGACGGACGGACCAGTATTCAATTTATGATAGTATATTTTAAAGTGGAGCCAGTGGCACAGAGTCTTCTATTAACAACACAATGTTACTACAATGTGTTTGATATACGCTTTTGTATATAAAGTTGTTAAGGCAGCAAACATATTATGCGCCAACGGGTCTACTTCACGGTTTTAAATTTTAAAAAAGCAGTTTTTGCGTCCAGCTACAAAAAAATGTAGAGTTGAATTTGATGTAAAGCAAAAACAAAACAAACCAGAGAACAATGTGTTCTACACACAAAACACAAGTTCCTCAAGTTGCCTACTACAAAAAAAAACTCCCACTAAAACAAAATGAAGTCGGTAAAATTTAAAACCTAGTACATTAATTTCTAAGCTCTACTTATACTCACAGTCGCTTCTCATACCGCAAGCCAAGCACTTCTGTAGTCTACAGTACTGACATCTGTTGCGATGGTGCTTTGTCACCTCACAGTTCATGCTGCCTCGGCATTGGTACCCTAATTTCTTCCTTATTGATCTTTTGAAGAAACCTTTGCAACCTGGAGAGAACGAAATCGAAGATATTATATATTACAGACTTCACATGTTTCTATCAAATATATATACGATTATTTAAAAAAAACAGTGATAGGCACGGCACACAGTGTGTATATACTCTTTTTTTTTTTTTTTTTTTTTTTTTTTTTTTTTTTTTTTTTTTTTTTTTTTTTTTTTTTTTTTTTTTTTTTTTTTTTTTTTTTTTTTTTTTTTTTTTTTTTTTTTTTTTTTTTTTTTTTTTTTTTTTTTTTTTTTTTTTTTTTTTTTTTTTTTTTTTTTTTTTTTTTTTTTTTTTTTTTTTTTTTTTTTTTTTTTTTTTTTTTTTTTTTTTTTTTTTTTTTTTTTTTTTTTTTTTTTTTTTTTTTTTTTTTTTTTTTTTTTTTTTTTTTTTTTTTTTTTTTTTTTTTTTTTTTTTTTTTTTTTTTTTTTTTTTTTTTTTTTTTTTTTTTTTTTTTTTTTTTTTTTTTTTTTTTTTTTTTTTTTTTTTTTTTTTTTTTTTTTTTTTTTTTTTTTTTTTTTTGACACCTGCAATGCTGGAGCCGGCATCCTGGCGGTCACCATGGACGGGCCTTCCAGGGTTGCCATGGATTGCACTGAAGTCGAAGAAGGTTACAAAGTAAGTAAACTTATATATATATATACAAGAAGTAAAAAAAGTTGATTACTTTGTTTTCGCGTTCAAAAGGTGTATAAATCATATATGTCGCAAGGTATACATATAAATAATAAAATTGTACAAATAATTTTAGACTTGCCACTTGAACAATTTAAAATCAAGATTAAAAACATATTATTGAGGAAAGTATATTACTCTGTCCAGGAATACTATTCTGATGTTAATGTGTGGAATTAAATGCCGTTGACGCTCACTCGAGAGGTTACTTATTGTAAAACTATATTTGAAAAGAGCAACTGTTGAGTTTCTCGCCGGCTCTTCTCAGCCGAACTGACTTCCAAGCTGTAGCTGCCTATAGGACTGACAATGCTGACATTTTATTTTAATTGACGATTCAAAAGTGCTTGTAATAGCCTATTTGAATAAATAATGTTTTGATTTTATCTGCTCTATTGTGGGTTGAATCTCCGCTCGGTAGAATGATTATATGGGTAAGGTAAAAAGCGTGGCGTTGGGTTCCGCCATTCAACACGCAATCTCTCAATTGGAGGCTGAAATTGGAGACACAAGAATCTCTCTGCCTATCTCGCTATGTGAGAAAAATTGTAAAGCTGTAGCTATTTATCCAAAAAAGAAAATCATAAAATGCTATTTGACTCAATTGCCGTCTAATTTCTTTGAAAATATGGATCTCGTGTTCTTGCCGATTAACAAGAGAATATTTTATAAGTATGTGTATGTGTACTATATGAAAAGCATACTTAGAAAACATATAAAAAATCGAAACGTAGCTGGACTCGAACCCACGTCTCTTTAAAACCGTTTGTACGGATTGGAGTCTCAGAGCACATAATTTTTTTTATAAATGTTCTAAAAATGGTTTTCATAACCTATATGTTAGAATAAAACTTAAAAAGGTTAAAATATGTGTGTTGTATGTTTTAAAAACTATTTTGTGACTATACATACAATAAAAATGTAACTGATCGCTGTCTGTATATGGAAGATATATGAAAAAAAATATTATTAAGGGCATTTATCAATATAAAACCCAAAACAATGATCTTTTCTGTTTGTCTGTACGTTTATGCCCTCTAATCTCAGAAACGGCTTAACCGATTTTGATGCAGTTTTGACTATTTAATTTGGTAAGATTCCCTTAACATTTAGTGTTCATTTCATTTCAATAAAATTATTATAGAAGTCTGCTGCTAAAATACATATATGTATTTGTTAAGTTTTCATAAAGAACCTAGAATGGAGAGGCTCCTTTACTTTCCACTTGTGCAGAACTCAACCATATTTTGTCTTGAAAGTGTGAAGTGAAAATAAAAAATTATAATATAATTATGGCTCTGAGTCATTCTCTGGGCATTGAACCAGCAACCATTGTGAGCACAGACAACTACTACTAATCAATATAAATATATAACTTACCTTCACAACTAATTGCACCGTAATGTCTGCCGGAAGCTCTATCACCACAAACAATGCATAGCTCTAAGCCTCCAACTTCGTTTCCTGCATTATATTTTAACTCTATTTGATCTTGAGCTTCCATTTTGCTGAAATGAACACAATGAAGATGTAAAATAAATTATGCAAAATATTTTTTGCTGTACTCATTTTATTTAAGATTTAATTTAAATTAAGAATCTAGCCTTATAGCCTAGAAAAAAGCATACACACCCAGTGTATTAAGGAAAGACATAAGAAAGAATTGAAGAAAATAGAAATTTTAAATTATTATGATGTTAAATTTCATAAAAAAATTAAAACAAAGAGGTTTATTTATAAGGTACAGTTTTATTCAGTATATTATATAGTATATATAGTTAATATTTTCAATGTAAAATACTCTTTAGTGTATGATGGAAGTAATATATGAATGTGTGATTCTATATTAAATATATTCTTAAATCTAATTGATTTATTGATGTATTTCCGTAGAAGTGTATAGTTATTCATTAAAGCGCCAACCTATAGTCAAAACATTTTAAATGTCTAACATTTTATAGCGATATAAGCAATACTTTTTCAATTATAAAGCTATTTACTTCGCATTTTAATCTGAACACTAGATGACCATCGAGCGTACGGAAGCCAAGATCCATTTCGCCTTTCACTTTGATTATCATACAAGCGTTTGGCATTTAGATCAGGTTATCAGAATGTAGGCGGAAGACTTATAATAAGGAAAAAATGAGATCGAGATGTGCACTGTTGTAGAAAATATTGGCCTTTGCAGCTTGCTTGCAGAACAGTTATTTCTCACCTTATATTTATTGCGAAACTAAGAAGCTTGTAGTTGTATATAACAAACTATCAGACATAAAATTTAACTAATCACAGAAACATAGTAAAAATATAGTTTGAAAACGAACATAAGAATAACAAAAATGAAATAAATAAACACGTTACATGACAACTGAGCGCTAAGAATTGAGACCTGCGAACGATAAACAAAGATGGCCGATGCGAGCTAATGTTGCCAAGTGTGCAAATGGTGTTTGATTTTTTTGGTGTATAAAAAAAATATATAATCACAAAACTTAATGAATTGATGTTAAATTTATTATTCATTTATTAATCAAAAAAAATATTGGTTCTGTGAGTTACTTTGTGATTTTATTATTTATTGAGCTACAGACCTTTTTTTGTTGTGTGTTTTTTACATATAGCTATACTGAATAAAATATTCAGTATAGTTAAGCTTAATATTTGAATGCTTAACATGAATACACTATAATGGTTATGAAATTAGAAATTTTAAAAACTAAAAACGCAATAAAATATTGCGATTTAGTATTTGTTCCAAATGAATATAGCAACATATTAATGTCAAAATCACACGTTTCTCAAATCACAAATGCCAAGGTAGATGTCAAATATGTATATTGTATAACCTCGTGTGTTTGTGATTGTTAATAATAACCAAAAAACACTTTTTAGTTATATAAATGTTTAATTCGTGTCTTTTCTAAACACAATAAATGGCGAGCGTTAAGATGAATAACATAATTGATAAATTCCATGCATTGACTGAGAAACCAGTAAAATATTTGGCGGTTCAAGAGGACATAAAAGGTGATATACAAAATTTAATTAAATCATTGTACGATTTTACTAAATCGCAAGAACAAAGTGGCAAATCAAAGACGAACCAAGCCCTGCCTGAAATAATTGTTAAAGACTTCGACGAAGAGCAAATTTGGCAACAAATTGAACTACAAAATTCACAATGTTGGGATCATCTTGTATGGGAAGTAGCTAATTGCATGTCTAGTAAAAATGATTTAACATTCCCTGTTAAGTTTGTTGAAAATAAGATAGAAGAAGAATCTAATGATTTAGTAAGATCTAATGAGGATGATGATTCTGAAAATGTCTTACCTACCCAGAAAAAGGTAAAGAAAAGTAAATTAAAGCCTAAAAAGAAAGAAATTAAAACATATTCTAAAGTAAAAACCTCAGTAGTTGATGATAAATTTTTCAAATTACAAGATATGGAACATTTTTTAATTAATGAGGAAAAAATGGAAGTGAAAGGTAAAACTGGCAAAAAAAACAAAGATGAAGATGAAGAAGAAGATTCCGTAGATTTGTTTGAAAACATAGATAGTGAAGGCTCAGAGGATGAAGGAGGCAAAGAAATGATGTATGCAGATTTTTTTAACAATGAAAATGGTGAGGATTTTGAAAATGATGAAGAAAATGGGGAAAGTGAAGATGATGAAAATGGTGAAATCCATGAGGAGGATAATATTACAGATACTGGCAAAAAGGTAAGATTTGCTGAAGCTGACCCTGAGAGTGAAGGAAGTCAATCAGACGGAGAACAAAAAGTTGACAGGAAAGTTAGATTTGAACAGCCCAAAACTGATGAATCAGATTCAGATGAAAGTACTGTAGAAGCAAATATGTTATCAGACAAACATATGAATGGTAGTAATGAAAAAGTTGAGAGGAAATCTGAGTTTGAGATGCGTCAACAAAGATTAAAACAACAAATTTCTAAACTAGAAGAGAAAACGCTAACTGACGCTCCATGGCAATTAAAAGGAGAAATCAATGCAAGTAAAAGACCCCAAAATTCATTGCTTGAAGAAGTTTTAGACTTTGATCTCACAATGAGACCGCCTCCTACAATAACTGAGCACACCACTGTTACTTTAGAAGACTTGATAAAACAAAGAGTAAAAGATAAAGCTTGGGACAATGTTATAAGGAAAGAAAAGCCTATTGATGACCAACTTTTATTTAAAAAACCAGAAGTTCTTGATCATTCAAAAAGCAAACTTAGCTTAGCTCAAGTTTACGAAACAGAGTATTTAAAGCAGAAACAAGCACAATCTGGTGATATTGAAGAGGAAAAAGAACCAGAAAGCCATACTGAAATACGTACTGCAATGAGTAAGCTGTTTGCTCAATTAGATGCACTATGCCATTACCACTACACTCCTAAACCACCACAGGCTGAAGTTAAAATTGTTAGTAATACTCCAGCTATTTCTATGGAAGAAGTGGCCCCTGTAGCTACAAGTGATGCGGCTTTATTAGCACCAGAAGAAGTTAAGAGGAAACATAAAGGAGATATGATGAGTAAAGAAGAGAGGACACAAACAGATAAGAATAGGGAAAGAAGGAAAAAGAAGATATTGCAACGGAAAAAGGGTCATGTGACTGATGTAACAAATCATAGAAATACAGTGAAAGGTCATGAAGGTAACGACAAATCACTGAAAACATCAAAAGCTTTCTTTCAACAGTTAAATGATGATTCTAGCAGTTTAATAAAAATAAAGAAAAAGAATGTCAAAAATAAGTAATAAATTGTTTTTTTGTGTTTTAAGTTTAGTTTTCATTTAGAATTACTTTTGCATTTGAGTTTAAGTTTGTTTTTAAGTGACGAATGCGACAAATGACAATATATAGAATACAACTCAATATATAATATATGATCAATATTTTTTTTATTTCAATTTTTGTTATAGCTATTGGGTATTAAATAAAATGAATTACATAGTCATTATGCGATTCTATATTCTAATATATATTACTATTATAATACATTCCCCATCAAAGCCATAATATATTTTTTTAAATAACCTATAGTTTAAAAAAGACATATTTAGAAAACGTATAAAAATTTGAACGCAGCGGGATTTGAACCCACTCCTCTTGAAAATTTTTATACGTTTCCTAAATTTGTCTTTCAATTTCCTTAGTGTGGCAATAACACTTTAAAACAAATAATATATATTTAATAAATAGCATTCTCTCTTGCCAGACGATTGTTCGTAGAATAATCTTTGGGTAGCAGAAATTTGTAAAAATCTCTCTACAGAGATGCTAACAACAAATATAAGTTGTAATAAGCGGTTCAAATCCCGTTGCTTTCAAATTTTTATACGTTTTCTAAATATGTCATTTTCAATTTCCTTAGTGTGGGAATAACACTTTAAAAAATGTTAACAAAACCTATAGTTTTTTTAAATAAGCTAAAGTTGCTTTTTATTTTCGGCGGCCTTTTCATAAAACAATGAAATTTCTGGAAAAATTATAAAGATTGCAGAAAAAAGAAGCACATGTATATCTCAAGACCCTCGTATATTAGGATGTATATAAGTAGAGCTTTTACCGTGACTTCGTCCGCGGAGTTTAGAAATGTTGGCTGATTCAATTACACATTTTTTTAAAACTATAGGGTATTTAGGTACTGGCTATACATTTTATAAGTTAATCGACTATATATAGAAGTTCTTTTTTTAATTTCGTTATTTTTACTACTACCGTAATTCTTAATCACATGGCTAAATATAAGGATATTAATCGAAAATATATTTTAACAATATCTTAATTTTGTTGTGTTTGTGAGCTCTTAATGTTTCAGTAGGTTTTACTAACCTCCATTAACGGAATTTTGTCGATGAGCTTTTTCCTGTACCATGTAGTGGAGTTGTTTCCGGAGCTGCCTGGCCACATCCCCCATAAGATGGCTCCTTCCTTAGCACATAAAGGAGACTGCTTGTACCGATGTTTCATCGGCTGTCACTAATCTAACTAAACATTGTTATATCTGTAACTACTCTAATGTCGCTAAACTTCTATGAGATGCGGGACGCTGTGCATCTTGAGTTCGTCGTTATTGACACTCCTTAAGAGATACTTGGAGCCGAGCTACTTTCACATTTCGAACTCTTCGAATTACGCTATAAATTAACGATTACAAAATGCCCATTTTGTACAACTTAATAAAAATTCAAGCTATTAAAAGAATATGTCAATAATAATAAGATATTAAAAGAATATATCAATAATAATAAGCTATTAAAAGAATATATCAATAACAATAAGCTATTAAAAGAATATATCAATAATAATAAGTACTTCGAACATATCAATAACTAGCTGTGTCCGCGACTTCGTCCGCGTTGAATACTAAAATAAAAGTACATCAGCTATCTGCCCGTGAAAGTCTCGTCAAAATCGGTCTGGCCGTTTCAGAGAAGAAACAGACAGACAGACATAAATATGAATTTAGTAAATAGCGGTTAGTTTAATATTTAAAACAGACACTTCAATTTGACTTCATCTTGAAATAAATTCTCTTTTACTATTATGTCATACGCTTGCCATGGGATTTACCTGATTTTTCTATCACTATCTATCTATCTCTGTATCGTTGTAATATAATCTCGCAAAGCAAACTTTAGACTTCCGTGTCGTCTTAAAAAATTGCACACGTGTCAAATAATATTTTCATAACACGAACTTGCCTTTTATCCTTGCCATGACATCCTGTCCTAGATGAGTTCGATCAAGATAACGACATTTTTTAGTTTAAAAAACTATTATTATGCGTAAAGTTGTATTTTATAGCATAGTACTTTTTTTAGTTAAGTGTTGTATGTGAAATTGTAAAGATAGTAACGCCTTCTAAACGCGACGTTTGTAGATCCAAATTTTACTTGGAGAAATATTTCTTATTTATGTCATATATATACACGATGCGTTATTAATAATACAGTTTAATTGTTAACGATTGATTGATTAAGAAATCGCAAGGCATTGGGTCGATACCCATTTGCAGGACAAAAAAATAATTAGACGTTCTAATGTGTGTATTTAATGTATATATCGTCGATTGGATGGTGACATGAGTTCTTTGGTCAAATTGAAGAATGTGATATTTACGGGTGTGAATAGATCTAAGCCATAAAATGACAATATATGATAATCCTTCTAATATTATAGCTAGCTGTTAGACATTTTTTTTTTAAAAGCCAGCCGAAAAAATAAAAATAATTTAATGTCATAATGTTAGTTTTTTTTTACGCTACGTTAATATAAGCTACTTGAAATACTAATCCTGCGCAGACGAAGTCGCGGGTATCAGCTAGACATGATGTCCTGACGTGACAACCTATAATTTAAATAAAACCGAAGAATTTGGTAATAATTTACAGGTAAATAACCTAATTACATCATTAAAATTATAACGAAGTAGGTATCTTTTTGTATCTACGTGTAACTCCTAACCAAAAAAAAACCTGCCACTAACTAACCCTGGACCTATATTACTTTTAGTACAATGCGTTTTTAACAAATCGCATTCGTTATAATTAACAGGTAAGTAACCTATCTACATAATAAAATGAAGTCTCTTATTGTACGTGTAAATCCTAACCAAATAAAAACCTGGACGAATAACTAATAACTAAAGCTATATAGCTTTAAGTACAATGCCTTTTTAACAATGCTAATGCCTTGACAATTCGCAAAACAGACACAACTATCAATGACGTCTGCCCTCACGCGTCTGTCCGCGTTCGGGTCGCGGTCGCGCATTCAGCGATGAGCGACTTCTTCCCCCACCTCACCCGCCGTGCGGCGGCCACGCCGTAATATAGCGCACTCGGTTAAAATAATATTTGTCCGAATGAAACCTGTGAAAGACGTTATATCTACTTTAAATACCAGAAGCGATTAAAGTATCTAAGTACCATATTAATTTATTGACTACAATGGTTCATTATTTTGGCTATTGGCTTGAACATAAGATACTTACTTGATATTTTAGTCAATTCACACAATGTCTTTATAACTTGTAGCCTATGTGTTATTCTGATGTATAAGCTATGTTATTGTAAAGTTTCAATTAAAATCCATTCAGTAGTTTTTACGTGAAAGAGTAACAAACATCCTTACAAACTTTCGCGTTTATAATATAAGTAGGATAATAAGCTATTAAAATAATATATCAGTAATAATAACTACTACAAAAATAAAGTAAATATTTGTATTGATTACAATAGCAGACAATTTAACACCTATCTAAATAATCAAAATTGACAAAAAATTATGTACCAAAACAAATAACCTTACATTCAAATATGAACTATGATATATATAATATATCGATAAATTAATAAATTAACAGAAGAAAGACAGACCTATTCAATTTTTAAATTTTTATTAATTTCTTCCTTAAAAAAGAATAGTATGAGTACAATTTTTAAATCTAGACGAAATGCCAAAAGTGCCCATTATATTTATTTTGATAAGGAATTATACCGAATTGGAGAAAATACAACCTGATAAATTTAAATTAAATACAAGAAAATGGTTACTCAATCTTAAGAGATCCACCACAGCGGTTTTTTTATAGATTTTTTTAAAGCACGATGTTTTGTGGAATATTGTTTTTATGTATCTCATACCACGCCATGTAGCGTTTAGGAAGTCCTTTTTCGGCGACCTTTTCGTAAAACAATGATAGTCTTGGAAAAGCTAAGAAAAAGTGATAAGATAAAGTAGTTTATGTTCATTTCAAGACCTTCAGGTATCTTTATAGGAAATTTTATCACAATCGGTTCAGCGATTTGGCCGTGATGACGTCACAGACAGCCAGAATTACATTCACATTGATAATATTAGTCTGGATTACTCCATTTTCTACGTGTTGGCATTGTAACTGACTCAAAATTATAATAAATTTCTTTATAGTGGTAATATTGTCATTTTTTTTCAGCTTCACGCTTTGCTCTCTAGGCAAACAGGACCTAGTGACACTCCGGTCTCAGCATTCCATCCGAATTCGAGACGTTGCATATTGAATGCCGAAACTTCTCGCTTTTGGGCTAAACGCCCAAATCCCCATCTTTGGCGTACCAGAGAGAAAAATAAAAGCAAAACAAATATAACCATTCTCTGAAGTGGAAATCGAACGCACAACCATCGCGTTCACTGAAAAAGAACTATAATGGGTTCTTCGTCAGTTGCACCGCATATTTAATTTATTTATCTTGTCAGTCATGTACTCATACGCTAAACAAATTATGTTAAGGCGGCTTTTACTTATTTCTTGTAATTTAGCTAGACTTATCATGGTGCTTCAACAGCTGATACATCTGTCCGTATCTTAAATTTCCACTTGTCAACGGCAAATGCGCATCACGCTGATCAATTTTTGCTTAGGCGACATTTCCTTATTTCTTATACTTTAGCTAGGCTTATATGGGTTTCAGATCTTTATTTTTTATATGCCAGCGGAAAACTGTTCAACACGCTCAACAACCTTTGTTACAGTTTCATTGCTTTATATATATAGTTATAGTTTAGCAGTTATAGTCTATTATAGTTCTACAATTTATTGACATCAATTATACCCTTAAGTCTGAACAGGCCTAAAATGTATACAACAAAAAAAGTTTTATTCAAATAAGTCCAGTAACTACGAAGATGTGCGCGTACAAACAGACAAACCGACGGATAAACATTTTAAAAAATCATAGGTTCGTGTTCTATTACTGTTTTTACACCCCCTTAAATTGTGTCATTGTCATTGTAAATGTCCAGACACATTTTTTTTACTATGCTTTTTTATTATAGTATACTATCTATAGATAGAATATATCTCTGCACGTTTATATATTTTCCATATGATAAGTTTGAGTTGTAGAGAACAATCTTCAATGTAAAGGTCGCCTTTTGTTGATATGTGGGCCATGAATTTGTTACCAGTTCAATAAATCATATAAAAGGAACTATTTGAAGTATATGAATAATATTTATTAACAAGATAGCTTATTCAATGTAATTTACTTTATAAAAATCATCCTCTAAATAAACACCTTGTCACCTTGGCATTCCACTAAGCGAGTAAAGTTTTCTAATATTCGTCGGTAATAAGACCGTGAGATCGCAGACATTTCTTCGGTGATATTTTCTTTTAACTGAGACAATGTTGTTGGTTTGATGTAAACACAGTTTTTTCAATAATCCCATAAAAAAATTCTGCTGGACTTAAATTTGGACTTCTGGGTGGCCGTGTGATATCACCTCTTTTAGATGTCAATTTTTTCGAAACATTTCTTTCACCACTAGCAGAGAATCATTAAATGTAACAGGTGTTTCTACCTTGCTCGCACCAAGTGTTACGATTGTAGCCAACAAGTTTTAATAATTAAGGTGTTAAGAACCTGTAATCTGTAATTTTCATTTCTCCTAACATTTTCACGTACTCAGCTGAATCAACAGTGGTTGTACGACCACGAGAATCTTCGAAAAAGTACGGGTCTACGATACCTTTTGCTGAAATTGCAACCCATTCAGTAACTTTAGGTGAATGAAGTCTCCCAGCATTTTCAGCTTCGGGTTTAACATAGCCGTTGAGGTGGAAATGAACTTCGACAAAAAACAAAATGTTTTCATCATTACTAAACTAATCTAACATTGTCAAATGGGCGTATGCTATGCGTAAATTTAAATCATTGGGTTATACAAGCTGCACTATTTGGATCTTATATGAATGTAATTTGAAACCTGGTTTCAAAATACGGCGTAAAGATGTGCGGGACAGTCCTTATTCGGTCAACGTTTGCGCGTCCATAAGTGTGGAAGACGTTGAAATGAAGCAGAAACTTTCTGTACATTCATCCTTGGCTTCCAGTTTGCTTCACATTTAAAGTTGTTCCGGTCTTCGATCTTCTTTACCCATTTCTTTATCAAAGAAGCACTCGGACAATGTTTGCGACTGAATTTCTGAGAAATCAGCATGCGATTACACCCCTTCCTTCGCCCCGCAGGTCTTGTGTTCGCACAGGGCGTTCAATTTCCGAAAGTTTACGAATTCTTGGCCCCTCATAAAACTTGCGTCATTAAGACTATATATACGACTATATATACGTGTGACTCATTGATCGAGAACGCACAGCCGGAACTACTGCATTTAAAATGCTGCAATTTGGCTTTGATTATTTTGAGGTTGCTTACACTAGAAATCTTATAAGAACGGTAAAAAAAACTGGATTACACCAACAAAGTTGCGGATGACAACAGTAAAGGATAAATGTATAAATAACTAAATGATAATGACACACGGAAAGTGCTAGTGCTAGACTATCCCGCTACACAGGAAAAAACGAGAAACCGAAAAACAATGATACTAAATGATCTCCACACGCGGAATTTAAATTGACAACCACTAGCCATAACCACTGAGTCACATCCTCCCGTCTTTATTATAACATTTACCAAATGTAAAGTTAAGCTTGGCATTTATTTCATTAACATAAACGATTCTCCATAGACTTTAGGTTTGTCGTTAAAAGAGATACTAGAGTAATCTTACAATTGCGATTAGCCATCGCGTCGCGTCGCGTCGGGTCGCGGGCCCACAAACGGCGTTGGCGTTAGTGCGGCGTAATTAGAGAGGAAAAACTCGGCGATATGGCGCGAAACGAATCTGTATTTGTGGATTGTGGAACATTTGGAGGCGGTATGTTTTATATATTACAGAAGAGACTACTGGCGTTCGATGGATTTACCGCAAGGGTGTTCGACGCGACGAAACGGAAGCTTGAAGCAGTGCCAGTGACTTGCGACCCAAGTATAGCCTTAAGAGGCCCTTTAAAATGCATTAAAGCTCGCTAGCTATCCGAGCCCTTCTCTATACCTAACCAAAAATAACTACAATATATAATCCTATTGAAAGGCGAGTCGAAGTGAATTGTTAAAGTAGAAATATTATAACGCAGCATTTGAACATATGGTTTAGCGGTCACAGCGCTTGGACGTATTCCAAGAGGCGTGGATTCGAATACCGCTGTGTTCTAATTTTATACGTTTTCTGAAAATGATTTACGAATCATTTCTATTTGACAATATGTAAATCATTACAACTCTAAAATGTAATATATGTAACTTTTATTGGCGAAATGATAATCAGTAACAAATCAGCAATTTAAAACTTAAATTACAGTTTAATCCTATAAAATATTAGATATGTGTCGATTAGTACTATTTGATTGGTAATATCTTGAATGTGTATAAAGTGTGTGTCCTGGCTTTTTCTAGTTTTCTTTACCATAAAGGTTACAATAAAAAAAATTAAATAAAAGACCAAATCAAACCAATCAAAAGCGTATCAAAATATTTTCGTAGATTCGCACTCGCGTCTATAGCAGTTAGTGCCCGCCTAGGAAGTTACATAACGACGCCGTTACTTTTTAGCTTCAGAGTCCAAATGCTAAATGCCTATGCACTTCTATATTGCACTGTGGTTTGTTAGGATGCAACTTATACAAATATATCTATCCATACTAATATTATAAATGCGAAAGTAACTCTGTCTGTCTGTCTGTCACGTCATCACGGCAAGCTAAACCGATTGGATGACGGTCTTGGGATGAACATAGGCCACTGTTTTCTCACATTTTTTTAGATTTTTCAGAAATATCATTGTTTTACTACAAGGCGGAAACAGCTATAGTTCACGCGGGTGAAGCCGCGAGCGGGTCGCTAGTATTATAATAAAACACTAAAAACACAATGATTGCACGCGCACATCTTTAAAACTACTGGACAGATTTTAATGAAACCTTTTTTGTTGTATACATTTTAAGCTCATGTAAGATTTTATTAGAGCCAAAATAGAGCATCTATATTATAAGATATAAGGATATTAAGTTGTTCAGTGTAAGGGTATAAGAAGGAACGTTACGTCCACGCAAACGAAGTTGAGGGGCAGCTACTAGTTTATATATATTTACTTATATTTAAAACTAGGGCTGTGCAAATGTGAGGCTGATCGACACTGTTTTGTCATAAAAGCTTGTCACGCTCTAATATTATATAAAACTTGCTACATCTATTTGACATTGTTACACATCTATTTGAAAGTAATAAAAGTCAGAACAACTGAAGACAAAACAAACACAACTTTTAATGTTAAAATTTAATTTGTTAAATGTTTAAATATTAGTTTATCTATAATAGAAAATATATTATTTGAATTAGTTTACTTCTGTTTACAAAGAAGGTTACAAAAGTAAGTCAATTTTATTTTGTATTTTAATTATTATTTAAGCGAAATTTATTTTAGCAAAGTTTAAATCAAAAATAAGTTTACAGTATAATTGTATATTATTCTCAGAGCCCTTTCAATGTTTGTCTCAATATTCTATAGTAATAATGTAAATATAATGAAAATGGGTGAATTTTAGTACCAAATTACAATAAATTATATATCTGCTTAGTTTTCTACTTATCCTTGTTCTTTTTCAGACCGGTGTAAAAAATTTGTACGTGTACATTTCTAGTGTACTTATGATAAAGATTTTTGTTTTAAATTGTTAAGTTATCTCAGAAACGATGTTTTAAAATTATTAATACTATAAAATTTAGCTAATTGTTTGACTACAAATTACAAAAAAAAACCAAATAAGTAGGTAAATCTATCCGTAAATAAAAACGCAATACAAATGCGCATCAATTTAATGCCTGAGCGTGAGCAATATTTTATATTCAAGCAAATATTATTTGAATTATATTAAGAAATGATTTAGAAAATAATTTGAACGATTGCTTTTAAGTTAAATATATTTGTAGCGAAAATCGTATTAGTACCGTGATGTCTGAAATGTCAAATCAGTCATTATGTTTATCATTATTCAATAATGATGATAAACTGTAATAGCCAATACTGTATATCGCTTATATATTTTTTTTTATAATTCATCTAAAGTAGGCATAAGTATAACATGAAGTCAGAGATATCAATAATTTTGATATAACAGTATGAGATAACAGTAATTACTAGTCTAAATTAAAAAGACCTAAAGTATTTGCGTTCTCAAAAAAAATATTGCAATATGTTGAAAGTGCGCTAACGAACTAATATTAGGCGTTTCTATTTCGTCAATTATTGCATTTATTGACTCGATCTTCGCCATTTTCCATTTCGCTGCACCCATTTTGTCTTCAATTAGATTTTTTGCGACTGTTTGCGAGCATCGATATTTGACGTTGCTTTTTCTATGATTATATTTTTTGAATTGAATGAATAAACGAGTATTTTCATATATGTCTAAATGGATCTAGCCCATAAACGAAATAATTGTGTATTTAAATCTTAATGTAAACGTTCGATGCTAACAAAATTTTAACACTTACTGACAAGAACTTGTCTGGCAATATGTCAAAAATGTACAGACAAACTAAAACATAGAGTAAATTTTTTAGCCTTTCAAAAGTTATTAATATAAAACTAAGCTAGAAATAAAGGAAAACAGGTATAATTGTTCATAAGGAGACTATTGATTTTCCGTTATAAACAGTGTATTTATTATATTTTAATTAGTATAAAGACGTACGTATGTTTCAGTCTTATACTATTAAATTAATACCATTTATATATAAATAAATAATGTGGTAAAATTCAATAAAGGGCATTTTCCGAGAATAAATACAAATTTTCATGGCGATTGGTTGGGACAGGACAGGGAAACTTGATGCCACAAACTTACAACGATTGCCTGCGATTAATTTATCGTAAGCTCAAATGCAGGGGATATTGTAAATGTTTATAATCCAATGGTAAATCCGTTGGATTTATCGGTATATGCGGGTTCGAGACATCCTCTTCTTAATATTTCCCCTGATGATCGTTACTTCGATGGAAATTGCTTTTTCGCAGTCAGTCTTGTTTCATTGCACGATTAAAATACTACTTTTAATTGTAAATTGTGAGTTGAACTCCAGGAATCCTATTTAACTCAAAATTCTGATAATGAAGAGAACTATACCGGGACCAGGTGTCATTTCCCTGATCGTTGCAGATTTGTTTAAAATGAATCACATACTTATTTGCTAAGAACATATTTAGAAAACGTATAAAATTTCTAACGCAGCGGGGATTTGAACCCGCGCCTCTTGATAACCGTTCAAGCGCTCTGACCGCTAAGCCTATGCGTTCTACATCCAGCTACGTATATGTGTAAAATATGTCTTTTTTAATTTCCTAAGTGTGCGATTATCACTTTAAAAAAATGTTAAAAGAAATACTTATTTGTTGTCAAATATTATTAGCGCATTCAGAAATTTCCTTATTAAGATAATAAATATTAATCTAAAGATCAAATGAAAAAATCGTTAAATCAGGCGGCCGAAATTTACTTATACTATTTTGAAATGAAATCCTTTTTTACCGGATTAATTGCGTACAATATTGGTATTCCAAAATATATTTTAGAACCCGACGTTTCGAACACTTTACAGTAGTCCGTGGTCGCAGGTAGACTGAGGTGGCATTCGTCTGTCATTTGATATAATTATTATCTCAAACTAGCGCAACGATTTCTTAGTTGCCTCGCGTACTGCCCTGGATTCTTGCAAAAAGAGCTGACTGTATTTTGCTCTCTGGTGTGATGGGATTGAGACTTCAAAGTTTTCAGTATTGGGTCCCAAATGGTAGAAAGTTTCCAACCGTCTTCTATATTGAAATTAGGGTAATTTTGTATTTCAATTGCCTCGCGGATCATCCTTGGGATATAGCTGAATTCAATACACGCCCATTCGTAGAATGTATTTTTGAATACCAATATAATACGCGATTAATCCGGTTGAAAATAGTTTCATTTCAATATGTGTAATAATAATGAAAATCTAAGAACTTATTACTTATACTATATTACTAGATCTTTCAACATTCCATAGTCTAAGCTATTTTTCTTTTTAAGCTTTTTAAGCTTAAGCTTAATATTTAATTTCCGAACGCATTCTGTTTGACTTGTATGGGAAAATGAAACTTCTTCCCTTAACATCTAGTTTATTTTATTTCAATCCGTTCATAAATAAAGAACCATATAAAATAATAAATTTAAGCAAAGTTTGTGATATAAGTGACAACGTGGGCGAGCGAAAAAACTAAATAGTTTAGATGTGTAGTGTATGCAAGCTAAGCCACGAGCGGGTCGCTAGTATTTAAGTACAATCATGTCCCGAATCTTAGAGTTAACAGTCCAAAGCTAAGCTGTATTATAATAATATGATTCCACCATATTATTATATATTCCATTAATGAATATACTAAAGTAATAAATAAAATAAACAATAGTCTGCATCGTGCGGCGCGGCGGCTGTAATCCGCGTCAGTCGCGCACTCGGTCACATGTTTATAATTTGTACAATTACCGCGCTCGAGACTCCGGCGTGTAGAGCTATTTAAATATAGACATGTCAATCGAAAACTTTAAATAAATTTGGATTTTTAATTTAGATAAATATATTTAAACAAAAAATCTATATGATATTTCATAAATATATGTATAATTTGTTTATATTAAAAACTTTGAATCTTTGTGCGTTTTATTATTGCATGAAAACGGATGAATGTACTTATACATTCGAATCCTGGAATTAACGTTTTGCCACATCGTATAGTACAAAAATTTCAATCGATGGTTACATTTGTCACTGTCATTAAACTTTTACTTAACATATTTTAATAAGTCTTACAAAAATTGTGCATTATTTAATTTCATTATCTCACATACTAGTAAAGTACACTTTTTATTACCACATATTTTTTTCCACCATCTTCTAGCATAACAGGGTAATCATAGACAAACTAAACCAACGAGAACGTCAAGACACTCTATTCTCCACTTTCTGCCTGAATCCGTGACATTGCTTGTTGAGCAGAACTCAAAGCCATTCCATGCCATGAAATGCCACGTTTTGTCTTAGGTACCAGAGCAGACAAATGTAAGTAGCTTAAATATTATCGTTCTACCGAGTAGGAATCGAACCCAGTACCTGCTGTGCCACTGATACATTGTCAGGAATTTGACTGTGCATTTTGTCACGAATTTGACTTTGATACTCATATTGTGTTACGACATTCGACAAATTAAGTTATGGTACCTTAGATATGTTAAAATGAAAAGTTATTTTTAGTGTAAAAATAAAAAAAAAAATGTTAATCTACTTCTATTACTTTCATAGTTCTATCCGCAAAGCCACCAATGGTGTGCTGCAGCGAGCAGACAAATAAATTCAGGGGCGCGATAAGCATGGTATAAATCAGCAGGGAAAAAACAGTTCTGTGCACGGGCTTTATGATGTAGGCTGCGGTCTTTAGGAGATAAGATTGTTCGGAATATGTCTTATATATTATATATCTATATATATACATATAATAAAAACGTAACTGATTGCTGTCTGTCATAGAAGATATACGCAAAATATATTATTAGGGGCATTTATCAATGTAATAGAACCCAAAACAATGATTTTTTATTTGAACAGAAAAGATTCTGCTTGTCTGTTTATTGGTTTGTTTGTGCACACTAATCTTAGAATTGCTGTACCGATTTAAATGCAATTTGAACTTTTGTATTGTAGTAAGCCTTCCTAAACTTTCCTTAACATTTACTGTTTATTTTATTGCAATCGGTTCATAAACAAAAAAGTTACAACCATTTGAAATATAAATTTAAGCAAAGTTTTTGATTTAATTGAGAACGAGGGCGGGTGTAAAGAAGAAATATTTTAGTCATATAGTTGACGCAAACGAAGCCACGGGCAGGTCCTATAATATATACAGTGACCGGTAGTTATTTGACGACGCATGTAACTTCTTATTTTGTAATAGGAGCCGCCCGCAACTTCGATTACGTGGAGCTAATGACGCAATCTTATAGTACAGCTGGTAAATTATGGTTTTACATCAGGTGTTCCATCCTTCAATATCAACTATAATCTAAGTCCTGCTTAAGCTTAAAAGCTATATAATAATAAAAATTTCATTCAAATCTGTCCAGTAGTCCGAAGATAAATTATAGGAGCTCTTCACATTACATAACCATGTATGAGGAGTTTGGTAATAGTGGACCAGGGACACGTTGTTACCTCGCTTCTTAACCTTTATCATCATCATCAGCATCAACATCATTAATTCAGCCATCAAGTGGCGAGATTAAACTATTTTGAAAAAGTCCTCGGGGATTTAAACTCACAACCACACGGCTCAGTCAGAGATTTCCGACTTCGCTAAGAAGACTTTGAATACTACTTAATGAATAAGATTACTATTTTCATAGACATTTGATTTTTTGGTCTACGATTTTCGTAGCAAAATCGTAGCTGACCTTTTATTCTATAGCTGTAGTGATTTTACAAATTGTTTTCATATTTTATCACAACTAGATTTTGGCATATTTGGAACGTACGTGAAGTTTATGGGTTCGAATTTCAATTGGGGAAAGCTTATATTTGTAATATATATACGCAATTCACCGTGGTGCAGTGGGACAGCGTCTGACTGTTATCACGATTGGTCGTGGGTTCGATCCCGACTCCGTGGAATGATTATAATTTATTTATTTTAATTTCTCCGCTTTAGTGAACAAGAGAAAGCGCGGCGCTGAGAACTGTAATTCTATATGCAATGTATTGAATTTGGGTGGTATGTGTCTCTACGAGTATTTTCACGGAGTGTCTTGATATTACATTCTCTCTAACTACTCTGCTATGCGGAAAAAAGCGTGAAGATAAAAAAAATATTTTCGTGATCATCTAGACAAAGACTACCGCCAAACAGCCACAATTTGGTCACACATTAGTTATTGGTATTTGAGCGAGCTGGGTATATCTTCACTTCACTTCACTAATAAAGCATTAAAAGGTTAATATATATATATATATATATTTATGATTTCATGAAGTGGCCGCGCGTTTATTTGATTACCATTGCTTTGGTCAACTCCAATATATATGTTACTTGCGTTTGTAAGTATTTCAATATATATGTATTTATATTTATTTTAAGTAATTAATACAACCATCGTCCAAAGGTTGCCTGGAAGAGTTCGATTTAGCGATAAGACCTTATTGCTCATTTCTGACTATTTGCTATATATCTATGTTAGTAATTTTTGTGTGCCATAGAGTATATTTAGTTGTGTGTAAAGAAGTCGATTAATAGAGTTTTACTTGCTCTTCAAATCACACTCTCAAATTTTCAATATATTATGTCATTGTTTTGACATTATATGTTACTTAAAACAAAATATGTATTAAATGTAAGCCACTTTTAAACCAAACTACGCCGTTTTAGATTTAGTTTTTATTTAAGGTAGGGTAGTCAGAAAATCTAGTGTCGAAGCACTCTTTTCTCCACATTCTACCTTAAATAAAATAATAAACAATATAACTTAAATAAAATTCCTCCGAGTGGGGATCCAACCCACACGAGGGTTACAAATCACGTTTGTAGCCACTATGCCACGAGGGCCTCTGAAATGGTTTTGGATAAACTTTTAAGACTATCTTTAAGTTTAACCGATGCGTTGATGATAGGTTATGTATTTACGTGACTAGTGTAAACGATAAATTGCCGAGTTTGCACTGCGCCGCTACATCAAAAGATAATCTCGTGTGAAGATGGCTTAAGAATATTTAGACAGACCATAAGCTTAAAAATGTTGAAATGAAAAGCTCTGTCTTTGTGTATGAACCTTAAATTTAATAGTTTTTAGATAAAAAGGAGCTTTATGCTTTTTCTTGCATAGCAGGGACTTAGTTAGAGAACCCGTTACACTATCATCTACTCGTATATTACCACAAGCTCGGCATTGCATTAATAAAATACATACATTTTTCGCACATTAAATTAAAAATGAAAATTTTAACATTCATTTAATAAAAAAAATTTTATTATGTTTTAGAAACTCATTAAATTGATATAATATACACACATAGTATGTGTTTGACATAAACTTTTGTATAAAGTGACATATACGTTGCTAAGACAATGCGTATTTAAAGTGTCAACGGGTCAACTAGTATTATAATAAATTATCTAAATAATTTGTACATTCGTCCGTCTATACAAAGTTTACGTAAAAATCATGAGGACCGAAGCATGAAGACGTGTATGTAGATGTTGATGCCAGTGGCCGAGGCGAAAGAAGTCTGCAGGGTCCGTAGCGTTTGTCGCCCCGTTCTTTCTGACTACGCCGCTAGAGGTAAAGCTTGAAATAAAAAAAAAATAGATTTTCCAGTCCAGTTTTATTGCTTATTGTAAAAAATATAATAATAATACTACTATATGGCATACACACAAAAATATATAGTTGACACTGTTGAGGCTGTTATCACTAATATCGGATTTTTTAAAAAAAGAATAATGGAACAGAGGTGTGATACCGTAGTGTCATATCACTACTTATTTAAGTAACCGGCTTGTCTTGATCATCTTCCTAACTCCTGCACCGAGCGCCCTCCGCGAGGTTACACGTAATATAAATTCCTATCCAATATTCACAAATTCTTGGCCATTTTAATGCGGACCAAATTGCAATCTTATGCTCCGTGTCGCCGCGTTAAATAAAAGACGAAGGAAATATCACCACTTAAGTGAAACCTTTTGAACGTATTTTAGGTGGAAGATGCTCGCCGTTTTAAAAAGCTCTTCAAATATTGTTAGAACTTTTAAAAATATTTCATTTGGCTTTTAAGTAAGCTTCTATTAGCTTTAACGGTATCTAAATTAATCTATCTATGTAAGAAAATGTCGGAAAATGTCGAATTTTGGCTTACCTTTTAATGTTTTTTAAACTCATCCTATACAATACTATTC
Source organism: Podotricha telesiphe (assembly GCA_038994665.1). Lineage (NCBI taxonomy): Eukaryota > Metazoa > Arthropoda > Insecta > Lepidoptera > Nymphalidae > Podotricha > Podotricha telesiphe. The sequence goes on from JAOYRR010000388.1 coordinate 53,437, forward strand.
ATCGTTTCAGATTTATCTTGAAACTTTTTTTTCCGCGTAGCAAAGCAGAGTTAACCACACCGTTCTCCATTTTGCGCCTGAAATTGAGACATTAATATTAATAATAATAAATACTCTTCATTGTACTTCCACAAATATTATTATTCACTATATAACTATTCACAAATAGAAAAAAAGAAAATAAGTTAAATAAATAAAAACATGCGTAAAGAAAAAAAACAAACGAATATAAAAAGTGCAAGAATACTCGTATCATGTACAATTGGCGGCCTTATCCAGGCAGCCTTCAGTCGTAGGAAATAGCAAATTAAGAATTGCATAGTGTGTGAGATTGTGTGTTGAGTGGCGAAACCCAATGCCACACTTTGGCTTAGGTACCAGAGCACAGCTATATGAAAATAATTTAAATATAACCATTCATTTATGGAATCGAACCCACAACCATTCACGATTACATTCAGACGCTGTCCCACTACGCCACGATGGTCTCTTCATCGTTTTAAAAGGACGAACTTGTTTCAAGACTCTGTAATTGAATTTCAATGGTATTGAAGTTTCATGAGCTGAATTGTGTACAATGAATTTCGAGACAATCCATTAAATGTGATGACACCTTTTATTCCACTTCCCAACGATGTAGGTACAGAAAACATAACGTCAAGAGACTATTAATCGCTTCTTACTCAATTAAATGTAAACGTCCTATGCAATAAATTTGCCGCCCAACGCACTATATATAGCTAGAACTAATTGAAAATTTAATAATTACAAAGACCATCGTGGCTCAGTGGGGCAACATCTGACTGCAAACGCGATTGGCTCTGAGTTCGATCCTCATTTGGGGGAATAATTGTATTTCTTCGATCTGGTAAGAAGAAGCTTAGCGTTGTATTCTGCCAGTCTCGCCACACACGCGATATTTCGATTTCCAGTAGTAAGTGGAGAGACGAGTGACTTGATATTAGATTCTCTGTGACTACACCTCTGAAATAAAAACTAAATAAAAAAACTCCGACTGAAAATTGAACACACGACCATCGTGATCAAGCATTGAGCCACTATGGAGTGCCATATGTATAAACAGACCGTAATTCACAACAATTTCCAAATAGTCATAACCGATACGTCCGCAATAGATAGCGGAACGATCTATCGCTGGATACATACTCATATAGCAGAGCGGTTCAGAGTTATATACTGCTCGCGGCGAGGACGCCTTTTATTTAATCAGTCGATGCATTTAAATAAATAAAAAATTAACGGAAATAGCTCAGATATTAAGGGAAATTTGAGTTTCCATTGAAATTTTGTATTCTACGGCTCGTGGTGGAGTCGCAACATGTAAGAATAACACGATGGTTGGCACTTCGATGCCCAATTTGTATAATTTATTTATTAATATTTTAATATTTTGCATTTTCCCCGAGTGGGAATGGAATACACAGCCTTATTCACACTGACGAGTGACTGACGTACTGTGCCACGATGGCCTCAAAATATAATAAACGAAAAAGCTATTAAAAATGTTAATTTTTTTCATTAACACGAACATTGTAAAAATCCGCTTCATTCTCACCACTCAAACTAATAGAAATGTTTCTCTCTTAGTTTGTGTGGTGGTCAGAAAACTGCTTAACTGAAAAAAAAGCTTTTTGTTTTTTTTAAAACTTTCTACAAGTAATACTAGAATTATTTTTATATTCACGACACCGAAGTATATAACGACAACATCAGCTACTTACGTACAGTGAAGTAATCTACAATACGAAAACTGCACACCCATCTTGCATCGTTAACTGTTAAAATCAATTAATCTGAATTTTGACCTCTGATATTTGAAGAAAAAAATTACATTTAAACATCCGGAACTTGTACCCGCGTCTCTTGGGTACTGTCCAACCATTCGAGCCGATTCAGATGATTCAAAAGTTCAAAATTCCTATTCAATTACTAGACTTATTTTTGTAGTTAGGTAGATTTTTGATTACTATAGGTAAAAGACATATTTAGAAAAAGTTTAAAAAAAATTATTTTCTACATCCAGAACGCATGGCTTAGCGGTCAGAGCGCTTGAACGGTTTTCAAGAGGCGCGGGTTCTAATCCCGCTGCGTTCAAATTTTTATACGTTTTATAAATATGTCTTTTTCAATTTCCTTAGTGTGGGAATAACACTGTAAAAAATGTTAAAAAATTTATACTATAGGTAAATTTTTACATATTTCCGCTACTCAAACATTGTTTCAAAGCATATTCATTTTGAGAATGCAATAATATTTCAAAATACCTTTCATTCTTATACTAAGCGTATAAAAAATACTTTAAAAAGAAAAAATGAAATATAGTACATACATGGGTGGGTGCACATTCAAATACTGTATTTGTAGTAAAAGAAATTAAAATTGACATCGCTTACAGCAATTCTGAAATAACCAATAGATAGCGCACGTTGCCGAGCTATCGCGGAACATAAAGTCCACCAGGCGAAATTAAAAAGAGTAACTGCATCGGCGCCGCGGGCGCTACGGACCTTTTATTTTCCGTAATTAGTTGAAAAGTAATACTGTAAGGTTTTATACGGTTTTCAATAAAGCCTTCTTTAAAAGGAGTTTTGTTGGTTTTAATGGGGGCGATGGTGTTTTAATGTGAGTTTATGTTAATAACTAGTTGGCACCTGCAACTTCGTTTGCGTAGAATTTATAATTTAATCATGAGAAGAAACTTGTTAGCGTACCAAGAATTCATCGTACGGATGTCCATCGGTTCTACGGAGAGGAGCTCGGGGCAGTGCGTGGATTTGCGACACAAGTGTAGACTTGAGGGGTTCCTTAAAATGCGCATCAACGTTGGCTTCCACTGTCTGAGCTCCTGTCTCTGCCTGTATTTTCCATATCTATACTCCCTAGTTTCGTCTGCATAACGTGAAATCCCGTTTTGAAATGTTGCGAAACTCTCTTCTAGGGCAGATGGCTACACAGACAACGCACAATGAACACTTAGTTCACGCAAGCGTTGTTGCGGGTGAGAATTCGTTTTTAATGCAAATGTTTAAGCATTTCCCCAGTCGAAGTCGAATTTATGTAAGGCGGTATTAAAATTAATTTCAGACTTTCTTCCTACGCATCTGAAGTAAGTTCTCTATCATATGCTAACAGGAACTTGGTTCAGCTTAACTTTTACTACTAAAAGTGCCGATAAGCAGTAGAAATCATTGCTTTCTGAAATATTTTGAGATATTGCATTTGTATGAAACCTATGCAAATTTCAACCCAAACAAACACGTCTGACAGCAGTGCAAACTGCATTTGTCAATTTTATATGCTACATTATCTGAAAGTAGATACTAATTGCTGATCCTTTAAGTATAATTATACTTTTTTTCAACTTCACGCGTTATACCCGCATAGCAGACTCCGACTTTGTGCCCGAATTAGGAAATATTGCGCGTCGAGTTGCGGAACTCAACGCCGTGCTTTGTCTTACTGGAGAAGAAAATGATAAAATTTTAATATAATAATTCCCCGAATGGGGATCGAACCCACAACCGCTTACGTTGAGACACTGTTCCACTGCGACAAGATGGCCTACATACAGAGAGACTTGTATAGACAAAATTGTAGAATTCATTTTTACTTATTTCTCCAATTTAGAAACTTTTATTATTCTTACCGTACGTTCAAAGGAACGTGTAGTGAAAATCAAATCTGTATTTAAGCCGAGTGCACACGAGCACGTGAATAATTTAGCCGGTCTGTTCCCGGCCTAATATAATATACGACCCTGGATTTTGAGTCTCTTAGTTGTGTTATATTAGATTTACTGCTCTGTGATTATTCACAGAGTAATTGGTTCATAGACATAACGGATATAAAAAAGAATACGATTTAAGACCTCATTTGTCATATTTTTTGTTATGTGGTGCTTGAAGCTTCAACTTTTAGATTCATTTCGATATAAATGTTAAAATTGTCTTATAAAATGTGACTAAAAAGAGAAAAAGCTCTTTATCAACTCAGGAAAATTTGGTAATTTATAGCTTCACGCCTTTTTCTCCCGCACAGCATAGCGACAAGTAAATAATAGATTAATTCATTTTCATTGTAAATAACATATGAGAATATTATTTACCATATAAAAGAATTTAAAAAGGCTTAACGACTTTAGTTATGTAAAATACGACTTATTTTCAATATTTTGTCACAATAAAGCGTAAAGCTAAATATGAGTTGCTTAATCATTGCTCGAAGTAGGAATCAAACCAATAAGCATCGAATTTACAGACAGACGCTGTCCCACTGCGCCTCAATGACCTCGTCATATGTACATTGCGAAAAATTAAAAAGAATATGCTAAACGTGTCTATATATTTTTGGAGATAGAGGAATTGGAAAAAAATATCTAACCTCTTCTCTTTATCATAATTTTGCAAGAATAAGTAAAGCCGTAAAACTTTTATTACAATACATACATATATCGTAATAATGTTATATCATAAATACATGAGTCTATCGTGGCGCAGTTGGACAGCGTCTGATTGTAAGCGAGCAAGGAATTGATCGTGGGTTCGATTCCAACTTCAAGGAATAATTATTTTTAAATTATTTTCAATTTCTGATCTGATACCTAAGACAAAACGTGGCGTTGAGTCCGCGACTGAACACGTAATATCTCAATTTTCGGCGGAAAGTGGAGAACGGAGTGTCTTGACACTAGGTTCTCTCTGTAAAACCCTGCTAAAAGGGAATAAGTGTGAAGCTGAAAAAATAAAATAAAACGAGTGTTGTGTACTTTTACTACAAGACTACTACTACTCCTTACACAAGAAACATGTTATACATATAAAAAACTTCATGGAAATTGTTTCCTTATCCTTTTTAGTTTTAAAATAATCTAACTTACCCATGGACTGACTTTGTAATAAGCTATAATTTCAATAAATTGCATAAAAATTTACATTAGTCGTCGGTGTTTTATGTGTATTTATGTACACGTATATATGTACAATTAGTACACATTTTTTTGGCATTTTTTGAAGCTTCTTTTCTTTTTTAATATAGCAGGGCAGGATGAGAGAACCTAGTAACAAGACAGTACACACCACACTCTCTGTCATATTTCCAAGCACTCCGTATTGAGAGGATAACCTCAGAGCCGAGCTTTGTTTTTCCAAATCGAGGCCAACGAAAATATATCATTAAACTTCCTTCGATTGGAGATCGGACCCAAACCTATTGCGTATACCTGGCAAGCTTGAAAATTAAACTTCTATAAAAGCTCCATATTGCGTACATAAAGCGTTTAATTGTTTAATAGGATATGTTAAAATGTGATGGTAATATTTATTGTCAATATTTATTGTAAAAATGTTACATCATAAGAAAATGAAGGTATCGTGGCGCAGTGGGACAGTGTCTGACTGTAAACGCGGTTAGTCGTGGGTTCAATTTCCACTCGGGGGAATTATTATATTTTTCAATATTTTCTTTATTCCGCTCATGTTTCAACAACTTTATACGCTATGTCTCGCATTGAAAATCTTAAATCATTACAGAACCTTAAAATTTCTGAATTAGTTAATTTTCACTTTTAAGTCAGGTTCTTTCTTTCAAAGGTTCATATATTTAAGCTTAACCAAAGCCCAATTTGAAACCTTGAAATTGAACAAAGCAATTTACCACAATTTCTCAAACCTCTGCCAAAATCTACACTACGTTACAAAACTACTGGCGTAATATTCTTGCTCTTTACATCCCCAGTACTAATCAAGTTCGAATAAATTATTATCAGTATTTAACTGAGTGCGCTAAGTGCAGTCGCATTCATATATCCTTCTAACTTAATTAATTGTATATATGTAGATATTAAATAATTATTTGTTTTCGCAAAATATATTGATAAAGTTGTGAGGCCAGTTGTTGCTTCACGTTTAAGTGAAGCACGATGATGGTGGGTTCAATTCCCATTCGAGGGAGAGTATATATATATCAATTTTATTTACATTTCCTTGCTCTGTCGCCTCTGGTAAGAAACGTGGGTTTGATATTCTTTAAATTTACAAATGTTTAGAATTGCGGCGGAGAGTGGAAAGCTGGGTGTTGACTTGACACTAGATTCTTTCCTACATAGCAGGGTAGTCTAGTCCACACTCAGTTTTTGACTTTCCGCCAGAAATTGAGACATTGCGTGTTGAGTGGCGGAACTCAAAGCCGTGCTTTGTATTAGTTATCAGAGCGGAGAAATGAAAGTATTTTCTAAATATAATCATTGATTCGAGTGCAAATCGAACCTACGACCAATTGCGTTTACTTATAACCCTGTTCCACTGCGCCTCGATGGCATTTCATACGAGAAAAATTGTAAAGCTAAAAGAAAAAGAAAAAAATGGAACAGTGATGACTCCCCTCTCATCTTACAGTGACATAGCACAATACAACTAGTAAGTTGTATTGTATATACATTTAAGATTTAGCTATAGCTTTGAGGAAAACATGGCTCCGGAAACTATTTCTTTACGCACGAACTGCTTACTATATGGGGAGACGCGACGGTGGACCAAGTATTTTGTTGTCGTTACCAAACAGTGACTAATGTTTTTTTTAGAATATTTTTTAGCATTTGTTACTCTTCTTGGCGGCATTATTATTTATGGCATACAAATTGTTAGAAAACGTATAAAAATTTGAACGCAGCGGGACTCGCACCCGCGTTTCTTAAACGCATGGCTTAGCGGTCAGAGGGCTTGGACAGTTTTTTAATTTCCTATGTATGTGATTAAAACTTTAAGAAATGTTAAAAATGTAGAGATGTGGAGTCATCGTGGCGCAGTGGAACAGAGCCTGGCTGCTATCGCGATTGGTTGTAAGTTCGATTCCCACTCGGTGGAATGATCATAATCTCTTTTCTTTTCTCCGCTCTGGTGAACACGGCAAAGCACGGCGCTGAGCTTCACCATTCAACACGCACTGGCTTGAATTCGGGTGGGACATAGAGAACGGAGTGTCTAGACACTAGGCTCTCTCAGACTACCCCGATATGTGGGGGAAGCGTCTCTCACGCGATGATCGGGTATGACCTACATTCGCAAGACTACATAATATATATGTGTCTACATATATGTAAAACTAGTGACCTGCTCGTGGCTTTGCCTGCGACACGACTAAACTATTTCGGTTCGCCCGCCCGCGTTCTCACTTAAATCACAAACTTTGCTTCAATTTATAATTTAAATTGTTGAATTTAATAAACTATAAAATATACACTAAATGGTAAGGTAAGAGCTAAGTATACAAAATACAAGAGTCAATACAGCATTTAAATCAATTAAGCCGTTTCTCAGATTTTTTTTTTTCATATGTTTTTTGTGTACAGACAACGATCAGTTATATTTTTATTATATGTGAACATTATTTTCACTTTCACGATCTAGAATAACTAAACACGGCGTTGGGTTCCATCCAACCAACACGCTGTGTTTAAATAGATGGAATGGGGGGGGACCGACAGACTTAATACTAGGTTATTACAGCCTGCCTTGTTAAATGCGAAATACGTCTGAAGCTAAAATGATAACAAGCTAAATAAAAAACTTTAAAAATAACACAGCTTCCCCTTTTTTCCTGCGAAGCTACTACGAAGTTCAAAGAGAACCTAGTATCAAGACACTCCGTTCTCACACTTAAGATGATTTAAATATAAAAGTTATATTATCTTTGTAAGCACGGCATGATATTTTTTTAGATGCAAAGTGGGCTGAAAAATAGGGGCGCTAGATTTTCTTACATTGATTGATAGATCTTGAGAAGTCAATATTTATATTATGAGAGTGTCAAGACACTCCGTTCTCCCCTTTCCGCCCGTTATCGAAACATTGCGTGTCGATTATCGACACTCAACACCGCATGGAGTACACATCTATACTAATATTACAAATGCAACAGTAACTCTTTCTATCTCATTACCATATTTTTTTTAACGTGTTATTCGCACATTTATATAGAAAACGTACAAAAACTTAAACTTAAACGGTTTAAAGGTTTTCAAGAGGCGCGGATTCAAATCCCACTGCGTTCAAATTTTTAATACGTTTTCTAAATAGTCTCTTAGACAGAAATCTGTGTGTGTCGTCATCACGGCCAAACTGCTGAATTGATTGCGATGAAATTTGAGCGATTAAATACTTGATTGCCTTGGGATTAGGATGGACATAGGCTACATTTATTTTCAGTTTTTCCTGGAATTTAATTGTTTTACGAAAAGGTCGCCGAAAATACGAAACAGCTATAGTTCACGTAGGCAAAACCGCGAGGCGGTCGCTAGTAGTTATATAAAAAAATTATACTTTCTCATTCAAAGAAAAAAAAAATCTAACTAATAGTATACTTAGATATAATATAATATGTAGCATTGTTGTATTATACATAATTCATATTTTCCATAGCGTTGAGCTTTGCTAGTTTCGTAAATACCATTGTATTAGCATTCATACCATGTATAAATAAATTCATCGTGTCCTGACTATAAAGACTTATGAGAACAAATGCGATCGATATGAGATATGGTAAACAAATTTTGTGTGTTTTGATTAATAGTGGAAAAAAAGAGAAAGTAGTGTCAAATGACTCCGTTGGTTCTAATACTTTCGTTGAATAAGATGCTAACAACAAAAATAAGTTGTAAGCTGGATGTAGAACGCATGACTTAGCGGTCAGAGCGCTTGGACGGTTTCCAAGAAGCACGGGTTTGAATCCCGCTGCATTCAAATTATTATACGTTTTCTAAAGATGCTTTTCAATTTTCTAAGTGTGTGATTAACACTTAAAAATGTAAAATACAAAGAAAATATTTTTTTTCTTAGCTTCACAAAACTTCTACTTTCCGCCCAAATTCGAGACATTGCGTATTGAATTGCGGAACTCAACGCTGCACTTTGTCTTATTCACCAGAGCGGTTAAATGAAATAATTTAATATAATGAATCCCTCAAGTTGCGGAATTAAACCCACTACCACTGCGCGACTCATTTAAGATTATATGCTATAATTATTGGGTACCTTCAAGAAGCGCTTCTATTTCGAACTTAAAGACCGGCAACATACCTGTAGTTCTTCTGGTGTTACATGGTGCGGCGGGGATCAATTACCATCAAGTGACGCTAACTCCCTTCCTTTGCCTTGTTTATAGAATAAAAAAATCATAGTCATTCCTCCAAGTGAGAATCGAATCCATAACTAATAGCGATCATAGATAGACGCTGTCCCACAGCACCACAACGGCCCCAAATCAATATTAGCTTCGAAAACCAACTAATGTAATCTGCTGTTCTGCTCAGTGCTTGAGATATTACGCAGTGATTGGCGAAACTTAACCCCATGGCGTGTTCGATCTAGTACTAGATCGAAGTGTAATTTAAATTCGGAATTTAAATCCAACGGCTCATTGGCTTAAAAAACGCTAATTTCACTTTTGTTTTAAATTAAAGAAAATGTAGTACTTTCCCCCAAAATGTACATAGTAATATTTAAATAGTAATATAAAAAATATAACGAAAATAAAATATTTTATTCATTTAGAAGCTTATTCGTAACAAACACATAAAGCTATCTAATAAAGAGTTATTAACGAATAGAGGAGGTTGATTTATATCTTGTCGTAACTTAACTATTATTAATATTACAATCTACTACTGGCTATAACCACCAATTATTATTATTACAAGGCTATCACCAGAGTGACATCTGGGTATATAAACGATTGTTGTGGGTTTGATTCCCGCTCGATGATATATAAAATATGTTCATTTCGCCGCTCTCGTAAGACAAAGCGCGGTGTGGAGCTCCAATACTTAGAGCGTAATCTCACAAGTTACAACAAAATGGAATAAATACTTAGCTGGTGCACTGAAACGCTGCATTTTATCTAACAACCAACCAACCTAATGTGAAAAGGAAAATATTTATGTCAACCACACATAAAAACTGTACACTAATCATATATCTAGTAAGTTACGAATTAAATTTGTACGTTGACTAGAAACAGTATTTTTTTTTAATTTTAGGTTTCTAAATTTATTCTAGAATATGCTGACAATTACGAGTGTCAAGATAGACCATTATATAACAGTGTTAATATATACCAGCGTATATTAATATTAGTCGAAACTATCCAACATTGCTCATAAAACTTGTAATATCGGTTTTCTGTAACAAAAAATAGCTCGCCCGCGGCGCCGATGCAATTACTCTTTTTAATTCCGCGTGTCCGGCTTTATGTTTCGCGATAGCTCGGAAACGGGACGATGTATGGGTTATTTGAAGTTGCTATAAATATATTATTTTGCGGTTTTCATATAAAGAAGTAATGGATTCTTAATTTTAATCGATTATTTCAAATATTCAACTAATTTGTTCTAAATTATATGGCGTTTATTTTTGTAACAATTATTTTTGAATCAAGCGTTACGAAAACTTTAAAGTTTAATCTGTTTATTTGTGAAAAAGATCGTGAGTCAGTACAGGATTGTAGTGAGGATTGAACCAACGACCTCTGTCACAGTGTACTAGACAACTAAGCCAACAAGCCATATCACGTATATCAGTAAAATTGGGTGTCTCTAGCTACCCTGCATCACGGGGAAAAAGCTAAGCTGATAAAAAAGTCTATTCGTCTATACTTTAAAATGTCAAGGGCAGTGTAGCGGTAACCATACAAAAACTGCATTACTTGGTATTGAGTGGGGTTTTCGTTCATGTCTAATTATATTATACTTAACTAAACGGTGGGTTTAAAAATATTGTAAATTTTTTTATAAGCATTGTTATATATAAAATAAAGATTTAAATAACTAGTAGGCTGATTGGTCAAAATACGGCCTTTCTTCTGCCACTTTCCCCAAGTGATCCTTTCGATCCCTTGAATAGCCGGAAATACAGAACACATTGTCTTAACACTGTTAAGCTCTACATCATTCCTCGTGTGTAAAACACATAACAATACACGTAACACGTGTGTAATGTAAAAAACAAATAATTTTGGTAAATTATCAGATTCAAAATTATTAAAAAACAAATTAGATATCCAATTTTGTCCGTTTTATATGTGAGTTCAACATATTAAAAAAAATTATGATGATCATAATATACATGATTTTTGTTTACTTAAGCTTTTTATAATATTACAATATTTAATAACGTAGTTTTATGCTTTTTACCGAATACTGAATACTTAGTTCTCCACTCTCCGCCTGAAGAGGATGTCAATGTCTCATTGCATGCTAAGTAGCGTAACTCAACGTCAGGCTTTGTCTTACCAAAATGTGAATACAATCATTCCCTAAGTGGAGATCAAACCCAAAACCAATGGCGTTGAAAGTCAATCGATGTCTCATTGCTCCACGATGGCGTTTAATAATATAAATTTTACAAATTATATTATAGACAATGACGGACATTGCATTTCGACAGCTTATTTCTCTTATGTCACTCTTTTTTTTCATTTTCACACTTTTTCTCCCATAGCAGTGTAAAGAGAGAGTCTTGTGTCAAGACACTCTGTCCGCTTCAGTCCGGATCTGACCGTTTTATTTAAATATTATCATTCCCCCGAGTGGGAGTCGGACCCACAACCATTGTGTATACATTCAGACGCTATCACATGCCACCGTGGAATCTTCTTTCCTTGCTTTTCTATTTCACTCTTCTTTCCTTGCAAATTACTATAATACTCTGTAGAGCATTAAATACATATCACAACGTACTCAAAATCTACATTTATTTGACAATTATAAGTATTTGCCTTGTTTCAATTTTAATCATCTACTTAAATATATATTTGATCATTAGTACTATTATTCTTCTATATATTCTTCCATATATTCTTTTTCAAATATGGAAAATTTCATAAATTGTAATGAAGTACTAATCGTAGCAAAACCAGAGTAGTATATCAATAGAAACATCGGAACACGTCTCCAATAGAAGCTGTAAACGTACAAACCAATTTGTGGCACAATTAATTAACTTCAATGGAGAATCGAACTCGTGATTATTGCGCAAGACGCATTAATCCACATCTGCATTATACCATTAAAGTGTGAGTGAAGTATTTTTAGAACGTAGCGTTTTGATATATTGTTTTTAGTTTATTTAGTGTATTTACATTAGTTAGTATTAAAATGTTGAAATTAAATGACTTTTAGTGTATATATATATATATATGTTAAACTACTAAAAAAACGATGTACAGCACAACATACTGACATTATTATACTTACAAACATTTTATATTATAAACATTTCCATTAACTTTATATTTATATACTAATAACAAAAATACGAAACATTAGATTAGCTGAGAAAAAAAAACTGCCTAATGCTACGATCCGCCCAAGATGTGTTTTCAACACACACATATACAAATACACACACATATTCAATACGTGACATTTATAGACGCGTCAGCTGAAAAGTATTTACAAGCAAAAATCGCCTTTATCGGTCAGTCATAAGAGCGCATACCAATGGTTGTGAGTTCGATAAATTAGGATATTTCAAAACACTTGAAGGTTTTTTATTTTTGTTTGAATTTCTACTTTATTTGTTACAATTAAGGTTGATTATTATCTGTGGCTGTGTAATGTCATGCCTGTATACCTTTCTTTGTCTAATGCGAGAGCTTTCCGAATTTAGCCGAGTGTGTACCGATCGAGTCCGAGCGGCGCCGAGACGCAGCGAGAGTGTGCATTACGCCGTAGGGTTGGTTTAGCGGAAAATTGATAGTTATTGTTTTTTTATTGTATTGTAAAAATATTGACTTTTTAAAATTATTTTTAATAAACACTTATTTGTAGGTAATAAGTTGATAATATTGATTTCTATGTTTAGTAAAGTAATTATTGTTTTTATTTTAAACTTTCTATATTTTATTATTTTTAACTTTTGTTATTAATTATTATAAAATAAAAAAAAAATAATGGTGTTAGTTTCTTGAAAAATTATAGAATTTTTGATGAGTCTACGTATCGTTATAATTATAATATGACTTTTTGGACATTTTCCTTGTATTATTTCATGTAATGTTAAAATAATATTTTACTGAAGATGTTGAAATTTTGTGTAATTTTATATAATTTTTATAATTTGCAATTAATCATATCATATAGTACATATAGTTAATTAAAAAACGAAAGTATATAAAGTATATTGTCGAAATATAATTTCGTTTCTTAATTTTTAGTTTCACACATAGAAAAATAAGAAAGCATACAAAATCAAAGTAACATAAAATGTACACAGCATGTATAGTATAAATAAATGGATAAATTATTTTCCCACCCGGAAAACCCGTACAACCCTAATTTGAGGGGGGAGGACAGGGGGGAATCCCGGCGCGGGGCCGACAGCGCCAGTCGGACGCGGCGCGCCGCGCAGCCCGCACGCCATGCGCGCCTTTTAGCATATTATGTTCCTACCCGACCTCCCGCGAGCCTGCATGGTGGACGACGTAGCGACCTACCTACAAGCGCCCTCCTCGGGACAGGTGCAAAAATATTAACAACGCCCATATGTAATTAACAATGATCATATTAACAGATGTTGTGAGCTAATGTCGCTTACCGCCGCGACCGCCGCCCGTGTATTTTCGGCGCACGTGAAAAAAAATAAACTGTCAAATGTCAAATTTACGCGCGAATTAGTTTTTACGTTATATAAGTTCCTTTTTTGTTATATTCGTATTTTAATTGGTGATTTTTGTATAGTGTTTGTGTTCAGTTTGTAAACAGATCGATAGGCGGTAGAGACGGCCGAAGTTGAAGCTCACCGAGCAAAGCTTCGGGCGCTATGTTTTCCTACACGTTTGTTTTTCGCATCGGATCAACCTAGAATACTCTACTTAGATGCCGACGGCTATTTACATTCGAGCTTAATGAAACGATATAATATAAATGAAAGCACTTTAGAAAATTCGGCCAAAAACCGTTTATAAGTCCAAAATGAATCTGGAAGTCAAGAAAAATTTTGAAATATGAAATAGGTAAATTATGCAAATTTAAATGAAAAAATTATACATTCCATTAAATTTTTAAATCATAAATATTACAAACAAAATTGAAATAAACATAAAAATTAATAAACAAACCATAATTGCAATAAATTAAATAGCATAAATATATTCGTGCAAAGAAAAAAATAATCTGTGCCAAATATCCGATAGTACTCTTTAAGCGTGACCTCTACGAAAGCTCTACTCGCGTAGAGCTTTATGTACATTTTAGTTGCAAAGTAGCCCAGCAATTCCAAATATTGTTTCGCTTTAAAAACTAACTTACTAAAATATACTTACATATAAAGTAAAATAATATTTCAAATATTACTTTGGTAAAACGAGTATTTAGATTTTTATCGATTGATTTAAAAAAAATGTAGGGAAAACATTTTTTTTCTGTTATTGTGGTTATAGTCATACATAAAATGTAAGTACTGTCTCTTTATTTTATTATGTTATAATAAAAGGTTTATATAAATTTAAATAAGTAAATTATACGTTAAAATGTTTTGATAAAAACTAATCTTTTAAGATTTTGATATAACTTCACAAAATTAATTCTTTACTCTTTTGATATTCATATTATATTATATATTAAATATTAAAAAAAATAAATAATGTACATTTTATTTTGAATGTACATACTCTATAATAAATTACACAAGTTTCAAAGCTCACTTAGTAATATTAAAACACCGTTGCATAAAAGTGCTTTTAAGAGGGCTGCTTCGTAAATATCATATATAAAAACAATGTATGCCTCTATGTTAAAAATATATAGTAGTTTCAGTATCATAATTTTTAATAATAATAATATTTTACTGCAAAACGGAGAGCATACTGAATTTTTTACACCACGTGTCTATCAACGTGCTTATATCAAATATTTAGAAATACTCATACAAATATATGTACTCCTTATAACTAAAAGCGCCAAATAAATATACATTTCTTATTTAAAAAAGGAGTTATTCTAAAAAAAAAAGAAAGAAAACAAAATGTGCTATTGCAGATCTTTCAATTGCCTAAATGACTCATCTCTTCATTATGTAGAGTTCTATTTAGTTATGTACTGGAAATAATAAGTTTATTAAAGTATATATGAAATAAAGTAATATATTACTTAAAAACAAAAAAATACAAAAAAATAGAATTCGTGTAAAAAAAGCTGTCCTGTATTAAATATAAATCAATATGGTGAGTAACTGCACTACGCCATCGTACCGTACTCTGCAGTGTCAGTATTCTTATAGGATATTCTTATAGAAACTCATTCTATCTCGCGTTCTCATGGGAAGGGGATGGTTTTTGTGTTGCCTCTCTATATATGCTATGTCGAATTCAAATATCATATGATAGTATATAAAAATGTATAATTTTTGTAGATGCGATACGTTTTTGAATCGTTTTATATAGTGATAATTATTAAATATTAAATATTTTTTAAGTATATAAAGTAAGAATTGAAACAATACTTAAATTAGATAGAAGCTAGTTTTCAGTCAGAAAGTGGATAATGGAGTGATGTAATATTTTCAATTTTAGCACTTTATGGTCGAGAATTTTGTTTTACAATCACGTCAATAAGGGAAGTAGTTTTATTTCAATCTTGCTCATTTATGTATAGTGCCGTTAGCTAATACATAGTGATGCGTCACTACTTTCTTTTCAATGTAAGATTATATATCAAATATAAAATGGAATTAAACCATAGTAGCCTTATATAATTTAACGACGATACTTAAATGCCAATGTAAATAATTTTCGAACAATTTACAAGAATTTATATGCTATCAGTTTGATAGGTTGATGGTAAAGCGTTTGGCAAAGTACGGTCTACATAAATACAAATATGAAACGTTCATTTTAATAGTAATGTCCCCTTTGGTTTTTCAATATCACAAGTCTATTAAATGCATTGAAATAATAAAAAAAATTGGAAAAAAGTTTTTATTAGAAAGAATAACTTTTAATATATATTCGCGACAAATTATTATGTTAACATATATGCGGTCTTGTAAATTGATTTGGCTATATAATACAAAATATCGATGCGTGGAAAAGGTTATATTGATAGATTGGCAGTTTTATTCTTCATCTTTCAAATACTTTATATATATATATATATATATATATATATATATATATATTTTCACTGTTTGCGTAACCTTAGTTACAATTTTATAAATAGATAAAATGTTTAAAATAATGTTGAAACCATTTAAGTAGATAAACCCAAACATTGCAAATATGCTCACAAAACTTACAAGTTTAGAGCAGAAAATAATAGAAATGCAAAATGCACCTGAAACTGAACGCTCCGCCGCGTGCCAGCGCTTACACTTAGCTTTTTAAAAGTTTAAACAAAATACCTTTAAATTTGTTATTTTCATTCTATTTTGGATAGTGATAAAGTCGTACAATGGTCGTGGCTTCGATTTTTGTTCTTGTTAGTTAAAATAAAAAAAAAAACTAAATTTTTGAAGAAGTATACTTTTCGAAGAAGAAGTATATTCTGAGATTATTCCTTTTACTGTCGATGTGTAGTTACTTTTTTTTAAACATAAATTCTTACCCTTTAGTTCAAGTTTTACAAAACAGCGTGATATAGACGTATTTTTATCATTATTAAGTAAAAGTCTAAAAGTTTTCATAATAATTAGAGAAAATCTTTACAGATTTCGTTATTTTAAAGTAGAACCACTAAATACACTACTGGTGCCCTGCAACTTCGTTTACGTAAACGTTATCATCCGTAGTTTCTAATGAACAAATTAAATTGACTTTCATAGACGCAATGCGTAGTTCGTCCGTCACTCAGTGAGTTGCTCAATCTTTTTATATATATTTAGATTGTGACATATCTTTTAAATATACTGTGTTGTATTTGAACCTACACCTATAGAATCCACACTCTAATAGCCTTATAAAACTACAATTCACTATAATATATAAAGTTAAAAGTTCCATTTTTCTATAGAATTTACTTATTTTGTATTATAATGCCCCACTAGTCGTTGTCTAGCGTCAGCACTAACGGCGTAGGAATACTGTTTAGATTTTTGTTTACTTTGAATTCTATCGTGAATTTTGAATCCTTTCAAGTTTTATTTCCTTTCTTAGTTAGCTCGTGACTTTCTTCAACGTTTATATATAAAATTGTACAGTTCCTATTGTATATGGTTACAAGCGTAAATATCTTTTTTTAGTAATTAAAGCAGACGCTAATATGAATAAGTAAATTTGAAAACATTACATTGCTAAAGAAATATAATGGGTACAAAGTTAAATAAAAACCCTAATTGAGAAAAATATTTTTTTAAACCACACTCAGCTCTATCATTATGTAGAGTTAGCAGAGACCTTAGTTATAAGCTTACAGCTATATAGAGAGTCAAAACCATACGTCACTCTGCCCCCCTTTTTCGTAACCTTTTAACGCAGCGGTATTCGAACCCGCGCCTCTTTGAAAATCTCCAAGCGGTCTGACCGCTATGCCACCATCTAAGCCAAAATTCTTAAGCGCTATGTTTACTTACACGTTAAAAATGTTAATTATAAAAGAAATTCTAACAGGATTTG
This sequence comes from Podotricha telesiphe, assembly GCA_038994665.1. Classification (NCBI taxonomy): domain Eukaryota; kingdom Metazoa; phylum Arthropoda; class Insecta; order Lepidoptera; family Nymphalidae; genus Podotricha; species Podotricha telesiphe. Next base: position 71,056 of record JAOYRR010000388.1, read on the forward strand.
AACCCATTGCCGTCTTCTTGTTACAATTTAGCATGACCAGTACGACAACGTTGAATAAAACAACATTTTACATAAAGGAAGTAGGTAAATAAAAAAACAGGCAATTTCAATTCGCCGCAAAACGGTGGCGTTTAGCAACTAAGCGCTACGGACGCTTTAACAGGACGAGAATAACATTTTTCAAGGCAACTTTACTTTGAATAAGCTTTTCTTTCTATGTTGCAGACCGAGCTTAGTGAAGGTTGAGCTTTCAATGTAAGCTTTGTCTAGTTCTATTATTAATGTATATATATACATTATACATTATTTCCTATAATATTCTGAGGTAGGCAAATTAATTAAGGGACAGTCAAAATGCAGAAAAATATGTAATTAAAATGATAATTATATGATCAATATAAAGATTCTAGTATAAAATATTGTTTTTATTAATGTTAAAAATTATACACGAAAGGCGAGTGCAGTTACCACTTTTATATATTCTAAATAAAAAATACATTAATAATTTTAAAATACATCATCATCATCAGCCAGAAGATGTCCACTACTGGACATAGGCTTCCCCCATAGGACGCCATTTCGAGCGGTTTTTGGCCTCCCTCATGCGGCGGTTTCCGCTAAAATACATAAATAAATGTACAAGTAATTATGTTATAACTCGTTATGGCAAAATAAGAAGTAACAAAAATAAAACAAAAAAATATAAGAAATATAATATAAATATCAAACAAATAAATTCCAATTACTTATTTAATTTTTTTATATATAATAAAAACTTAAATACATTGCGACAATTAAAATTAAAGTAATACATGCAACAAATTATATAACTGAGCGATCCAAAGAATGTTTAACTAAAAAAGTGCTTTTTAATTTAAAAAATACAATGACTCATTTAGACAACCTAGCGGAATAATTCCTGTCATAACGTAATAATATTTAATGTAACGGAATATTTTTTGAAATAACTGACAATTAACTTCCAACGTACGTAAAATAAAGGTTTTTTAAGCGTTTTTATTCACCAAAAGTCGTATTTTTCACAAAAATATATATATTAAAAACCAGCCAAAAATACCCGGCCGGTAGTCGCACGGCGCCCGCGCATCGGTGTTTTAACAAATATATTCGATGTTATCCCCGTCCCCTTCTCGTGTTATTTTTTTATCTTTCTATCACCTTGCCACTTTCGGTGTTTGGATGTTTTCACTAACTGTTAATGTTGATATAGAGCTGATTGTTCTAAGATTTTAACTGGACGATGAAACGTTAGTTAAAATTATAAATGAAATTGGTTAAACTGTGGTTAAAATAATATATTTCAATTCAACTCAACCTGTTAAAATCTATTTAGAAACAAATGGCTCCACTGTACTTATATATTAGTCACTATTAATACGTTTTTGCGTAAATACTTTTTATTTTTGTTATAAAATAATAGTATTTTCTTTTAATAATTTAAAATAAAATAATTATGTTTACGCAGAAACGTCTTATATTTAATTGATCTTGATTTTGTTTCATTTCCTAAATTCGACTAGAATTTCAGGCGAAGGCCTTAACACTAAAGTCCTAGTATAAAAATTACATACAGATAAATAACAATACAGATTACAATACTACATACATATATTATAAAATAAAACTAATTTTCTAGTCGAATTTTCAAGTTTTGTAAATGTGCATGATTCCTGCACTACCCTACAGCAAGAATGTTATGCACGAATCCTTTTAATTTTTTAAACATTTATGTTTTTTTTTTAAATCAAAGGCAAAGAGAAGTCCATTAGGGGATTGATGTTTTTGGTATTGAAAAACTGTGGTTTAAGCTCTGATGAACAATCAATTATCTCTATGGATGGTTAATTATATTACGTAATGGCTATCAGCTTACCGCCAGTTTATTTTACGATACTCTCGTACAACGTCGTACGTAGATTGGAACGCATTGAAAATATATATTAAGGTTTTATTAAACTAAGGTAAGTTATATATTATAATTATACGTGTATATACATGTTATAAATATTAATTATTTTAAAATCAATAATATTGCAAAGTTTTTATAATTTTTCAATTTTATTCGGAGGGTAATTTCCTACATTGATTTAAATCGTGAGAATGTATATTAGGAAGTTCTTCGTTTATTCAATATAATGGCTGAAATAATTTGGAGAAAAATTACACGCAGTATATAATTTGTATTGAAAGACTAAATATTCATATTCAAATATTTTTCATTATTGTTTGGATAACATTTTGAAGTTAAAGACCAAATTAACTGTATCCACAAGGTCTTATGCCATCGAATCATCGAAAGACAAAACGCGGCGTAGATCTCCGCCACCCAACACACAATATCTTGAATTCAGATTAAAAGTGGAGACCAGAGTGTCGTGACACTAGGCTCCCGCTGACTACCATACTGCTATGAGAAATTTGTTTTTATCGCGATCCGTATTCGAATCGATATCCCTCATACTTTGTATATATGTATAAATAATTCAAACCAATTATCTTAGCTGACTCAGCTCCGTCTAAATCTGTCGCTTGTGATATGGTGATTCTTTTTTACGATTATACAGCAATATAATGCGGCAATTTCTGTTAAGTACGTCCGGAAAGCTTTATTAAATTAGATATTCAAGCACATTCAATATAAATTAATCTTATATGTGTAGTATTGCGTCAATCATTTAAAATATATTTTTACAGTTTTAGTATGAAGGGCAGTTGTTATAATAAGTTTTCTTTATATTTACTTATTAATTGTTAAAGTTTGAACTTATAACATTGTTGTCTCACATATTCCTTTTTACATTTCCATTACACTAAACTAGGTTTAATAAGACTTATAATGCTTAGCATCTCTTTAAATTCCGAAGAAAAAGAGGGTTTTGAAAAGTTTTTTTTATGGATGTAGGATCTTTTTTCATACAATTCACCCAGAATTGTATAAAAATATGTAATTTTGTTTCAATTGAACACTGAGAAGTGGGTTCATAGATTTTTTTACTGGCTTTATAGACTACTACTAGTGACCTGATCGCGGTCACTCGCAGCCCTCGCTGCAAGCTTGAACTCCTGGAAAAATTACAAATAATGGGAAACAAAAGTAGCAAGTATCTCTGTATAAAACTTCATCACAATCAGTTCAGCTTCAGTTTGGCCGTGATGATGTCACAGACAGACAGACAGATATTTAGATATACATTCACATATTTAGTATTAGTATGGATTCATGCCTATTTGGCAATACAATAGCTATGTTAAAAAATTTTTGTAACGTTAGAACCATTCTACAACAGCGTTAAGACTTTCAATATAATTTATTTGTTAATTTGAGATCAAGTCAGAGATAAGGACGCTTGCACACGCGTTACGTACACTGTGCGCGATAACACTGAAAACTTCATAATACAACCTGCCACCTGATATGTGGCTGTGAAATGTATATGTTGTGTACACGGCCTAGTTTACTACATATAATAATATAACATAGCCTTATTTTCATGACTAAATATTTACAATAACACAGAATAGTAAATTAATACACTCTTTTTAATATTTGTGACACGGCCTCTTCTCAAGTATAGGTCTTCTCTAACTATTTTTATTATTTCCTATCTGCTATCTATATATATATATGTTGGTATATATATATGTTAGTTTGATTGGAGAAAACTTGCTATAAACATAAAAACACATATTTTTCTGTGTAAAAGATAAAAGGACTCCATATGTTGAGTTTTTGTAAACTTATAATTTGTATTTTTTTTTGACTTACAGGAAAATTCTGAGTAATGTTGAGATATTTTAACATTTTTTAAAGTGTTAATCGCACACTTAGGAAATTGAAAAGTACATGTTTTTAGAAAACGTATATATTATATATATACAATTTGAGCGCAGCGGCATTTAAACCCGCACCTCTTGAAAACCTTTCTAGCGCTCTGACCGCTAAGCCGCTATACGCTATACGTTTTCTAAAAACATGTCTTTTTCAATATTGAGATTGTAGCCATGTGTCATGTTTCGTTAAGATGACATTTGTAAAAGCGAAAACCTTTTTGAATATTTATGTACAAATATTTTGCCCCTTTCTGAATTTTTATGTTCTTATTATGAGAATATTCATATTTTCATTAATTTATATAAGACTCCATTGGATTTTTCTATTTTAAATTAATCGCTGTAGATCAAAATAATAGAGTGTCTATTTCCATCACGATTAGTATAATGTCTCCGAATTCTACTGTGCGCCCAATTTACTGACATCGTGCGTTTGTCTTGGCAAAGCGGATAAAATGATTGAACTGACAACCATCGTGTTTAAATTCCTTCTACCCATATGGCCAACAGCAATGCTTGATGATAATACTAATTATATAATGAGTCTTTCTATAATACTTTAGTTAAAGCAAGACTACTTACTTTAGATCTACCATAGAGGCACGTGTAAGGCTGATGGTCGCCGTCATTTATTTTTGATGGATGGCATTGACAGTGACCAAAGTCAAGGCTGGCTTTTAAGTCATTTGCCAGGAGTTGGCAAAAGCTTCAGTAGTAAATTATATATATGTAAATATTTCATAATGGTGTGAATATTTCTTAGCTAGTTTTGTTCTGTATATTTTTTGTGGAATTGAAAGTTTCGACAAGTGCTGATTTTTATTTAGCTCATCATGTATGTAGCTGGGTAGAATAATGTCGATCATTCTGTTGATTTGATATAAATATCAAGTGTATAGTTTTCATATAAAGATAAGGTATAAGTGATAATGAAAAACATGCCAAATTAGTTTTGGGATAGGAAAGTTTTTTTTTAAATTTTTCAGCAACAGAGAAAAAAAAGCTATTAATAAAATTTATGCTATTGTGTGTATAGAAACTGTAAACATTAGTAAACATTTTTCACTAAAATATTAGAAGCTTAATGAAATTAAATGAACATTTACTGAAACCTTATTATTATTCAAATAACTCCATTTCTCTATTCTTATATCTCTATCTCTATATGGGCTAATGTATGAAAAGTTGAATCGATTTTTATTTCAATTTCATGACTATAGTTAAAAGTTTTCAAGGAATACGATATTCGTAATAATATATAGGATTTTAGTAAAGATTGATAATTACGGATATCTGTAAACGTTTGGCCTACAATATAATTTTTACATAAAAAGTAGCTTCACGTTCTTTCCCGCATAGCAGACTAGTCAGAGAGAACCTAATGACAAAACGCACTGTTGTCCGCTTTCGGTGCGCATTATCGGAAGACTCAGTGGACCTCTACATCGCTCTTTGTTTTGTTCACCAGAGCGGAGCAATTAAAATAATTAAATACGATGATTCCACCGAATGGGAATCGAACCCACAACCAATCGCGGTTACAGTCAGACGCTATCGATGTACCACGACGGTCACGATAATTTATAAATAATAAATAATTATATTATATGTAGCAAAAAAATATATCACGGCGTAAAGTTGGAACGGATTCCTCGTGATAATTATAAGCTCTATTTTATACCAAAAAATATATATTAATAATAAATATACGCATTTTTTACTTTTTCAAAATGTTACTCACACACTTAGGAAATTGTAAAACATGTAAAAATTTGAACGCAAAGGGATTTGAACCCGCATATCGTGGACTCTGACCGCTAAACCATGCGTGGCGGTTTAATTCCGCTTTCCTAAAAATAAACATGCATCTAAGTTAAATTCAAGTTCTTTAATATTTGTTTAAACAACAACGTGTAAGTTTAGAAGACATCAAAATCAATTCAAACGTGGCTTCAGTGGGAACGGGCGAAGTTGGAAACTTTCGAAGTTACCAAGATAGAATCAATGAGAAACTTTGTATCAACAGAGTAAGTATTGCATGATGTTTAACACCTCGTCTGTTGATTTAAGATTTTCATCGATCTATGCTATTATAATGTAGAAATTTATAAATATTTAAAAGTTATTTCGAATGTATTTTTTAATATTTTTTAAATTGTTATTCGCACACTAAGGTGACGGTAAGGAACGATTTTCAAGAGGCGCGGTTTCAAATCCCGCTGCGTTCCAATTTTTATACATTTTCTAAATATGTCTTATTTTGAATGTGTCAGTTTTGACTGCACATTATTTCTTTACGTATCTATCGACTTTTGTGTGGATGAGTTTTACATAACTTTAATTTTCCAAAATTATTTTTTATAGACTTAATAATATATTAGTGGTCCTTTGGTATGTAAAAAACTGGTTGCCATAGCAACATGTATGCCACACACATGGTAGTGTGTGTGACACATATAATAGTGTGTAATATTTATTTTATTAATTTATTGTATTTTTAATGACTTCTTCTCCATACAAACTTCATTTTAATATACGTCCATTTCGAAGTCAAGGGTTGAAAGTGTTCTGGGGAACTGTTTGACCTTTGATATGATTCCTGTCGCGGCATTTTCCAACCGCACAGTACGTAATAGACTGAAATACCATCCTCACCATCTGGATCCGTGGCATTCGACTACTGTGCGGTTTTGTAGGAACTTCCTTCCGCGTGCCACTCAACTGTGGCATAGCCTACCAGCTGCAGTGTTGCCAGTTCGATTCGGCATGGGTACCTTTAAAAAGCACGTCTATTTCCATCTTAAAGGCCGGCAACATCCCTGTAGTACTTCTGGTGTTACACAGGGTCGTGGGCGGCGATGACCATCTTACCATCAGGTGACCCCAACACCACCTTCCACCCGATCCACCTTATCTATAGTACAAAAAAAAGTGTATCCTCATACACTATTTTTATAAAAATATATTAGAAATACATGAAATTAATAAAATACATATTACACAAACTGCCATGTGTTTGATATACATTATTTATCAAGTGGCATAGATTTTGGTACGCTATTTTACGCATTAGTGGGTCTACTAGTATAATTAATAGATACTAAAATTTTAAGATTTTCACCATTTACAAGAAAACAGTTAGAATTTCCTATTTGTTACAAATTGTACACAACATATCTCACTAGCGTGTGCGAGACAGATCTTGATAGAGTATCGGAATAAGCCATCCTTACTGATAACGATACAATAGCCTTTACCTTCGCAGACTGACGTTAAAAATAAAAGTAGATATCGTCTATGTGGATATTTTTCTAGTATTCTCTTATAGTAACCATTTTATTAAGCTTTTTAACGTACTATAAGAGCTTTATTAATAATTGGTAGATGTAAGAACGCAATTTTATTAGGTTTCTTGCCGTCGGGTTTACTTTAAAACGCGCTTTAACCTGCCTTTTTAAACTTATTTAATTATTTAGAAAGATAGGTTGACTTTTATCCTTATCTTTAGAAGTCCTGTATTTTCAAGAGTAGAAAAAGAGAACTTTAAATAGATGATTATTTAAATCGTTCATATCCTTTTAAATATCGAAGAGCATTGAGTCTTTTTTGACCAAATCTAATTTTTATATTAAAGTTGAATAGGATTTGAGTCCATTTTTGGGCGGTGTTGACATCTGCCACTCAACTTCTGTCTCGGTTTTCCTTACGAAAAATAAAACGAAAAACGGAAATCAGAGTGTTGTTGGCACTAGGCTCTTTGTAGGGATGTCCCAAACAATATATGAGATGAGTTGTTGCCTGCAATTAATTTTACGTGGACTTGATGACCCTTGCCTACTATTTTGAATTCTACCTTCCACATTAAAGGTAAAATTTCATTTTCAACGGTAACGTTCAAGTTAAGCTCTAAAAGTGGGGAACGGAGTGTCTTGACAGCTGCTTCTCTCTGACTGAGATATAAAAAAATATTAGTTGTAAAATAATCAATGTGGTCCTTGTTTCGAATTACTTTAAATCTCATATTACCTTAAATGATATGAACCGGTAGCAACCGCAAACTACAGTTAAGCTGTAAATACTTAGCGGTATACAATATTTGTATAGCTCACTAAGCTGGTCGCCACTGTTTGTGTAAGCCATACAAACATTTGTTGCAATCTGTTTAGAAGTCCACAGCTTAACTTCAGGAGGTTTCCTTGAGACCGCTGAATCCAAAGCTTTATTTTTAAAGTAGATGTTATAATTATATATTTTTCTGATATAATTTATAGATTAATAAGTTTTGACAATTAAGATATATTTCTTATCGAATACGATGGTCGTGAGTTCAAATGCCACTTAAGAAAATATTTTTATTCATATTGTTTGATATCTAATTAAATTATGCAGTCTTAGGTTTATTTGCTAGTATATGGTTTCTCTAAATTGAACAGAAAATTGGGAACAAATGTGCTTCTGTTCCGATCTCGTAATAATGGGATGCATTATAGTTGCATAAAAGTTTTTATACTGTCTAGATATATTGCTGATCTTATCCTTTGCAATTTCACGCTTTTCCCCACATAGCAGGGTAGTTAGAGACAACCCTCTCAAGACACTCCGTTCACCACTTTTACCCGAATTCGAGACCAGAAATGAGAATTAGAAATTTTAAGTTTGGTCCCAGCACGGAGAAATGTTAAATATAATCACTACCCCGAGTGAATATCGATTCCAATAGCAACCGCGTTTACAGTCAGACGCTGTCCCAGTGCGCCACAAGAGTCTTTAAAAAAGTAAAATTACTCAAATGACTTAATTTATTCTTAGTAAAATACTGGTTATCATCAAGAGAGCTATAGGTTTCGCTTTTAATGGCAAAAAGTAGTTTAAGCATTATCTATGAATAGATTTCCTATATTCAGTTGGAGTTATGGGGAAACTTGGGTAAGTCATAAAGCCTTAACTTGGAATTAAGTGTTCGATGGAGGGTGGATATTAAGATGAATTACTACCCCTATTCCTATTGTTATAATAACCCTGTAATGAAATTTATTATGATTATTCCCATTTTGTTTTTAAGTCTTCTTAACATTTGGGAACTTCACGAGTTTTTCATATCTATGCTGGAGTCCGGCTTTCCAAATTTAATTTTGTTGATTTTTTGACATGTCTTTACTGGATATGCCAAAGGAATCTAGCATAAGTGGCTACATTTTTTACTTTTTACCAGTATCAAAGATTGACTCACGATCACTGTAGCTGTTTTTTTACTTAACCAAACCGGATATCGAATATATATGTTTTAAATAAAAGACTAATATTTAATATTATTCTTTTTTAGCTTCACGCTCTTTCCCGAATATTCAGAGAAAATCTGTCACGACACTGGTCTTCACTTTCCGCCCGAATTCAAGACATTGCGACGGAACTCAACGCCGCCCTTGCTTTGTTCATAAGAGCGGATACATGAAAATAATTAAATTGTGGTCATTCCTCCGAGTGGGAATCGAACCAACAACCAATCGCGTTAGAGTTAGATGCTCTCCAACTGTGAAACGATGGACTTACTTAATTTTATTGTCTCCAAAAAAATATTTAGCTAAACATTTCACTTGTAAAACAATCTGTAGGACGATTTTCAAATAGTTTTTTTCTTATTCCCCATTATCTGATCTTTCTTGGATATTAACTACTTGATTTGATAATAAAAAACTTATACATACAAATACATATACGTACATCCCTTTAAGGATATTCTTTTTTTTATGCTAAGCGTTTCCATGACGACGCTTCAGATGTAGTGATATGATATCGTCGAGCTTTCCTTACATAATTCACTGATAAGGGCTTCTTGTAGCAAGGAGCTGTAGCCTTTGGTTTTGCCTATTTATAGGTTAAATATGTGTTTTTATAACGGTGTACAGTTTTTTAAACGCGAATCAAAACACCATTGTGGCATAAGTGGAAATTTGACTTTACGTGATAATCGGGGGAATAATTCTATTTTAATTATTTTCATTTCTCTTGCAATACAAAGCGTAGGATTGAGTTCCGCTTTTCAACAAGAAATCTCTTGAGTTTAAGTGGAGAGTGGAGAACGGAGTGTCCTGATAATAGCATCTCTCTGTCTACCGTTTTGTGCGCGAAAAACCGTGATGCTGAAATACTGTTTTCATTTACTTACCAATAATACATCACTAAAATATTATTTCTTTCCAATTTTTCGCTTTTCCAATCTTATAAAGACTTTTCGCTTTAATTTATAAGGGTATTTATTTATTAAAAAAAAAAATATATTAAAAATATACATTGGACTATCCTGATTCAAAACTAGGCATTGCTTGCTCTATAATATTATAGCCAGTACATTCGTATATTTTTTCAGCTTAATGTCAAAATATTTCGTTCTCCACTTTGCGTGTAGAGTGGCCGAACTCAACACCACCGCTTTCTCTCTTTCCTAGAGTAGGCAAATAAAAATAATTATTAAATAATCAAGTCTCCAATTGGAAATTGAACTTTCAATCATCGTGTATACAGTTGGACGTTGTCACACTTCGCCGCGACCGTCATACTGTTATTTAAACACCCAAAATGGTTAATGTGCATTTGTTTGAATCAAGTCTAGAAAGCATATTTTGACCATGAACGTATTATGACTTCGCTTTCTTTTCTTTTCGCTTTACGCTTTTTCCCGCATATGAAGATAGGCAGAGATGACCTAGTGTCATGATACTCCGATCTCCATTTTCCGCCCAAATCTAAGCCCTTATGTGTTGAGTGGCGAGCTCAACGTCGCGCCTTCTCATTTCACGAGAGCGGAGAAATGAATATAATATAAAAATAATCTTTCCCACGAGGGATATATAGTTTATATTTTTATAGCTATATTTATTACTATTGAATGCAATTGTATACAACCATTAAAAGCAACACAATAATATAAAAAAATAATGAAAATGGAAAAATAAATATTTTAGTTGTCTATACGTCCTTCATGTCATCTCGTTCTATCTACAATAATAAAAAAAGGACAGAACATATGGACAGTGATAAAAGAGATCGTAAGTCTAATTTTGTCAGTTCAAGGAGACGAAATGTCCAGAATATACGATAGAATGCTTGATAATTAATGATTACATTGATTTACATAGATTTATAACATATTTGAGGCCCTCGTGGCGTAGTGGGGCAGTTTAGCTTTAATCGCGATAGTTGTAAGGTCATTTCGCACTCAAACAAAATTATTATATTGAAATTGTCTTTCATTTCTGGGCTCAGGTGAGATAAAACGTGGCGTTGAGCTTCGCTACTCAAAAGGTAATTCTAGCGGAAAGTGAAGAACGGAGTGTCTTGACACTATTTTCTATTTGTCTATCTTGGCATGTTGGGAAAAGTCTGAAGTTGCTTTTATAATTTTGTTTAATAAAAAGTTTAAAATTGTACGATACTGGAAAAATGTGTTTAGACGATTTAAAGTGAATATAAAGTTGTTAATATATGTACATAAGTTTATCATATTTATAATTAAGATTTATCAAAATTGGCTACTGTTACATGATTTGAAAATTGAAATAGTATTGTATTTATTTGTGAGCTCCGGCGCATTTCGTTGCAAACGCTGCAGTTCTCGATTCAATTTAATATATGGGCCTGTCAACCAACCATTTTATATTTTAACTAGCCGTTTGACCCGGTTTTTGAGTCGTTAGAATGTTATAACCAGAATTCTGATTCTATCATCGCGATTTATGTGAATTTAAAAGTGTATTATTCAGACGAATTTCATCTGAAAAATATTAAGAAAAACATTTTGGTATTTGAAAACTCTCAAGAATGTTATGGAAAGCGCTAAGACAGAGAAAATGACAATATTTCTCAACATATCGGTCCATTTTTCCGATAATAGAACGTGTCTCGCTCGCGGAGCACTGGCGAGGCGACGTTGCGCAAACGCTAAGGCCCAGAGCTAAAACAGCTCGGCTATATTTAGTTCTGCAACACTGCATCGCATCGTGTCAAGCCCATAGAAAACATTAACACCGTTAGCCGTTATATATGGCCACCGCATACTCCCAGCCAGATTTTCGGTAACACAAATTGCCGTATAATATTCAATTAGGTCGACTATATTGATGGTGGGTCGCCGGCAATTTCGGTCGGCGCATCTGCCGCCGGACACGCGCGGTAATATACGATTAGTTTTCCGATGCTATCGAGCCCATTATGCACTAGGGCCGTGCCGGCGCGATGCTCGCTCCGGCAAGGTGCGTCGGGACGCGGCTATATTTAACCTCGCACGCGGGCGTCCCGACAATTTTTCTCGCCCGATCGCCGTACGCGTCCGGCCGCCTGCCAGAGCTACGTCACACCTCCATTACCTCACAAACGATAAACTTTAAGAAAGGACTTTAAAATTAGCAAGGACGCCGCTTCGGAACGATGCTCCGGCGATATTTTGGTGCGACATCGGAGCCCGATAATTACGCAACCCGCGACGAAGATGGCCGCCGAAGCGAAGCACGCGGGAGAGGAGAGATGAGCTGTCACGGGATATTTATGAAATTGGAACTAAAATAGATACAGTAGTGGGTTCGGACGAGTCACCTTGACGGAGCGTTATATAACGGACGCGCACGGATCGATCGCGCCGCTTCAAATCCATTTCCAAAATGTTCCAAATTCCACGCAATCGGTGACGTATCGATGAGTGACGCGGTCCAGTGTTGCCACTCCTCCGTTCGGCTAATAAATTTATTGTTTGGCATGTAAACGGATGCGTTCGAGCCAAGAAATTACGGCGTTCAGTAAAAAAAATATTGAATGAACCGACGGAATGATGGCGCAGTCTAATCGGGAGCGCCTTGAGCCTTGCCAAACACTACCTTGTTTATAGTGCACACTTGCTGATGTTTTTGATTATGGATTGTTTACTAGCAATACTAGCGGCTGCGTACGAGCGCCCGCGTCCGGGCGGTCGGAGTAACTTTTATTCTTGAGATTTTTTATCGGACTTTTAATTACTTCTGTCTTCCTAATGACGTCGGGGGCTATTGAAACGGCGGCACTTAAGTGGAGACGTGACTTTCGTTTCTTTATTTGCAGAAATGCATTTTTGTCTAATTTTAATAAAGAGCATTGCGGGGCGGTGTCGCTCCCCACTTGGTATTCTGTAGATGCGCGACGACGGCGTAGAATTTCAAGTGTTTTCTCCGAGTGTGATCTATGCGATGAATTAATGATCAATATATATATATGATTTAAATGTGCTCTGCGTCTGGCGCCATCTACATTTGCTCCTCATGGAACTAGCTATGTCTTATTAATAATGATTTATGATCGAATACCATTATGCGATTAGATCGTATAATAATTTTATTGCATTGTCAGAATATCGATATTGCGTTCGGGGAATCGGTACATCACTATAGTATATGGTGCATGCTCGCACTAACCGCGCCGAGCAAATTATCGAGGCGATATTGTCATAACTCGACGTCACTAGTGCATTTATCAGTGTATACATTAGACCAATATTCAAACATACGAGCCCAATATCTTACTCTAAGCTCCCGACAACAGTGAACTAACTTACACGGGGATTAGTGATGTGGGTAGCTGTAATCCCGTAGTATCCCGGACAGCCCTGGGATGTATTTGCATACGATTGCCGTTAAACGTCATCCGTTGGTGTTCGAGACGTCGTCGTCTTAGCAGGATTTGGAGTTAGACTACTAGCACGTGAATAATTTTCGCCGATTTTCGAGCTTGATTGCGGGATTTGCATGATTTCGGATGCTCAACGACTTCTATTACACTAATGGCCGCATCCTGAGTTATCTCCAAGTTTTCAAGTGCGAGCTACGTGATTGCGATCGTGAGATCTATGCAGGTCTGCCTGAGTTGCGAGTCACTTGCGATTACGAAATAACTTTTACATAATACATGTTCAGTTTACATGCGATTAATTTGAAGAAATCTATTAAAGCTCTGTCTATGTAAACGGATAGAGCGTATATAATTAAACTAAACTTTTTTATCAATTTTATAGTTACTACTTACTTGTACTGAGTGGCTTCGTCTCATTTACCAATACAATTGTTTTCTTCACATTAATACAAAAAAAAAACTTATTATTTTATAGCCAGTATATAGCAGTACATTACCTCTAATACCCACCGATACGGCTCAACAAATCAATTACAAACGACGACTCTGAACCACCGCGAATCAAGAATCAAACGTCACTCGTTCATTACGCAATGACATACTGGTAAACAATAGCGATAATATTAACATAACATTTATTATACAACAAGGCAGGCTATTGTGGAGGAAAAAATTGGAGATCGTGATTAGAATGTAGGCGCGGACGGTGCATCGGCCTCACCTCACCTTGTGTGACGCGGGGAGAATTTAAAACCGTGCAGCTTTTGTTGATTCGCGTTTTTGTATAGCGGTACATGTCATATGTGAATCCCGGAATCTACGTAGTATATACTATACAGGCTGCATCCTGCAATTTCGTTTGCTGGGACTTTAAAATTCAGAAATCCCGTTTCCGGTATAAAGTTCGAGAAATCCTTCCTCAGAGGGCCCCTACAATTCTTCTACTCCCAATAGTTTCGGGTGGGTTGTCTGTCCGTCGGTCATTCAGTAACGCAAGAGTTTTATATAGGTATATCTTTTACAGATATCCTAGTGTCAGACACTTCGTTCTTCGCTTAAGGTATATCGGTATTGTTTAATTTTGTGTTCATTTTTCTAATTTATTTATGGCACATAAGTTCTTAAAATTGCGAAATAATGAATTTCTATATATTTATAAATTATAATTATAAGTTACATTCATAATAATATATAAATATATGGTAATATATTAAAATATTTTAATAATTTCTTTATCAATAACTGAAATAAAAATGTAATAAAAATATTCTTTTTCGGTATAATAAGTAGTGCCAAAGAGAACCTAGCTTTTGAATTAGTTAAACCTTTTATTCTATTTATATATGTATCAATTATTATACAATATTGTCTAGATCGGTTTTAGAAATTCTGAAAATTTTCGTCATCAGCTCAGAGCTTTCGGAGTTTACAGTTTTACACAAGCATATGTCTACATTATTTTATTTTATAAAACTAATTTGTGATGCAAAATAGACAAAGGACTAGTCTCTCACGTCTCTCTGCTCTCCGGTTTATGTCCATTTATGACGCTATTATAAAGCGTCTGTGTCGATCCAAATCGGATTTTGATTAATTTCTATATATTCATATAAATATAAGCTATCGCTTACATTTTGAAGATAACATTTGATAACTTTGATTAATACAATTTTTCGATTATTTAATACGATTTTATAGGAGAGAACCTAGTGTCAAGACACCCCGTTCTTCACTTTCCACCCGCATTCGAGACATTGTATGTTGGGCGACGAAACTCAACGCCGCACTTTGTCTTGTTATCAGAGCGGAGAAATTGATATAATTCAAACAATCGTTTCCACAAATGGGGATAGAACCCACAACCATCGGCGTCATACTGCGCCACGATGGCCTCAAATATATTTATTATACAATAATACGAAATTGTGTAACAAACAAAATATTTCCACCGACAATATCCAAATACAACGCAACTCTGAACTCTCGTAGACTAAGCGGCTTAACGGATTACAGAGTCAGAAGCGATTTTACTAACAATTAACTTAGTTGATCGATGTTTAGAAGAACTCGATTAATTAATAGTGGCTGTTGTTCAATGTATACATACATATTTCTTTTATTATTTTTAAAAGTGTTATTCACACACTTATTATATGGAAAACATTTTAAAAAAATATATATAAATTTAGACTTTAGACAGCTTTTTTTATTTTTTTTTATTATATGCAGCGGTACTTGAACCCGCACCTCTTGAAAACTGTCCAAGCGCTCTGACCGATAAGCTACTTGTTCATGTATGGCTTATCGGTTAGAGCGCTTTCTATAAATGTATTTAAGTAATAGTCAATCAAGTAATCTGAAAGATTCTACATTTTTATCCAAAATTCGATTAATTTTTTTTTATGATTTTTCTCTATAAATACGCATATTTACGACCTTTTATTATATTCAAAATAAATGTCTATCTAAATATATAAAGACATATATAAAAAAATTTACCCCCCTAAAACTCATTATGCATCTTCAGTCAAACGTAACTGATGTTCCATTAGACCGGTCTAAGTTTCCACTTAGTTAAGTAAAGAAGCTTTGCCTTAAGCTTACTTATATTTGAGCTTTTGTTTTTCCTCATCGGCTAATGCAGATTGGACATTAAGTTATATTTACTTGTATTAGAACTTTCCTTGACGAGTCTCAATAGTTATGCTAAATATTTTCATACTGGTATTGGTCAAGAATATAGTGTTATGAGAATTTGGAGAAAAATCCAAAGTATTGGATACAAATTCAAAGCGAATGTAAAGCAAAAACTATTAAGTGATACGTCACTGTATACAATAATTGGCAATACACACCACATTTTCAGTAGACAGCCATGACGTTTGACTTTTCATTTGATTAAATAATAATTTCGAGTTTATTTTAATTTTATTTCAGCCTTGAAATTTAATTTTAGTAGTTGCCAAATAATCTTAGAGTTTGTGCAACACATGACTCATGTGTCTCAATGCAATTTCCTACTGACCACGTTATAACACTGCGCCTTTGCGAAGTTCATGACAGGTCGTAGATAATAAAGTATTTATTACATTACATGACGAAGTTATATTAAATTAAACTTCGAAGATTTCGAAGATTTATAGATATAAATATTATTATTATTATTGAGGCGATCGTGGCCTAGGGGCACACGTGGACCCGGGTAAACGCGATTGGTCGTGGGTTCGATTCCCACTCGGATAATGATTATATTTAAAAAAATTACAATTCCGGGAAGAAAGCTCAGAACAGAGTGTCTTGACATTAATTTCTCTCTGAAGCTGCGATGGTATTATAAATTTTGCTCTACCTTCAATTTGTGTTTCTCTCACATTTACCTGACTACAGACTAATATCAGTTCAGTTTTTTAGTTATGACATTTCCAACATGCCAGTAAGCAGATCAAGGACATTGTACTAGTATTGTATACTAGTATTGTATACTCAGTTTGTTACGATCCGCTCATTTAGAGACGTTGTGTATTGCGCTTGAGCACAACTTTAGTTGAGTTTTTGAGCCGATCAAATATAGTAATTCTAATGTTACTTTGTATGAATATGTAATCTACGAACATCTCATACACATTTTGAAATGAAACTATTTTAACTGGATTAATCGCGTATAATTTTCGTATTCGAAAATACATTTTTGAACCCGACGTTTCGAACACTTTACAGTAGTCAGTGGTCACAGGTAGACTGAGGTGGCATTCGTCTGTCAGTTGATACAATTATTATCTCAAACTACCGCCAACGATTTCTTAGTTGCCTCGCGTACTGCCCTGGATTTTCGAATACCAAAATTATACGCGATTAATCTGGTTAACATAGTTTCATTTCGAAATGTGTAATAATCGTGAAAATTAAAGAACTTATTATCTCATACACAGTTTTTCAAACGTATTCAGTTTGTATCTCATGTAGGTATTAATATAAATATTTCGTAGTAATTAGTATAATTCAATTGTTATATATGTATATCGTGACACACTTTATTACATTTTTCGTATTTTTTTTTAAGAAATGACATGTGCTTCATTTTATACGTAAAGTACCCAAATGTAAAATCGTAAAAGTCAAATTATAAAAACCTATGAAGAGTATGTAATATTTTAAAGTAAAATAAAATTATATATTTTTGCACACAATTCAGCACAAGATTAATTTAAACTCGAACAATTTATTTAACAGCTAAATTACTTAACCCGTAACTTTACCACCCGGACACAAACATACAAAGTTTAACTGCGGTTCCCGGATGTCTTGGGGTACTGATGTATGCTAGAAGGCACGTACGTACATACACAGATAGGAATTCTAATAAACCTGATGTGTTTTAATGCGATCGCTGTCGCTTCTTGAAAGCAGATTTTATCTTTTATACTCTGTGCTGTTTTGACGTTTGTTTTGGCGGGTTTCTATTCGGTTAATAGGAGTGGGCTGTCAAATGTCGCATTTTGACGTGTAGTTTGTGTGATATTTTCTTGCCATATGTTTTTTCTTGGTGTATTAATTTTCTGAACAGATTTTGTTAAATTTGAACAGTCTTATTAGCTTAGTTGATTCTGTTAAAGTTGTACTTTGTAGTAATCGAATATAATAATAATAAATAGAAATTTGTTGTTTTAATGTGAATCATAGAAATATGTTTTTTTTTGTTGTAAATATATAATTTTCTTAATGAATTAATTTTTCATGATTGCCTAAGTTTTACGATTTTCTAACCTTTAAGAGTACGAACTTAGTATCGAGGACCGTTAGTTCGTTCTCCAGGTTTTGTCCGAACATCTCCAACCAACGCAACTTCCGGCGTAACTCAACATCGCCCTTTGTCTTAGGAGCGGGGAAATTAAATAATTTAAATACAATCATTACCGTGAGTAATCGAACCCACAATTATAGTTCCCATATTTACAATCAGACCCTTTCCCACTGTGCAACGATGGCCTCGTTTCACATTTAATGTATATCTTCGAATATTTGCCGAAACACTGAAACGTACACTTTGTATGTATAAATATAATATCAATCCCGTTGCATTAGAGTTGTAGCGCTGATATACCTAAGCTCTTACGAGGAAGGTCGCTGAGTGCATGTGTACGGTCACACTTATAGCGATTTTGTAATATATAAATTATTTTTTTGTTTTACGTATAATACTGTAGGTTCATTTTACGGACAGAACGGCTGGCTATTAGTCCACAATTTTTGGATAATAGAAGCCAGTACTCGTAAAGTTTTATTAGATCAGACTAATATTTGATACAAATAAACACGACACTTAAGTATAAAACCATTGAGAATTACATCTCTTTAAAATATACACAAGCTATATATTAGATATTGAAATTTTCATTTGTTAATAATAGTAATATGTTATTTAACATAAAAAATTATTACTGTATAAATTTTAAAGTTTTGAACTTGAATAAAATATACTTATATGATTTAAAAAGGTTTTGACATAACTAATCGATTATAAAAAAAATAAGTAAAAATTCGTAAATCCACTTGAAAAGGAAGGAACTAATTCTTTTGTATGATTTTGTAACTTCGCAAATATCTACGGTTATACTGCAATTTACTTTTATTTTGCGGACTTTTGCAAAATGTCCATTTTCATTGCTTACTTGGCAAGTCTTGAACTTGAATTTCGTTTATATTCTGCTAATCTTGGAATAAAGTAAACGTTCTTATAACATTATTTTATGTCCTATTTAATGTTAAAAAATACAAATTGTGTGTAGATAGTGATGAGTTAAAATTAAAATACATTTATTAAAAAATAAAAAATATAATATATATATAAAAAAATAAATAAAAGTCTAATAGCTTGTGAATATTATTAATAAGAGTACACTATTCTCAATTTGGTCAGAAAAATGTAAAACGGAGTGTCGTGTCACTATATAAGCTATATATACTTCGCAAAATGCCGTAGATTATATACAAGTGGTTGTTTTATTTATATGACTTGAGCTGCATCTAAAATAGATTGGCCTTTGATTTAGCAGACAATGTATTAAGTGATTTCTAAACATGTGGCTTTTATAGTCTCCTCCATATTATATTAAACTGCTTATAATTTTATATTACTACTAGCTGTGGCCGCGACTTTGTCCGCGTGGAATTTAAAATAAGAGTAGCCTAAGTTACTCCTTATTACATTTCTGCCAGTGATAGTTCTGTTAAAATTAGTGCAGCCGTTCCAGAGGTTAGTCGGAATAAACAGACAGACAGATAGACAGAAAATGTAAAAAACGTTAATTTGGTGGATATACCGTGTGTACCGTGTGGATATACCGTGTGTACCGTGTGGATATACCGTGTGTTACATGTAGTAAAGAACGGTTATTTTAATATGAAAAACAGACACTCCAATTTTATTTATTTGTATACATATTATTTATTGTTAAAGATTGACACGATTTTGTGTTATTTATGTTATAATTATAAAATCCGTTTCACCATCGTGGCGCAGTGGAAATGGGTTTTGATTTAAGAAATTGATTTCCATTTGGGGAACGATTATATTTAAACGATTTAGATTTTTTCCGCTCTCGTTAGACAAAACACGGTGTTGAGTGTCACTTTTCACACGCAACGTCACAAATGCGGACGGAGAGTCGATATCGAAGTTTCTTGACACAAGGTTCGCGTGTATTTTTGTATTCGCAAATACATTTAAGTAAAATCGTTACGTCCGATACCTCGAGTTTTTTAAAACATTTAATTTTAATACAAAAATGTTCGCGATTATTCTGCTTAAACAATTTTTATATAAAATATGCAATACTAATATATAATCTATTAAACGTTTAGACATTACCAGTTATTTAGTGTTATTTAGAGGTAGTACTTGTACATCATATTTACTAGAAAGTCACAGTATATACGAATGTCTGTACAATTTTACACATTTCTTTTTAACTATATAACTATTTCTTATTTTTGTTACTACAATAATACCCTTTTTGGAACTCTAAACCTATACTATAATAATTGTACATTTCAAATCATCTCCAAATTTCTAGTATACACGTATGTCGTAAATGAAATTAATCTGTCATCTTTGTGCTGGTTCTTTTGTCACACAGTTCTAAATTAGATTATTTCTTGGGAACTTATTATGGAAGCGTTTTTAATTTAAATATTTTCCAGTAGTTCCATAACTTCCAATTACTATAAAGTATTCGCATAGTAATTATTAGATAGAAAATTTTACTTGCAGTTTTTGAAATGTTATTTACACATTTAGGATATGAAAAGTTTTGTTCAAATAAAAAAAAAGGCAGTAGTATTTTTCCGCTTAGTTTCGTATACGGTACATTCTGATTCTACTGGTGAAATACTCCTCTCTCAAAAAAAAAGACATATTTAGAAAACGTTTAAAAAATTGAACGCAGCGGGATTTGAAACCGCGCACTTGGCTTAAGCGCATGGCTCGGCGGTCAGAGCACTTGAACGGTTTTCAAGAGGCGCGGGTTCAAATTCCGCCGCGTTCAAAAAAAATTTTTTATACGTTTTCTAAATATGTCTATTTCAATTTCCTTAGTGTGCTAATAACACATTCAAAAATGTTAAAAAAAAATACTACTCTCTCATTTTATAAAGAGGTCACGTGTTTAGAAGTGGAACTGGACGCTACACTTTTGCTTTACATTTATTTATATATTCATATGTATTTAATATAGTTTAAGTACTTCTAAAGAAGATAAATTTAGTTGAAACGATATCAAATTGTAATGTTATTTGATAGCTAGCTTTGAGAAAGGTTGACTCGAGTGTAGACCGAAGTGTGGTGGCAGTGACAGCGATTAACCTAAAACCGAAATTTGGTAAAGTGTTTATTTAAAATATTATTAGAATGTAATAAATTGTATTATAATTCACGTATATATTCAATAATAATATGAAGTAATAATTTAATTATTATAATTATAAATATTTATTTTGTTTGATATAAAAATATTATCATACTATTTTCTATAAAAAATTATAACACTTTTGTTATTATCGAAACCAAAACTAAGTGTTGTGACTATAGTAAGAAATGAGTTATTATAAATAAATGTATATCCGCTATAACTAGAACAGGGCGTTTAGTTCTTGAAACTATTTTCTATTTCTGCGCAAACCGTTCAGCTGCTGTTGGTCTTCAACTTGTTAGTACTATATAAATGTACAGTACAATAATATTGTAATATATTAATTTTTTTAAGCTTAGGCACAGATTCGTACAGGATACAATTTAATTGTAAAAAAAAAAATCAAATTGCAGCTTCACGCTTTTTCCCACATAGCAGGCTAGTCACAGAAAACCTAGTGTCAAGACATTTTCCGCCCGAAATCGAGACGTTGTTTGTTGAGTAGCGGAACTCAACATCGCGCTTTGTTTTAGGTACCAGAGCGGAGAAATTAAAATCTTTTATATTATTTCTCCGAGTTGGAATCGAACCCACAACCAATCGCGTTAGCAGTCAGATGCTGTCCTGCTGCGTCACGATGGCCAGTAAATGTATGAAAGTTAAAGAGTTTTATACATTGAAAAAGACGTATTTAGAAAACGTATAAAAATTTCAACGCAGCGGGATTTGAACCCGCGAATCATGAAAACGGTTCAAGATTTCCTAAGTGTGCAATGAACACTTTAAAAAGAGTTTTATACATATCATTGGTTTAGACTTTCCAGTCCATTTTTTGTTGTGTAATTTTTTGTTTTATAACTTTTTTTACCATTCGAAAGTATACAAAATGTATGTATTCGAGAAAAAATGTTACCTTGAGATTTATTTTAAAATTATCAAAAACTCTAGTAACACTGTGTAATTCGTGGCTTTGAAATTTCACGGCTACCTGTAAACTTCTTGTAAAAAAGCTTTGTCATATATATATATTTTTTTATTAATTCTCTCTTTTCTCTCTCATATCATATCTATATCGCGCTTCATAAATAAGTTGATATACCGTTAGCAGTAAATACATTATGAGTCAAAGATATTTTTTTTTTTTTTAGATTATTCTTAATTTTTGCAATACAGGTATTATTGTGCTAGGATATTACGTTTTCTATTTCTATAATAATATGTTATTTTATTTTCAATTTTACTGTAAATATGATAATATACTTTTTATTACATTTATTTACATATTCTTTTTTATTTATTACAAGAGCTTAGCACCTTTGGTACCAGAGTAGGCAGTATAAACTCAGTCCTAAGTCAGCCAGTTCTCATCATTTATCGCTCATTTAAAAGACATTGTGTTACGAGTTACACGAAAATTAACACCGCACCTTATTTAACTAGATAGAACAAATTTAATTATTTTAAAAGAGTTTATATTTAAATTCCAAAGTATACTTTAGAAAACCCCATCTCTGAAACACAATACAGTGGTCTGTGATCACAGGTAGACTGTCTATTAAAAATGTGTACAAGTCACCATAGCCAAAGGAAATTAAAATATTTAAAAAATATAAGCATTACATTATAAAAATTTTCACAACTTTATATATGAAAAAATAAAACCAAGGTCGTCCTTATGTTCATTGCGCAAAAGCTCTTTGATGGTCAGTTAGCGGATTGGTTTTCGAGGTGTTTTTACAACGGACTGTTTTTACGATGTGTCGTAAAGTTCTTATACTTTCAGGGCATACGTTTTTGTATTTTCAATCGGTAGCACCTTTGACTGTGACATGGATTTAAATAACCAGGGGAAAATTTGGATTTTTTAATTTCTTAAAAAAATTTTAATTTTGTATAATACTGCCTAATTTACTGTTGTTACATTTATTTTTAGTCATATGACAATTTAAACTCGACTTCGTTTTAAATTACCAAGATATTTTCAAAGAATATATTAACTTGTCACTAGATTTTGGTGCCTTCTGTCAAGTATATTTGGAAATTATTGTTATCCATGATTATTAATGCAAATTAAGATTATTATATATTTCCTTTGCCATTATATGATGAAATTATTAAGAAAAAAAAATGTTATCCGTTGAAATCAATTAAATTCCTTTGAAATCAGCATAAAACTAAATCATAGAACTCAGTTAGACTTAGCAAACAAATCCTTCTTCTCCGCATCACTTAGCACAGAATGTTGGCACATTATAAAACCCTAAGTAAAATACTACTATTTTCCATACACATAGACAGTTACAAACATTAGCGCATTAGATTTGTGTTCAAATGGGCCTTTATAGAAATTCCTCGTTCAAAACCTTCTGCAGTTTGCATTCTCGATGCGTGCAGCTTAACTACCTAAATGCATATAATCGAATTTTGCATTCAGTTTACAACAATGGGATTTATTGTAGAATTACGTGTCCTGTCCGCAAAGCGAGAGACCTGTTGAGCCAAGAGTCGCGTGGCTTTTTTCGTGGCTTGTTCCTAGAGTGGCGTAGTTTTGGCTAACGCTCCTGTGACGTCACCGACCTAGTTAGGAACGCCAAGCGGTACCAGGGCCAAGTCCAACCGGGCATCCCCAGTGAACCAGCGCCAATATCTATAAAATAAATTCGGCTCAGATGAAAAAATAACGAAGGAATCGCGATTTGCCGCCAAAATGTTCAGGGTGAACGCACTCCAGTGTTTTGGCAGTGGCGGTTGGAAGTTTTCCTAATAGTACAGCGCGGCGATAAGGGATTTTATGGTTAGTTTACAAACATACTAGCTAATACCACTTTGTACTGACTATTTGATCATAGAACTTTTGATAAACGAACTTTTATCAGACAGATTGTATATATTTTTCCAGTTTCAGTCTAAATGTGTGTGAAGCATACTTATCATAAAAAAAACTGTAATTTCAAAATGTGTTTTTTAGTACTTTGAAACGATTGTCAAAGTTTTATTACAAACTTAAGCGAGCTTTAGCTCGTGTTAGTAAATTGGCTTATTTCATCTGATCGAAAATCATCTTCTCAATTCATATCTTTTAATTCCGTTTCTATCACTTAAGAGTTGATTATTATTTTACTTAAGTAAAGACTTAAATGCAATATCGATGAATCACTCTCGCTGAATTGAATATTGGCATGATATCGAGAAACGTTAAAATGTCATATACCGTTAACAATGATTAAGCAAAAGCATTACAGCTTAAGCTAAGCTGCTAAGCTTATAATACAGGCAATTCTCTTTTCTTATAGCCACCTATTTGTCATATAGCTACCAAAATATACGGAATCTTTGAAAAAATTGCTTATACCGATTTAATGATAATTAAATGATAAATTACACCCGTGAGTGCTGTCTAATACTTTCGTTAGTTTAATATTGTTTTTATCAGGCTGCTTGGCTTTATGCTATTTATCATTAAATCGATAAAAAAACAGTTTCTTTAAGGATTTTAGTATGTAATTATTTATTATAAAAACTAGCAGTAATACTACTAGATCTGTTTATTAGTAATCTGACGACCATAACCTCAGTTCTGACGAAATTTATTCTATTCTATATGTTTATATGTTTGTTAAGATTCCTATTTATCCATATTTAGGTAAATTTAGCATTACAATTGGGAATAATTGTGATGAAGAATTATAACAGGTAAATCGGAGAGAACCTAGAGTCCACACAATTTTCACCCAAATTCGAGACCTCAATGCTGCGCTTTGTTTGTTCAACAGAGCGGATAAATTAAAATAATAAAATAATTATCATACCTTGGAGAGAGTTTGAACCCACAACCAATCACGATTTCAATTAAACGCTTACTTTACCTCGACGGCCGCTCTCTTTTCAACTGTCCTAAATCTTGTTTAATAATGTAATAGATTATAAGAGCAAGATTATACAGTCACTTCAGTAGTAGACTAAAGAATTGAATTGGACCGACAAGCAAAGTACTAAATAACATACGAATAAACAATGCGTCAAAAATGAATAAAATTTCGAGATTCTTTTCCAATATGCGTCTAAATATAGCTGTTGCCAAGTTCTGTTTAGAATTTGTTTCTCATACAAGCTTGCACCTTTTCAAAACTATAGTTTTACGACGCAATCTCACCATCGTATTTAATATGACGTGTGTTTGTATTTCAAACTAAATCTCCGCCTCATGTTTTCATTGAGCGAAAAGGATGTTTATAAATTAATATAATTTCCTATCTAAGAACTACAATTTCTTGCTATTTCCTTTAAATTTTCTAATAATTTCAGCATTTTGTTTTGTAGGTGTTTCTGTGTATATCATTTGCATTTGGTTTCACATGTTTCCGTTGCAAGCGAAGGGAGAATAGAGATTATTCATTTTCCACCCGCTAAGAACCATTGCGCACAGCAGTCTACCGCTGAGCTTTGTTTCGGGGCTTTCGACTAGACTTAGACCGACTTTGAAATCTGATATTCAGATTATAGCAAAACTTATAATTAAAGGGCAACATAAAATTTTCGCCAGTTTATTTTTACAATTGAATTGTATACATTTGGTAATTGACATTTTATCATCTGAAACTAAAACAGAAATTATATTTTCGCTATATTTGCCACAAAACGCAATCACGACCTTTAAAGCAGTACAGGACGAAGTGATTAACGTTGCCTTTCTTACATTCACCTATTAACCCAGTACAATCACCTCACCATATGGTCAACTCACTGGCAACTTTGCCACGTGGCATCAGGTGCCAACACTCCTTGGCAGGGCGGCGGCACGTCTAGCGTCCTCGCCAACTGTACTCGATGTTTTGACTGGACTTTTGTTTATACTTGGTACGTTTGGTATTTTCCATATCTCATTGATGTGTTGTGTAGGTGTTGTGTAGTAAGCGTACATTGAAGTTATATGAAATTTTATGTATTTATTATATATTGCCCCAGCGGTGCTGTCAGTCAGTCAAACGAACGAACGATGGGTGCTAATATGGAAAATGTTCAAATATGATTATACAAATCGCGATATAGAACCATTTAAGACACAATACAATATTTTAAAGAAAGTTAAACTTAGAGAGGGAAGTGAATTAAACCTAAGTTCTTTGTGATTTAATTTCATATAAGTACTATGTTTAGGTTATATATTACCTATTGAATAACAAAACCCTGTAGATGGTTCCAGCTAGGAACTACATAGATCATATTCGTCAGATCAAAAAAAAAAGATATTTTGGTCACTAATACACATTAATTACTAAATTAACATCTTAGTCAAAATTAGGCCGTAAAAGAAAACAAGTGCTATAAGTTTTTCACCATTACATCCTTTTATATTTTGCTAGATAGCTTGATTTAAATTTCATTTTACAATTTTGCAAAACAAAACTCAATTCAAAAAGACATATTTAGAAAACGTATAAAAATTTGAACGCAGCGGGATTTGAACCTGCGCCTTTTGAAAACCGTTCTAGCGCTCTGACCGCTAAGCCATGCGTACTTCATTACAGACCTGATAAATATCTATAGAGTAAATAGAGCAAAAATTGTGTACAATTTGACCCCCACACTCATCATATATAATCAAGTATTTCACAACTGTACAGACAATTTCAGTACATATTTATTAATATTCTAACTGTTATTATTAAAAAAATTCTAAGATCAGTTTTGTTATTGTCATTTTTATTGCAGCTCGACGCTTTTTACCGCATAGCATTTCCCGTCAGAGAGAACTTAGTGTTCAGTTACTCTGTATTCCACTTGTTGCTTGTAATCGAGACATTGCGTGTTCAGTTGTAAAACTTAAGCTCGCGTTTTGCCTAACCAGAGCGGCGATATGGAAATAATGGAAATATAATCATTCCTCCGAGTGACAATCGAACCCACAACTAATGGCGCTTACAATGAGACAATGTGCCACGATAGCTTGATTATAAAAGTTTTATTTTAAAGATTAAAGGAAGTTTTGATGAAGCCAATGGGTGTCATCAAACCCCTCCACACATATTTATACATATAATTTATACAAATCCTTAAACATGTATGTTAATTTTCTAACACGACCTGAACGTATGCACTTCTCTGAATACAACGCCTCTTTCCAAGAATTTATTCTCCTCAGTCATTGAATGACAAGTAATACAATGGGTTTTACGATTTTTTTACAGTTACAAAAATATTTTTGCTTTTAAAGCAAATTCCTTATAAATCAAGTCGACATCTTTGCATATATTAAGTTACGAATCAAACAACAATAGCGTCCCTCCACGACGAATACGAGTTTGGATCGAAATTCACTTATGACACACGACAAGTTAATCGGACTTTGTTAATATTAAATGTTTTATTTCTTACTTAAGTAAATTACAAGAAATAGTGATCTAAGGTGTTAATTGTATATATTTTTTAATTTACTTCTACTATCTTCTGTATTTTGCGGACTAGGACTAGTTTGCCATTTTGTAGTAAGTTGTTTGACAATTCGTAATTTCTTAAAGCTTGTAGACTTTGAAACACTTATATTATTTAGATTGGAGAGAATATTTAAATTTAAATTAACCAAGGCCATAGTGACGCAGCGTAATAGCGTCTGTCTATTAACACGATGGTTGTGGGTTCGATCTGTACTCGGGTAATATATTTAAATTATTTTCATTTCCATACTCTGGTGGGACAAAACGAGTTGCACTGTCTACTGCCTCTTCTCTGCCTAGTAGGGTACTCGTATTATGCGGCAAAAAATGTCCAGTTGAAAAAAAAACCATTATTGAGTTTGAATCATCGTGAACATAATTCAATGGAGCCACGATTTGCATACTAATATATTTATGGCTTATGACAGCTTCACGACTTTCCTGCATAGCAGGGTAGTCAGAGACAACCTAGTGTCAAAACACTCCGTTTTTCACTATACTTCCGAACTCGAGACATTGCGTGTTGAGTTGCGGAACTCAACGCCGCACTTTGTCTAGCTCACCAGAGCGGAGAATTAAAAATAATTAAATTATAAACATACCTCCGAGTGGCAATCGGACCCACAACCAATTTCAATTACAGCCAGATACTGTACCACTGCGCCACGATAGCCTCATATTTATGATTAGAGATTTAAAATTTATTTTTAACACTTCTATATTTGTCTACTTCAGTGTGAGATCGTGTCATATAAATGTGATTTAAGAGTTTATTTATTGCTCGAAGGGACGTTTATACGCGAGTGTTTCTTAGAACTTCTCAAACATATTTGATTCTATGCTCAGTTGACATATGGCCAGATTCTCTTTCTACGCTCATTTGTCTAGATCAGGGTCGAGCAACCTTTTTTAGCGACGGGTCTATTAATTTTTTTTTTTTTATTATTTGAACCAACGTAATTACTTATAACAGTTATTAATAATATTTAAAATTGTATGGTATTATTTAAAACATTATATTATTATTTTTTTTAAAAGACATGTTGGAACAAATGGCATTAAATTGGTAGTTATTAATATATTAGCGGGAGAATATCTGTAATATAAATAAACACTTGGCGGGTCGCATAAAGTATTAAGCGGGTTGCACGTGGCTCTCGGGACACCCCTGATGATGCTCATCTCTGTTATAGATTTTGTATATATCTGTATAGATTAGAATTCAGTGTCAGGTGAGACGAGAAATTAGAATAAAGTCTCAACTAAATTGTCTGAACACAGTTTGACGGTACTTTAGATAGAAAATGACTTTATAATTGATCATAGCTATGCAATTATTCTATAACAGGATACACTTGTGATATGTTGTAGGTTGTAGCTGTTTTGTTTGACAACACATGTAAACATATGATATAGACATATTTAGAAAACGTATAAAAATTTGAACGCAGCGGGATTTGAACCCGCGCGGTTCAAATCCCGCTGCGTTCAAATTTTTATACATTTTCTAAACATACCTTTTTTAATTTTCTTAGTGTGGGAATAACACTTTAAAATAAATGTTAAAAAAAATAAACATATGATATCTTCAATCAATCGTTTTTAATTTTTTTTAACCAATATTGAGGTTTCGTCAAAACGTCAGTTAGCAAAGTTCCAAGAAGAATTACACGACACTTCAATGTAAATTAGACATCGGCATTGTTTTATTCGTATTGTAAAGCTTAGTGATCGCATCGGTATACAATGTACTAATGGGAAACCCTACCACGTCGATCTTCCTGGTCTGGCCTCATGTTTTATTTAAGTAAAAACATTTTACAGAGAGAAGTTACTGATAAGCGACATCACTCTCCTTAACATTTTCTAACTAGACTAGGAATATAGCTTTATTATAGATGATCCCTTAAGGCCATCGTGGTGTAGTGGGACAGCATCTGACTGCAAACGTGATGGGTGTGGGTTCGATCACCACTCGGAGGGATGATTGATTATACTTGAATTATTTTCATTTCTTCGCTCTGTTACAACACCAAGCGCAGCATTAGGCGGCGCCACTTCACGTGCAACGTCTCGAAATTAGGCGGAAAGTAAAGAACTCAGTGTCATGACACTAGATTCTCTTTGACTATCCTAAAATACGGTCAAACGCTGTTGTATTTATGTTCCTACAGGTATGATTCAAACGCACCACCTTTTATTTAAGTCAAAAAAAGAATATCAACTGCTTGAAGCCTAGACGAATCTAATAGAAAAAAAAATTAATTATTTCGCCGCCTCGTCACATATATTTCATTGGAGCTTATCACGTCTTTTTCTCTATTATATAATAAAATATTTGTTTTAGAACACCAATAAAGTATAAATTGAGCCTCACGTAATGGACTTACCAATGCCTCTGATGACTTATGTTTCTTACTTTACGAATGCTTTGGATGTAAATAATGTTTGAGTGCAAGAATAATAGATGTAATTGTATATTTATAACCACATGTTATTAATAACTTTATAAGTATAGAAATAGTCGAATTCAATGAAAAAAATGTGTGATTTCAAAGGACTATTGATAATAACAATTGCAATAGATGTAAAACAAATGTTTTTCAAGAGTCCCACGTCGGGCGTCAACTGTCAATTATACAATAAAACCTATTTAAATGTTCTCGATTCTTTGAATGTTTACAGGACGAGTTCCATCCGTTCATAGAGGCCCTGATGCCTTTTGTAAAGTCCTTTTCGTACACGTGGTTCAATTTACAAGCGGCCAAAAGGAAATATTACAAAAAACACGAGAAACGGATGAGTCTTGAGGAGGAGCGACACACAAAGTATGAATTACAGGTAAATACTATTTTTATATAATCTAAAAGTATAATTATCGTCATTTATTTCATTTTTTATTCCATTTATTATAAAGTATAGGTGTTAATTTTTATCTTGATTCGTGATTATTAGCGAGGAGCGTACGAGCGTATGTATATGCAAATATTTGAATTTCGAATGTCAGAGAACGGAGTTTTTGGAGGCTATGAGGGAAAAAAATGTGAATCTTTTTTTTTATAATTTCGTTATGTAATGCGAATATAGTTCAGTTATGGTAAATTTTTAAGTATATATATAAATATGGGAATATTTTTTGTATAGTTTTAGTATGTACCTGTAGTTTTGTTTCTATTTAAATAAAACTGAATCATAGCAACAGTTTCTCTCTGTAATCTATAGTAAAATAGAAATAGCTAGCTTATATATCATTTAGCTTTGCTTCTGAGTAATCAGTTATTTTAATATTAGTTAACGGTTAAAAATAAATAAAATTAGAAAAGAAAGGATACAGACAGTGTCTGAAGTGTTTAAAAGTTAAAATAATTAATGCATAGTTTCCTTGGGGAGTGTAAGGGGGGGGGGATGGTAGCATTAAAACACGATTTCCCAAAAAATCTATGGGAACAGTAAGAACCGATATTACGTTTTGTACTCCACGCAAACATATTTGCGGGCTACGACTAGTTAATAATAAAAATAAATCGCGCTTTTGTGTATGCTTTTAGGGGATCCTGTCCATGACATTTATTATGAAATAGAAATATTACACGAACAGTGGTTATATGGCAATTTTTGTTTGGTAGAGAATGCAAAGCTTTGTATTATAACAGCTATATGCCACGCTCGGAAAATGAATTTGCCGGACATACGTGCTTCGTTAAAATTCTTTTTGCCTTTTAAAATGTCAAAATTTTGCATATTTTTAGTTTTATACATATTTTAGAATTGAAAATAAAAATGTACTTGTACAAAATGTGGGAGCTTTTTTATGTAGCAAAAGTTTTAGTGATATAGATGTTAAAGTATTTACAAAGTTAAAATATTTACAATTGTTTTTACTTAGGCATTTTAGTATATTCGTTTGCTTACTTACTTAATTAGACTGACAATACTGTAATTTTTTTTCTTAACTGACGTTTCGAATATGCTTGTATTGGCTTATATTGGAAAATATACTAATTTTATTTATTTTAAAATCAAATGTCAGCTTTGTGATGCTTAAAAATATTTTGAACCAAAATATTTATATTCTAAAATACGATCAATGTCAAAATTATAAGACGAAGCGTTACTTAGATTATTTGATTTTCTTGTTTTAGTTGAATATTGAAAGATATAAACTTATTTCTCATATAGGATTTGTCCAGAGGTTAGCGACTCTACGAAACTGGCAGTTGTTAGTCAGTTCCAGCGACGTTTTATACATTCTAAGTCAGGGCACTTTATTCACGTATATTAAACTTTACATTCATGTGTGAACAATCTGTACTCAATATAGGAGAGATTTGACGTATTAAAAATGTATTTTATTTTTATATTATTATTAATAAAAAGAAAGAGAAACACAAATTGAAAGCTAAATGCACCATCTTTAAAAATTGATACATCGATGGAATTAGTGATTATATTTGTAACAGTTTAGAATTTTTGTGAATTCATGACATCTAATATATTCATGACTAGGGACCCGCTCGTGGCTTCGCCTGCGTAAACTACACGACTAAACTATTTCGTTCTCACTTAAATTACAAACTTTGCTTACATTTATAATTGAAATTGTTGTAACTTTTTTATTTATCACCCGATTGAAATAAAATGAACCCTCAGTGTTAAGGGAAGTTTTAGTTGGTACAAAGGACTAAACAGCATTCAAATCAGTTAAGTGATTTCTGAGATTACAAACACAAACTATTACATTAATAAATGTCCCCTTTTTTTTTTTTCTCTTACATTGCGCCACGATTAAAATTCCGTACTTATTTATATACATTTGAAAATAACATAGCAAGCAATGAATTCTAGTTTTTTTAATGACTTCATGAAGCTCAGTCTCTCTCTCTCAGAATATCTGCCTAAATAGAGAGTCATTTGATATTGAAAAAAAAAGAGTACACGACTGTGGACTTTGGCCTTTTGCGATGGCCACACACAACTAATATATCATAGGCAAATATTATAATTTACTTCTCCAATAGCTTTTTATATGTATACCAACATAGTAATTTATATAGAAATAACCTACTTTTTATAAAGAAGAAATATTTGAAAGCTGTACAAGATAATATTTCTTAGCCGCAGACGTGATAAATGTACGCACTGAAACTTTTTGGATAAGCTCATACATATTCGTCTCGGTCCATTCTTATCGATTTGTATCGGAACAATGGTTACAAAGGAAATAAGATAGTGATGGCAATAAAATCTCAGCTTAGCCTTTTATAACGCTGTGTAAAAGTTATTGTATGAAGTCAAATAGTGAAATAAAGAAAATTATATATTAAAAAAGATGAGGTCTGGCTGTAGACTTGGCGGTTGTTGTCCTCACGAGATTGCATTTGAATTATTTTCGTCGCCTTTACTCCGATAAGACTAAGGGCGGCGTTGAGATCCGCCAATATGCAATATCTCGATTTCGAGTGGAAAGTGGAAAATGGCGAGTCTTGACACTACCCAGCTATATGGAAAAAGCGTGAAGCTGTAAAAAATACTAGTATCAACTAGTATTTACTAGTATATAGTTTGTAATACGCAAATATTATAGCAAATTGAAAGAAAGAATAAACAAATTCAAATTTATTTTTCTACAATAAAATTCATTTTGAAACAGCTCTACATTTTAAAATAGTTTTCAATAAAAACACGAGGTAACAGATTTTCGATGCGGAAGGTACAAAACAAAGATGTCTGCATTTCCAGGCAGTCGCAATGCGTCTATCGGAAAGATATTCGTAGATGTAGGATGCCTACGTCGCAACTCATGATTTAAAGCTAATTCACAAAATTAGTGTTCAGTTTCGCGTTTTCCTTTAAAATTTGTTCCTTCACATTGAATTTTAGAGTGGCTGCAGTTGTAATAAAGTGGTCATAAGCTTGTTCGCTGGGTGTAATGCAATGGATGTGTTTTGGTACTTTCGCAGTTTTAGACTTTTGTAAAGCCTTTGTACATCTGCAGTATAAATCATCTCTACTAAATAAAGCATATGTGAGATATTTTAATGAAAGAATATGTTTTGAATATTTGAAAGTGCAAATGTTATCGTTCAATTGTAGTTTTCGTATGATGTCTTGTATAAGATAACTGAGTTTATGACTTTTATTATATTTTATGGTCGTATGGTCGACTTTTATTATATTTTATGGTCATAGTTTTTCAGCTTCACGCATTTTCGCGATAAGCAAGATAGACAGAAAACAAAGTGTAAGGAGAATCTGTTCTCCGCTTTTCGCTTGATTTCGCGACATTTTTTATTGAGTGGCGGAAATCAACACAGCGCTTTGTCTAACCCGAGCGGGAAAACAATTTAGATATAATGGTTTTCCCGAGTGGTAATTGAACCTATAACCATCGTTCTTATAATCAGAGGCTCCTCAATTTTTAGTTTTCCTCTATAATTGTTTTCAAATTGACCAATTGTCGGTATGTACTTTCCAATACTGATTAAAAGCTTAGCTGACAGCTAAGCTGGGGCTCCTAACAAATGGACCGTTAAATGAGTGTACAATATGCATGAATAACAAGTTTTGATTAATTACTTAAACTGAATGAAGGCTTAACGCGTCATATGTTATTTTAATGAAAATTCCAATATAACCTTCTATGTACTGAATTTTGTGTAACACATTTTCTAAACAAATTAGTTCTCTGAGTAATCGTCTATTCTAAAGTAGCTTAAAAACTGACATGGGGTATAATAGAATACGTTACGGTACATCTAGATCTGGATAGAAGAAGCTTACAGCAGCTGCCTTCTTGAGAAGAAGAAGGCAGCTAGAAATCCTTAATGATTCTGAAGATATGTGTAGATGAAATTTACTTATCATTTCAACCAAATCCAAAACAAAACAAATTCAAAATCAAATACGAAATCAAAATAAAAATTATTTATTATTCAAAAAGTCTTACAAAATTCAAATATTAGTACTTTTGTTATATTCAAATTATAGACGATCACAAACTCGTACTAACATCGTATTAGAAAACAAACAAAAACACATTATACCCAAATGAAATCTATATAAATAATTACCTTAGTCATTTCAAATGATCTATTACGAATTTCAGAACGAGAAAGCTGAAGTGAAACAGAAATGGGCGTCTCGGCTACTGGGGAAGTTACGCAAAGACATCACACAGGACTGCCGAGAGGACTTCGTGCTGAGTATAACGGGGAAGCGGCCGGCGGTGTGCGTACTGTCCAACCCCGACCAGAAGGGCAAAATGAGAAGGATAGACTGTTTGAGACAAGCTGATAAGGTTATATTTTTTAACATCTTTTTAAAGTGTTATTCGCACACTAAGGATAGGTTAAAAAATATATATATTTAATAAATAGCATTCTCTCTTGCCAAACGATTGTTCGTAGAATAATCTTTGAGTAGCAGAAATTTGTAAAAATCTCTCTACAGAGATGCGAACAACAAATATAAGTTGTAATAAGCGTATAAGAATTGCAACGTAGCTGGATTTAGAACGCATGGCTTAGCGGTCAGAGCGCTTGAACGATTTCCAAGAGGAGCGGGTTCAAATCCCGCTGCGTTCAAATTTTTATACGTTTTCTAAATATAAGGTTAATCATTTAGATTTCAGTTGTTGATTCTGATATTTAAATTGTAGTTAGGTACAGTTACAGTTGAAATTGGCAATATTTTACATTATACATATATAAAAATCACGGAAAGTGAACCAAATAATGTAATAATATAAGTTGATGTAAGATTATTGCGTGTTTTACTATAAACAGGCGCAATGACGTGAGCTTCAATTAAAGCTTTAATTGAATTCTTCTTTTCAATTAAATTCTTCTTCTAGCTTCAATTAAATTCTTAATAAAACACTAATGTCCAAATCACTCACATTACAGGTGTGGCGCCTAGACCTAGTCATGGTAATATTGTTTAAAGCGATACCATTAGAGAGTACAGACGGTGAACGCTTAGAGAAGCATCCAGAATGTACTCAGCCGGGACTGTGTGTCAATCCTTACCACATAAATGTATCAGTCCGGGAATTAGACCTGTACCTTGCGAACTTCATCAACAGCTATGGTAATGGGAGCGACGGTCTGCCAGGTCTCTCGCTCTGTGATATTCATATAGCTTTTGTTCTTTTTAAGCTAGATTTGATGATTTTATTTGATTTTGGTATTAATATTAAGACTTTTTTTTTGTTTTATCTTTATAATTCTAATTTTTTAAAAATTTGAATATTTCAACATAATATTTATAGAACTTTTATTTTCGAGTCCGTTACAAAATTTAAAGACTGCAGCTGAAATTGTTATTACCAATACATAATATCATCAACGCTAGCGTTAATATGATTGCAAATTTTGAAATATATTTTATTTTATATAATTTTCGCAAAATTACCACATAGTTGCGTTTTAATTTAAAGGCTACGAAAAATGCTATAGCAAGTAGCCTAGATTTTTTTTTTTAATACTAGATATTTATTTTGCTATAGACATTCAAGTAAATCGCTCATCCGCTAGTGGATTAAATAGATATATTGATTAATATGATGTATTCATACGAAAAAAATTTAGTACTAGGGCCAATTATTCAATTGTTTGACATTATTTTCTTTTTATATGTGAAATGATTTACCTTAATAATTTCCAGTTAAGCTCTTCTTAAAGGTTAGATATTTCTTGCCAAACTTTAGTCTGAAAACTTAGATGTAAATTTTAATATACATTTTAGCTTTAGCAGCTTACTTTAGTAATCTGTCCAGTAAGAAATGAAAGTTACATATTTAAACCTAAAATGATGACTGGCCATACAACATTTTATTTAACTGGTTATAAATATGTAAACTAAATTTCATCTTAATTCGTTGAGCATTTTTCACGTAATTGAGTAACAAACGTTCAAGCAAATTTTTAAATTTTTAATTGGAATCAAAGACAAATCATTCAAATAGACTTTACACTGTCGAATATCCACCGGCTCGGAAAGCTCTGCGAAGCTGCCACGATGAGCCGGCGAGAAAACAATTGCTCTTTTAAAATATAAAACTAATGCGCTTATATAAAATACTAGCTGTGCCCGCGACTTCGACCGCCTGGAATTCGAATATTAAAGTAATCTAATTTACTTTTTCTTACATGAGTTATCTGCCAGTGAAAGTCCCTTCAAAATCGGTTCAGTCATTCCAGAGATTAGCCGGAATAACCAGACAGACAACAATTGTTAAAAATGATATTTCGGTGTATGTCCAGTAATATTTTGGTAAAAAGCGGTTATTTTAATATTACAAACAGACGCACCAATGTTATATATTTCTATAGATTAGTTAGTTATATATATTAGTACATATAATCGATATGTTTCAGATATTCTAAGCGGATCTCTCTCGCCACACTCCACTAGGGACAAAGAGAATGAACACGAGGCTAAGAACAAAGGTAACCTCGTGTCGGTGTCGTCTCGTGTCCGTTGACTAAGAATGGTGTTTTTTGTATCGAAATGCTAGCTTTAGTTTAAAATAATTGAAAGGCCAAATATTATAAGGGATAATTAATTTTATTGAACATTTATATTTATTTTAATATTATAAATGTATATAAGTATAGTAATATTCAATATGCAATAGGTCGATCGTATGGACAGTGGTGAACGGAGTGTTTAGACACTAGGTTCTACCTTATTAACATGCTATGCGAAAGTAAATGCCTGAAAATATATTATATATGTATTTTCATAAGCTGAATATGAAATTTTTTGTCATTTGAGGGGGGAAGATTGGAGATAAAAAATCCTAGTAATTAGGGAACAAAATAAATCTAACATTTAACCTTTGATGTGTTTTTATAATTGCAGTGGTTCTAAACATTTAGCGGTAATTGATTTTTTTTTTAATATTTTATTTAGATATTAAAATGCATAAGGTGTAGTTTTTTTAAAATGTACAGCATTACATTAAAAACTTTAGGTAATACATTGAATAGTTTCTAGCATAAATATACAAAAAAATATACCTTTTTCAAAAATAACGAATACCATAAGCTAGCATTTCGTTGTTATGATAAATATTTTGGCATTTAACACTTTTGTTTTTTATTTTGCTTTCAATTATTATTTTTGGTGTGCTTTTTTAATGTTCATTTTATATTTACGTCCATTTAAAATGAACATCTCTTTTTATATTTGTACGAATATCAACAATAAAAGTGCCAATTACATTTTTATACATTTTAAATGACACAATTTATCCGGATTAATCACATATATATGTTATTCCAGCATTACATTTTTCGTTCAATACGATAAACAAAATATAATGATTACCCCGAGTGGAAATCAAACCTACAAGTGATTTTACAGTCAGACGCCGTTCCATTCCGTCTCGATGGCGCGAATATTTTATAATATGAAAATACATTTAAAAAAACGGACTTATTTAGTGTTCGAAGTGTTGGCTTTTTTAAAGGGAACTCAAGTTCTAAAATTTACACGATTAATCCGTTTAAAATAATTTGAATTTACCTAATTATGGATAAATATTATAAAATATACTATATTTGTGGAATATTTATATAATTTCATGTTTTTATTCGTCTGACTATTTCAAAGTGTTTATTATTCTTTTACACTGTATACAATTCTAATCTAGTCTAGGAGGTGTGTGAAATAAATATCTTTTTTTCCTGAAATAGGATAATTTAAAATAATATTTTTAGTTTTTAGTTGCTCCTGTCAATTGAACACCATTCTTAGTATATAATTGAAAGTTTTTGATTGGTTTTGCACAATTGTGGTCACCATTTTAGATTTGTGCATCTGGATGGTTGTTTACGCTTGCACCTCATGCTTTACGTTGGTTGGTTGAGATTTGGTGTTTAATGTCTGTACTGTAGTCGGTGTTCCTTCTCTTTTTCACTATTTTTTTTTTAATAATTATTTTTTCTCTATATGTAACTATTGACGACTTTTCTCGTTTGATATAATCAGCTGTCTTTTAATTTTTTATATAATTTTTGCAAACTTAGAATAACATAACAATCTTTGAAATACGTTTACGATAAAGCTGTCAAAAGTTACATATCGAGGTAATGAATTGTTGCTATTTTCAAAGTTTCCTTTTGTTACTTTATATATTTTAGATCATAAACAAATATGATATAATGCGATAATTATGAAGTATTAAATAATAAATCAATTTATAACAGTATATTTTTTCTTAAACATATATAATATTTAGTGGTGTTTTATAAAATTTTTAATAAAAATCTTTATATATATATAAATATTTTTATTAAAAATTTTATTTGTATTTCGGTTAAACAGACAAATTAAGTAGGATTCCTGGTAATATAACCTAACCTACACCCAACATATAATTTATGAAAAAGATATTGTTTTTGACAATATAGGTAAAAAAGATAAAGAAACTATGATTTTAATTTTATTTTGCCAAACAATTTTAAATGGAAACACTCACAAAAACACTTTAAAAATAGTACAATTCGTTTATAAGTGTACTATTTGTTTATAGAAAATTGATGTCTCGATTTGTGTCTTATATTTTAAATTGTTATTACATTTTTACTATTTAGTGTTAGCTCCCTTATCCTGTTTGTACTGGAATGGAATTTTCACGTTGTTTTTTGTTATAATATATCGAATGGGTTACAGGATATACCCATAATCCATACAACGGTGTTATTTGCAACGATATCATTTTAGCGACAGGTGTCTTCTCTTCGAAAGAATTATGGAAGTTATCTAAAGGTAATTTATTTTTGCGTTTTTTTTTCGTAACTTTCTAGTATTTCATATGATTTTATTGAAATTCCGTAGAGCTTTAAACGTTGCAAGATTTCAACGAAAGTCTTTTAGATAACATCCAATTGCTTTAAACAATTACAGTGTT
This sequence comes from Podotricha telesiphe, assembly GCA_038994665.1. Classification (NCBI taxonomy): domain Eukaryota; kingdom Metazoa; phylum Arthropoda; class Insecta; order Lepidoptera; family Nymphalidae; genus Podotricha; species Podotricha telesiphe. Next base: position 110,817 of record JAOYRR010000388.1, read on the forward strand.
AGTACTTAAAAATATCTCGAAAATACAATTTTTTATACTTGGTGTACCTTTATAATTTTACCACATTTGTTTTAGAAATACTAGATGAAGCTGACGCGACGTTTAATTTCTTATACGAATTTCAATATATAAATAATATACATCATGTTTTTATTTAAGTATTTTCTAATGTATGTATACAAGTGTAAAATTGAAAAAGGGTTGTCAACCCAGGCACAAATATAGAATGGTTAGATCTTATGACTTTTTTTTTTTTTTGGTAGATTTTTTGTTGACTTTTGGTGACCACGTGCATGCTTGGTGTGTGTTGCTGTATTTTGATTTTAAACTTTCAAATATATTAATTTTAACTCTTACATTTTTGAAAAATGTCGGGGTGTTGGCAGCCCTTAACCACTTACTCTTAAATAAACTCATCTTTTTGAACATCTTATTTTAAGACCCAATAAACGTATATGTAGTATATTTAAATAACTGGTTAGTACTTAAAATAATAAAACTGTACTCTACAGTTCTAAATGTATGTCTAAAAAAGGAGCTTCATGCCTTTCCCCGTATAGCAGTTAAGGCAGAGATAACCTGTGATGTCAAGACACTCTGTTTTATACTTTCTGCTTAAATTCGTAACATTGTGTGTTGATTGGCGGAACCTAACGCCACAATTTGCCTTGCAGAGAAAATGAAAATATTTTAAATTATTTTGAAAGTGTTAATCACACGAAATTGACGACGAAATTGAATACAACAATAAAAAATTTTATACGTTTCCTAAAAATATGTTTTTCAAAATGAAAATAGGTTATAGAAAACTATTTCTATGACTAGTAATCGAACCCACTATATTAATAATATCTTATCCCACACAGCATCTATTCTTCAAGAGACGGGTTCTGAATCTCCGGGCGGTTCGGGTATCAAACTGGAGTCCGCGTACTATGGTTACAACAGCCCAGCGCCCTTCGAGCCGCCCGCAGACCGCGGCACTCCTTCCGCGATGCTGGTCGGACAGTGCTTTAGTGAGTGTGTTGTATTAAACATAATAATCTTATAATATTTACTGAATTTTAATTTGAATTTGTTTCATTTTTACTATTTTGTTAGGCTTCACCTGTGCACCTGTGCACCTGTGCACCTTCACCCGTGAACTATACTTGTTTTGCATTTCAGAGACGGTATTTTGAAAACAATGAAATTCCTGTTAAATAAAAAATATTGTAGTACAAGTCTATGTTAATACCAAGACCCTCAAGGATATCTATATGAAATTGCATCACAATCGGTTCGCCGGTTTGGTCGTGATGTCACAAACAGACAGAGTTACTTTCGCATTTATAATATTAGTATGGATTACTTACTAATAGACCACATTTGCTGTTTGTTATGTGGCTGAAGTATCTCACTGCAAGAACGTTCACGCCGCGCTTTGATTTCGAGAAATGAAAATAATTTAAATATAATCATGCCTTCGAGTGGGAATTGAACCCACAACCTATCTCTTATACCAGACGCCGTTGCAAGCTTATTAATTTAAGCAGTTTAGAAATTTCATAAATCTATCTCCTATGCATAAAGATAGATGGAATGAAAATAAAAATAATATTTTGAGGGTAGTCTGAAAATACCTAATTAGATGGATACACTGTTGTCCACTTTTCACTAATTAAAGAACCTAGAACATTCACAAAGAGTGTATTAATTTAATGTATTTGTAATACTTATTATAAAAAATATTGGCTTTCTGAACTGCTTCTCCATATATATTTTTATTTATATACTAAATACCATGCCATGAGGTTATTTTCTTACAGCTTCACGTTTTTTCCCGCATTGATAGTCAGAGAGCTAGCGTCAAGACACGCCGTTCTCAACATTCCGTGAAAATCTACCTTTAGGTTAGGTATCAGAGCGGAGAAGTGGAAATATTTTAAAATATAATCATTAATCCCACTGGGAATCGAACCCACAGACAATTGCGTTTAATTTTAGGTAATCTTGCACCCACAACGTACACATAGGCAGACCTTAACTTAGCCAATATCGAAATAAAGCCGCTTCTTGCAGAATAAGGTGGTCAGAGAGAATCAATCTACTTAGTCTTGCCATAAATATTGTTGGCAAGGCAAATATAGTATCTTGATACACTTGTGCCGATGTTTTGATACCTTTTGAACAAACATATCTCAGGTTTAGTCACTCGTTATTAGATTTTTTTTTACCTCCTTTTGCGTATCACTTAAGTAGTTGTTTTAATTTAAATACCCCATACTTTTTAAAATTATCAGTAAAAAAATTACCATCAACTCTTATACGATGCAAGTCCTAAGTCATCTTTTAAAATACGCGACATGTTTCTAGGTGCTATATTCATCTCCCGAGATAAAATCTTTTGCTTTCGGACAGGATTTCGAAATCTCTCCTTTACTGCTTGGATCGACGTTTTCGTAAGAACACTACGTGGACGGCCAAATTTTTCTCCACAAACAGACAGTTTCATTGTACCTATCAATAGCCCAGCACACAAACATTTGACTATTACCAGTATAGAGCAGTATGGAGGATTTTAATAATTGTATTTGGTACCATATTACTTTATGTAATGTAATCACAGCCTTTCGGTACTCTTTATCACCCCACTCCACTTTAATATTACAAAATATTATACAATATATTGGCACGAAAATAAGAAAACACAATGTACAATCAAATAAAAACGTCTGATTCTAAATTCAAAAATAATATATAATTAGTTTTTATTACAACAGTATTTATAGGCAGACTAAGTACAAATCATTTGCCTACAAGTAACATAATAACAAAACGTTCTATACAAATTAAATTTGTTAGTATTCAAAGTGTGCGCGATGTTCTTACACGGCTCCCTTACTAAATATATTGCGCGGTTATATTATGAATCATTGCACTGATATGGTTTCATTGTTGCGGTCAGTGACTTATTTGTTTGTTGATTTTTTAATTTTTTTTCCGAATAGCAAGCAGAGAGAACCTAGTGTCAAGACTCTAAGTTTATTGTGTGATGGGTCGAACTCAACGCCGCGCTTTGTCTAATTAGAGCATGAAAATATTTTTTTTAATTTAGAATTTAATATAATTGAGTATTAAGTGAGAATAGAGTGATGTGCCACAAAGTTCTCTATGTCTAATTATAGACATCTCCGTCGATTGAGATTATTGACTAAAGCAGAATTTCCCGCCGTTGCAGTATCAGTGGGACGTACCTGACAGCATACTGGTTCAATTTACACTTAGGGCATTATTAATATATATATATTTTTAAGATTCTATTATTTCTATTTAAACCTAAAGTAAATGAAAGGAAAACGCAAAAAAAAATTACAATCAACACGCATTGCCTCTAATTCGGGCGGAAAGTAGAGAACGGAGTGTCTTGACACTCTCTGCCTGGGATCTCTCTGACTAACTTGCTATGCGGCAAAGGCGTGACGATAAAAAAAAATAATAGAAATAATTATATATATTATAATAATTATTTATTTTCTAGGTATCCCCCATAGTTCGGCTGGTCTGAGCTCAGCGCAAGCACCACTCGTGCCTTCTAACACCATATTCTACCAACATCCTCCCCCCACGGATACTCATCCTAATGGTAAAATTTAAATAATGCAAAAAACTCAGTGTTGTCTTTCAATATTTTTTTACTATTTCAGCAACACTTCCTGTTAATCTGGTTTCGTATTAAAATGGAATAAAATATTTTTGAAGTGAGTAACACTTTTAGGGTTAGAGTAATATTTAAAAAAAATGTATAAAAAAATTGTGGTAGCGGAAGTTTGTAAAAATCTCCGTACAGAGGTGCTTACAACAAAACATAAGTTGTAAGAGATGTATAAGAAAGTATTTTCTTATGAAGAAAGTATAGCTTAATTGGCACTTGGGCGGTCTCCACGAGGCGCGGGTTCGAATACTTTGATTAAATTTTTATACGTGTTTCTAAAGTAAAAACGTTTAATATTAATAATAAACACATCAGTTCAATGTTTGTATGTAACCGGACTTGAACCCGCGTCTGTTGGAAAATAAATTGTAATAAGCGTATAAGAAATTCGACGTCATCGTATCTAGAACGAATGACCGAAATAAGATAGTATGGCTTAGCGGTTAGAGCGCATGGACGGACGGTACGGACAAACTTTTAATCCCAGTACCATACTGTAGTGATTGGGTGAAACTCTAACACATCTAATTGCACATTGCATATTCAAAAAAATATCGAACTCGTGTTATTAAGCTCACCAGTATAAGCTAGTCACTAAACCAAATAATACTATAAATCATACTAATATATTTATTTTATTGAAATAATTTAAGTTAATTATCCTCGTATAGCATCCGAAGGGTTATCAAGCCAGCACTCCAGCGCAAAGTATGACGGCGCCCCGCAAGACTCGCTCGGGGATTTTGTCACTTTTGTGTGCCAAGAACCGCCAACAGATGTGCAACAGTTGCAGGTATTTTGTTCACGCTTTATCCCGCTTAGCAGGTTAGTCAGTTCTCTCTAAGTAGTGTCAAGTCACTCCGGTCTCGGCTCGGAGATTGCGTGTTGAGTGGTGGAACTCAACACCACGCCTTATCTTATTCACTTTATATATTTATATTGTATCTTGAGTGGAGAAATGAAAGCATAATGAATAAATTTTGAATAATTAATTATGATCCTGCCTCTGACTGGGAATCGAACTCACAACCAGTCACGATTACAATCCGCGTCCCACTGTGCCACATTGATCTCAATTTTCATTAAGATTTTTATTTATATGAAAGTTTATTTAATTCTATTTTGTAATATAAAGGAAATCGAACCCACGAAAAATAAACGAGTTATACTGTATCTAACTAAATTTCTGTAATGTGATTTGTATTGTTTTTTAAGTGCAATAAAGAATATATATAGTTTTGATAGTATACAAATCAGGAATTTATGTTTTAAAATCTAAATCATTTAAATGTGTTCCTTGATTATTTCACCTACAATCCAGCGTCTTGATATGTTAAAGTAACATATTCTCGAGCAAATTTAAATCATTTCACAGAACGTTTGTCAGACCGTCATCTCCCTTTTGGGCTACAGGACGGTTGCCGTAATTTTGTTTCCCGTATCATTATCTTTATTTATACACTTTGTAATATGTTTACAGGTGCACAGTCTATCAAGGAGTCCAAAGCCTTACTTCAGTAGTTCCATGTTGCCGCCGCCGCCACTTCCACCAATGGCGAGACCCGTCACTATTATTAGATCCACAGGTATAATTTTTTTTCAATTTCCCAAGTGTGTGTATGAAACTTATAAAAAAGTGTCTTCTTTTTAGCTTTTTGATTAAACTAATCTGTTATTTATATACGATATATGAAAGCTTAGTGATACGTCATTGTTTTCTTCTCCGTTTTCTGTACATTATTTAGTTAACCCGATAGAACCCAGTAGCAATGTTTGCATTATCACGTTCTACGTCTAAATTCAAAACCTTGCGTGTTGATTGTCGGAGAAATGAAAATAATTTAAATATATACCTCGTTTATGGTACATAGTGGCTGGTTCAAATTCAAACCCCAATATATAGTGGTTACTAATCAATTTGTTTTTGGTATTCCGCTAGCAAGTGAAGTAGGTGGCGTGGGCGTGGGTGTGGGTGGCGGGTCGCCCTCCTCCCCTGAAGTGCGGTCGCCACCCGCGTCGCCGCGCCGCCGCTCCCCGCACTATAGGGAGTGCCATCCTCCTATATCGCACTTCAATCATTTTCATACACAACCTCAACAGGCAAGCGATTTTTTTTGTTTTATTATCTCTAATTAAGTAAGAAAATTTAATTTTAGCAGTAAAATGAAATCAAACATTTAATTAAATTAAACAAAAAAGTGTTGATAGATGTTATAATAAAAAGTCAACTCACTTATAGATTTAATATAATATGATTTTATAATACTACTTTATAATAATATAAAAAAAAGAAAGAAATTACACGAGCACAAGAGAGAATCGCCCTCTCTTTTTAATCAGTTTTAATGGAAGGAGTGGTGGTCGTAGGTGATGATGATGCGTTTTTGTTAGATTCCCGTCCATGCGGTACGCCTCCCGGGTCTCGGGTATTTTGAACCGTGTCAATGGAATAGTCCATCACAAATATATATATATATTATTAAAATACAAAAAGTTATTGCGTATACTGATAATTTAACTTCGTTTGCCACTTTTCTCCCGAAAATCCAGACGTTAGTACCTTTGGTTTAGGTACTAGAGCAGAGAAATGAGAATATTTCCATCCTTCCAGTTCGAAGGAATCGAACTTACATTTAAATAATAAATCGAACTTACATTTAAATAATATTTCCTTAGAAATTCCTTGCGAGAATAGTTTAAGAAATGTTCTTATTAAATTAATTCTAGAATTTCCTGTTTTCCAAAAAAGGTTGTTTTTTCGCAGTTAGCAACTTGGAAAGTAGGCTCATTCTTATTGTTTTTAATATAGTTTCATAAATTTTGTTCATATTTAATTTTATATCGACGTTCATCGATATTTCAGGTGTTTAGTTATGGTCCGGTCGGCGGAGCATCGCCTCCTGGCGGGCTAGGTCTTTACGCACCTCGGGCGCCGCCACGAGCTCCACCCAGGTAAATACACTTTTGAAAAATTTTACCAAATTATTTGATCCTAATAAGCTTTTATCGTAATTCGAAGAATGATTTCACACTTAACTCTATTTTAAGCTTATAATATGTTCTACAGAAATTTCAATACAATCTGTAAGATTCTAATCAAAATTGTCTTGTATGAAAAAATTCTTTATTCATTTAGATTTGTATGTGTATTTTTGTAACAATATAATAATTGTAATATATTTATTGTACTATTTTTTTTTATTTCAGATGGAATGCCCCATTTCCAACTCTAGAGGAAGAATTTAATATAATGACAGCAATTCCAGCGGGACCTGACCACGTCGTGCTTTTAGACGATGGTAACTTTACATAATAAATATCTGTATATATCTATGTATATATATATATATATATATATATATATATATATATATATTAAAATATTACTGAATGAACAATCTCGTTAGTAATAATTAAAGAATATCCATTAAGATTCACGACTTGTGAGTTACTTAGACAATTTAATGATACATTATTATATTTGACTTTGACTTTGACTGTCCTCTCCAGTTTTCATCTACCTTAGAGAAAGATAGATGGTATAAAACAAAATCTGTTCAATTTATCTAATTTAAGGTACTGGCACTCGTATAGGCTATATAAAACTTGGCGCCCAATGTGGGTATTTTGTTGTACTCATAATGTGACTATTCTAATTACAGGTTGAGTTATAGAAAAATACTGAAATAGTTTCATTTATTAGTTAAAGTTTCATATACTTTAGACGTTTTAGAGGTAATAGAGTATATAATTCAAATAATATTATTATATTGTACATATGTATATAATTATAGAAAACGGCATCAGCAAAAAATAAATGGGAAAGTCATAATTGCGAAGTCTTTTACATTCCAGAACGCTTTTTTCAATCTAACGTGATAACATCTGATGCGGCGATGGACACTGGCAGCGTGGCGCCCGTGGACGACGACATCGCGCCAGACAAACCGGCGCCCGACTTACGCTCACCGTGATGCACGCACGCGTCCGACACGTCTGTCCCGCCCGACGGCTCGGACGCTACAGTGCTCAGGTGGACCCCCGCGCCCCTCCCCCATTGGCGCCCGGTCACACATAGAACTGTCTAATTGGAAATTTAAATTTTGTATTGCCGTTTTTTCATCAGTGCAAGTGAAGTCCAGTTGTTTTTTTTTTGTAAATGTGACTTTAGTCTAACGGCGTTCGGCCGATGAATTGTTGTTTTTCATATTATCTTAATGTGAAAGTGAATGGTTGTAGGTTTTTCGGTTAGAAACTAATGTACAATGTATTTTATTTCTTTTTTTTTTCAATGTATTACTTTTCTAGAAGTAGTTTATTCTTTTACATTTGTACCTATGACATTATTTTGATTTTTTTGTGTCGGTGTTATAAGTAAAATCTGTCGATAAGTGACGGTTGACTCCACTAAATTTTGAAGTTATTTATATTTTTAATTTGTAACAGAGCTATTTTGACAATATATTGAGTTCACTAAGATAATCTTGAATTATATTTTGAGAGCTTTCATAAAAAAAATCTGCATTAGTTATTTTTTTATGCACAAACAATGCCATCTTGACAAAATATATCCATTACGTTTATTTTCACTTCTTTTGTGTTAATTGTTTTAAGTGGTCTAATTGATTCTCCTTATTAATGAACCATATTGGTCTTAATAGATATGTTATTGTAGCAATACATAATTTGTTACTATATTTTCTTTAAAGTTAAATAGAAATAGTTTATCATTTTCGCCATTTGGACTCGGAATGGGGCGGTGTAAATATTATTGGACTCGGCAACGGTTGTAGTTGAATTTAAAATTGGAAAATATTATTGGCTGATGGCGTTCTTTTGACGTTTCCTTCAGGTACTTTTGGAAATCTGGTAACGTCCTCGTGACGTTCGTGGCAAATGCAGTGACTTTGTAAGAACGTCTCTTTTCAACCCTATCAACCAATATTTCCCGTATTAGGTTATAATTCAATACGCCATATATATGTAAAAAATACGACATTACGAAAATTAAACAAAAAAACCACAACATATTATATTCTAATATTTTTATAGAATATAAATCGAGTATGATATGATCGAGCCTTCCAGTAATTTAGTGAAATATATTAATGATATTGCAGCTTATGAATTATTCTTTGCTGACCTATAAGGCAGTTAGCAAACGTGGCTTCCATAGCGCCGGATATTAGATTGAAAGTGTGATATATAATTTGTTTTTGTTTTACTGTTGTGCGTTTTGTATTAAAAATAAATATAGAGTAAGCGTAATAAATAGAGTACAGAGATTTTTTTAACTTATTGACAAATATTTAAGAAAGACGAGCCTTGCTTATGATAATTTAGTTATAGAAGCAAAGTGTCAACTGAATTGCGTTTTCGATCCGAAATTTCAATGCAAAATCTCGCTAAGTATATGTAAACATTTCAGTTGTCGCTTCTATTGGTTTATTAAATCCGTACGGTACAGATTAAATATAAAATAAAATAAAATAAGATCGCCTTATGTTGTCAATTATGAAAGTTCGAATCGAAAGCAGTTATAGTTGATTGTAGTTCGACAGATGTCGAGGGACGTTTTATAGGTGCCTTTTATAAATCGTATATAATTACGTAATAGGGACTGTGTAAGTAGTTTTTTTTTAAAAATCCATCCACTCATACAAACCGTGGACTCATTCAAAGATTTTGGAGCCAAAGATGTTGGCTAAAGGGACTTTTTGGTTGCAAAATATATATTTTTTTCTTATCACATTTTTAGCGATCCGTGGCCATACGAGAAAACCTAGTCATTAGAGTTACAATGTAAATTTATTGTACTTAAATAAAAAATATTTACATATATACCCCTTACATTTATTAAGGGGTGAGAACTAAATTTGTGGCCAAATTACACTTAATGAGATCCAAATATATATACACGTTTTAATAGATTTAGAGTAGGGTTGGTGTTTTTTCAGTTGTTTTTTTAACTTTTGACCTCCCTTTTTACTATTTTAGGTCAATGTCTACCTGTATAAAACGGAGATATATAAATATGTGTAACTTGTACACGTTGTCTAACTATTCTATTAAATTTGAACAGAGTTATGTAAATGTGTTTCAAAATATATTTCCTAACAGCATAATAATTATTCCACTGCTATATAAATAGAGATAAACATTTTTATACTATTAAAAAGGATTTATTATTTAAAAAAAAGTGCTAGACATTGACACAAAATATTTGAACATACTACCCTTTCAAATTTACAATGTTTTCTTTCATTTACTTATTCCCGTTTTGTATCTTTGAGAATATTTTTTCGTTGCACTATCCATTAAACTAAGTAGATTAGATATAGGTAACGTAGCAATAAACGATAAGCAATATTAAAAAAATTATATAGATACAGCTTTAGTGAAGCTAGTTATTGGTAATTGTTAGAAATCTAATAAATAGTCGATCATGATGATTTTTCTGCTAGATACTGCGTGAGAATGCAAGAACCGAGTTCAGTAAATTGCTGTTTGGGCGCTAAACAGATGCTTACTCGCTGAGATAGATATATACAGCTGTAGGACTAGAAAGGAAGTAGTCAATTGCTAGCATAGACATTAGATGAATAATACAGAATTAAACGAACATCACTAAGGCTTTTCAGTATATTCGGATTACCAACTAGACATCGTAAGGCATAACGTTGTAGCGACGGCCGAATTTAAATGTTTATTGGTGCAGAATTCTAGACTGTGATTGAATTGTTCGGCCTGTGGGGACGTGTCTTATATTGAAATAGTCGTTTTGTATGATTGGCGTACATGGTCAGTGCGAGGGAAGATTCATAATTGTTGTTGATTATGATTGTGCCGTATCCAATGCATTTGTTAATCGAGTTAAAAATGAGAGATGTAAAGTTTTTTATTGACGGCGTCAGTAGATTCAGTAGTGTTTTTATTAATAGCTTCGCAATAGTTGGCGTGTTTGCGACAAACGCAGTGCTATATAATTCCTTTTAAAATAAATTGAAATTGATGAATAATTTTTTTTTATTATTACATTAAATTGACAATTGAACAATCTTTAATATTATATTGTTGGCTTTATAAATGAAACCTTTGTTAAAAATGTAAACAAAATGTAACTCTATTAAATGTTAATAGTGCTGTGTTTGTCGCAACACTGTGTCGTTCTAAAATTTGATTAGCACCTTTATTACGATATGGAGTAATAATTGAAAGCCTAAACATTATGTGCCTTAGATACAACAATATTGTATATTTATGATGCGTTCTATACAACGTGCTAACTAGAAATAAATGATTATTGTTACTTTGAAAGCCTTGTCCTCGTAACTTCATTATTAGAATTGTTTTACGCGAAGGCTTGTGTATGGATCTCTTTCTCGATTTTTATATCCCAATTGCTAATTTTTGTCATTTTAAATCCCTCTTCTTTATGAGATTCTCAATCTTCCTACAAATCTTGTTTCTCCCCCCGTTTAATCCAGTCGAAGGTGTGCTGTATTGCAAAGTACAAGAATACCCGGACACCCAGTCCCAGCAGTCTGGAAGTTGTTTTCACATTCAGATTGCGACTTAATCCTCGTCTAATAATTATTGTACGATTAAGTAAAGCTTTGATGCGTAGTTTCGCTGAAATATAAATAATTCTAATATATTCTATAATTTAGTACTTACCTACATTATACCCATTTACGTACTATTATGTACTTTACTGGCATGTATATCGTAATCTTCGCGACTTTTCTATTAGGCTCGCTTTTTATTTGAATAATTATGATCCTTGAACGGCGATGCTTCTTAAGAATCTATCGAATTGTTCAGCTATTATCTAATTTATAATATTCATAATATTGTTTGGACGTAATATTTAATTATGTAATAAAGGAACAAAAATCCGTCTTGAATTAAGTTTCTTTGGATTTCTGAAATGAAATAACATACGTAACTAAATATTAACTGTAAAGATAATTAATTATTATTAACCAATAGAGAAATACTAGTTACGAGTTTCTTAGTTCATCGAATTTGATGTGCAATTATAAATTATTTAGCGAATTTATTAATTATTTTGTAGTGTACTTGATTTGTGTCCATTGTCATGGTTATCTGTAAATATCTTATGACGCGTATTTGTATTTTTTTTTTAATTTGTATGAATAAACAGTAGTACACAAGTAAGAATTATTTGTCCCTGTTTTCAATTTTCTATAGTATTTTAATGTTTTTTTTTTTTTATTAATTTTGCGTACAATACTCTTTGTAAATCCAATGGTATGAAACTTTCAAGCAGATTGTGAATAATACCCAAACGCTACAACGTACCATTCGATTTCCAAGACAACTAAAGATAAACTTGTAAAAATGTTATGACGTGTATTTTTAACCTATACATAGTACGATATTTATAGAATTTTAGTCGTTTAATTATTTCGAACGACTTGTTATAAAGAAAATTGGTGCTTAAAGCTTAAACAAAATATGATCGGCACTTGTGCCGTGTGTGTATTGTCACGAGGGCTCGGAGCATTTGACATAGCATGCGTTGTTATGCCCGACTTCGCAGCGGAATCATTGGCATTGATCAATTTTGCGTTCACGACAGACAATACATAAATAGCCATAGTTCATAAAACCTCTAATCTAAATATAAAGTATAATTTATGCAAATATAATTTCTAAATAAATAAAATAATAGTTTGATTAAATACATAAATAAATACGTCCGTACAAAGCTACGCCATACGCAATCCAATGGTAGCGATTCCGCGCGAAATGACGGACAATTATAATAATGTAGGTAAACTTTGCTCAATAACGATGAAAAACTGGGTGCAAGAAATGATACTGGCAAAGAAACAAACACAATTGAGTTTTATTTGACATCCTGCCTGTATTTTTATATTTTACATTTACAGATATATTTGTAAAGCCAAAGTCGCTATTACACCCCACATGCTAAATTTAAAGAGTGTTTTATATATATAAGGCTATTGTGGCCAAACGAGGCCTGGTTGTGGGTCTGATTCCCCACCAGGGCAGATTATATTTAAAATGTTTTCATATTTTCGTTCTGGCACCTAAGACAAAGCGCGTCGTAACAGCCACAACTGGAAGCGACATCATGCAATATCTCGATTTCTTGACGGAAAGCGGAGAACGGAGGCCTTGACTCTAGTTCTCTCAAATAAACCTGCCATGCGGAAAAAGAGTGAAGCTATTATATATGGATGACTGTATCGCGTTAAGTATACAGATCTTCACCCTAAATGCCGGCAAAGCGTCCACACAACTCCTCTGATGCCAGATGTCCATGAGCGAAGGAGAACCACTTCGCCATCAGGTGGTCATTTGTGGTTTCTGGTGGTTTGCCCCTTTCTTAAATAAAAAAAATAAATAATAATTAGATATTAAGATAATAGATGATTACAAACATTGTGTTCAGTGAAACCTGATACAAATACGCCATGTTTCATACACGTCTCTCTTCATTTGTATATAATACAAATCAATCGCTAACCTCGAAATATAGCATGGCGCAATATAAATAATATAAATTGAATATTTAATGGCCTTGTTGAAAAATATCAAATTAGCTATTGAAGTAATTGACTAAAGTACATTAGATATTTGTAGTTTTAATTCCCACACGGGGAATGTTGGTATTAAGACATATTTGTTATTTACGTGGTTTTTTTAGACAATGCGTCGTTTCGCTCCGTAACGGCTGGTTCAAGGAGATTCGAAAGGAAATGCCAACACAATTACTAAATATTTTCCATCAAGAAATAGCCTTTCATTTTGTTACTAAATAATAGAATGCAGTTAAATTTATATAAACACATAAAACTCCAAAAATAGAATATATTCTAATATATTGTGTGTATTCTAATATATTGTGTGTATTCTAATATATTGTGTTATTCTAAAATATTGTGTGTAGTCTAATATACAATATATTGTATCAAATAGGTAATTAACACTCATTATCAAACTAAATTAATACTGAAGATAAAGCGTACATATTGATGTCATCGCGATGCAGTAGACGAGGGTTTATTGGTTTAAATGTCACTTGTATATAATTCAACGTTTGACTGTAAAGCGATTGGTCGCGGGTTCGATCCCCACTTGGGTGAAATATAATGTTTCAATTATTATAATTTAGAGACAGGTGCGGCGTTTTGCCACTTAACACGAAATGCCTTGGTTTCGGGCAAACAGTAGAGAACGGAGTGTCTTGTCACTACGATCTCTCTGTCTATCCTGGTATGAGGAGAAAAAATTAACATTTATGACGCATGCATAGTAAATATATTCTCTCAAGGTCTCTAAATTTCATGATTCAAATCAAATGGAAGTTTATATAGAAAAGGAGTATGTAAAGATTTTTTTTATATAATAATAATAATTATTATTATTAGTAGAATATTTGGAATAACATAATAAGATTAACAATGCCTATGTCTATACTGCCTCGTACACCACGAACGAGTTTGACGTTCATTTGTAAAAAGCGATATACACGTTGCCAGGGCAACAAGTGATTTACTCTTCCACGGAACAAAAAAGGAAATATAAAATATAAAAATCCTTGACTATATACAAAAATCATAATTAAAATTTACTTAATGCAGTAGCCAGTGATTTGACCAGTAAGTACTTTTAGTATTTAAAAAAAAACCTAACGTTCGAGGGTGTGATAGCCCTTTGGCAAGCTGGGGATGGAACCCCACAAATAGGCACCCTATTAAAGTCTGATTCACTTTCTATGGAGAGCTTTTTAACTAACATATAATAGAAGAGGTTCATTAATCATTATTATTTGCCTTTTTTGTTTAGTCCTTACTAGGAACCTGCTCGCGGTTTTGCCTGCCTGAACTATAGCCGTTTCGTATTATCAGCGGCATTTTCGTAAAACAAATAAATTCCTGGCTCAAGTATCTCTATCTAACATAACATAAAATTTCATTACAATTGGTTCAGCAGTTTGACCGTGATAACGTCAACAGACAGACAGAGTAATTTTAGCATTTATAATATTAGTATGGATAATGGAGAGAAATATTAAGTGTGAAATGCACAAAAGAAGTATTTTTTTGAATTATGCAAGTATTTCATACTCAGTGGCACTGTTGTTTTACTATAATCAATGGTTACGAGTTCATATATCTGTTAAGAAAATATTGTACTTTATGTTATAGTTATTTAATACTTAAGTCATCGTAGATAAATAAGATGTGGCGTTAAGTTACTAATATTTGAGGCTCTCCGTCAAACCAGTAAAATAAGAAACACGAGTGATAATACAGTTTTTTAAAAGGCATTTTCTATATACGATACTCACAGAACTAGCGGGTTCTTATTTTAAATATTTTGTGATAAGGTGAAAATTTCATAACTGTATTTTCATAGTAGAATATATATAAATATACTTCATCTATAAAAAAAAATTGGAGTGTGTCTGATGGTAATATTAAAAAAACCACTTTAGACTAAATGCATATGTATTAAGTAAAAAACGGTTATCTTAATAACACGCACATATAACAAAATAACATTTACAATTTTGGTCTATCTGTTTGTTCTGAAATCTTTGGAACGGCTGGACCGATTTTGACGGGACTTTCACTGGAAGATAGCTGATGTAATAAGGAGTAACTTTTATTTTCTAAATTTTGCTAAGACGAAGTCGCGGGCACAGCTAGTTTCCAGTCAATTTTTTTAATAAACTCACTGCTATTTAGTTCCAGTGTTTTCAAAGGAGCTGAACACTGTGCGTTGTCAGAGAAGATAAAATACTTATAATATAATAATTCCCTCGAGAGAACACATATCTCCAAATTCGAGAAAACACAGAAGCTTTAGACACAGTATGACACATTTTTTCATGATTCATCAAAACATCTTAATTCACTTTAAATATATAAGCTGAAAAACTAATTGGCATAAACAATAACATACTATTTACATTATTCTATGTAAAAAACCCTAAAGAACTTTCCACTCTTCGATTTTCATACTGCGATCCTTGCATTTTAATATAGAAATAACAAGAACGCTCTATCATCCAATAAATCGAAGCGCTCGTTGGTTTGCGATCGCAAAAATCAATAGTCGATGCCGTGACACGCGGTGGGCCTACCGACGTCACCTCGCCCGACAAACGTTATAAAATCTTCCAACTTCATAGACAAATAAACTTTAAAACACACATATAAAGCTTATTTTCCCATACATTCAAAATTGCTTTACGTCCTTATCGATTTCACTTTGAATAGACCGGATAATCGACTCCTAGCCTTGTGCGATATCGATTTTACTAAGGGCTACTCGTTTAACGCTGTACGGACATTTCTACAGCTATCTTGTTCTCTCGTTTCACGTTTGTGGGAGTTAGAAGGAGATGTGAATGTCTTTACAGTGTGGATTGAAAGGGGTTGTCATAGCAACGGTTACAGAGGGTAAAACCGATATGATCGTAGTTATCAATTTTCGATATTTGTAGGTCATAATGAATCTTATGGTAAAAGTTATTTGTAATTATTATTATTACTATTATAGAATCATTTATAGCAATAAGGAAATATTTTTATTGATTTGTTAACATTTTCTTTTTATAAACCTATAATTAATTAACTATTTATATGAGCAGCTTGTGTTCTAATGCTTAACAGGTATAATCGCCATATGTAAATTAAAAAAAAAAGTTATTGTTATAAAAATATAAGAAATGCGGACCTTTAACGCTGTTTGAGCATTTCCACTAAACAAGTATAAACGACAAACCAGTCTAAAAGAAAGTAAATTAATGTTTGTATAGATTCTATTGCGAATCAACATGATTTACCCAATACCAATGTCAATAAAAAACTATATACAAAATATTTTCTAACTCTAAATTTTCTTTAAAATTCTAATAGTAATAATGACATCATACAAACAAAAGTTATTTTTGGAAATTTTGCATTGAAATTGAAGAAGCTTGTGAATTGAAACGGAAGAAGCTTGTGTTAATTTTCACGGTGAGTAACAAATTTGATTTTATATGTAAATCCTGACGAGTGGAAACGGCCAAACTTTTTTCGTTCAAAAACATATTTTGAGAAAACGTATGAAAAATTTTACGCAGCGGGATTCGAACCAGCGCCTCTTGGAAACTAAGCCATGCGTTCTACATGCAGCTCCAGTTGAAATTCTTATACGCTTATTACAACTTATTTTTGTTTCGACTCGAACGCTAGATTTTTACAAATTTCTGCTATCCAAAGATTATTGTACGAACAATAGTTTGACAAGAGAGAATGCTATTTTTATTACATATTTTTAACTTTTTTTAAAATGTCAATCACTTTCACACTATCGTTCAACTTTATGCTTTTTCCGGCATATTCGAAGATAAACTAGTGCCAAGACACACCGCTTCTATAGCCGCCCGAATTCGAGACCCAACCAAACGCTGCGTTTTGTACCCGAGCTGGGCAATGAAAATAATTTAAATGTAATCATTCCACTAAGTGGAGAATTGAAGCCCCAACCAATCGTAGTTTCTAAAGTGAGCCACTGTCCCACTGCGCTAAGGCCTTCGCCTCAATATAGTCGTATTTTTTACATTTCACGTTACTATTAGTGATATTAAACCTTGATCGTTCTGTTATTTTCCATTCTAAAGACACTTTCGTTGCATTTATTTCGTTTCTTTGGATTTGTTTCAGATGGTAAATATGTTTTTTGTGTTTATTTATTTACAAATTAATTATATGTCTTAAGTAGACGTTTATTTAAATACTAGCGACCCGCTCGTGGCTGCGCCTGCGTAAGCTACATGCTTAACTAAACTATGTAGTATTTTTCTCACTTAAATCACAAACTTTGCTAAAAAAATATGATTTAAATTGTTGTAACTTTTTCATTTATGGATCGATTATTATAAAATAAACACTAAATGTTAAGGTATACTTATTAAAATACGATATTAAAACTGTATTTAAATCGGTTAAGCCTTTTCTGGGACTTACAGACACAGAGAAACAAACAGAAAAGAAAATTAAAAATCATTATTTTGGCTTCTGTTACATTGCTTTACATTCTGTTACATTTGGCTTCTGTTACAATAACATTTTTTTTTCAAAAACCTTCTAAGTACAGACAAAGTTCAGTTACTTTTTTATTAGGTAAGGTATATGAATGTATATGAATATATATGAAAATATATGAATGAATAGCTAAATTTAGTAATTGTTATCAATTTACAACAAGATAATTATTTTTGGCCGTCAACTATGTTTAGAGTGCAAAACTTGAATCATATTGTTTCTCGTTCCAGTAGGAATTTCGAGAAATCTCTCGAGCTCTCATATAGGGACAATATGAGAGCTGAGACATAGCCGACAGGGATTACAGAACCTACTTGCCACATTTCAGGTTTCTGGGTTCTTTGTCAGTCACTATGGGTTGTTTATCAGTCACTTTGGTTTGTTTGTCAGTCACTCTCAGTCAGTTTGGCAAGTTACCCAAGCTTAAGATATATTTTTTTTTATTAGAGTCAAATGAATAGAGAAAATCTAGTGTTATAATGTTTCGTTCTTCTATTTGCCGCCTACAATTAATCAAACACAACTAAGTGCCAGACGAAAGCTTTGAATTTTCTTTTATATCCACGCATCCACCCACGCATCCATCTGATACTTCACTTCTATCGAGCCAGTTTGATATGAATCTAAAACTATAGCAAAAATCAAAGTATTAAATTTCTTCATTATTTGGAATCCTTTTTGGTTAAAAAAAACATCCATATGTCGAGGTCATTGTACCCGGTAGTGGTGGTGGTATCAACAGGTGTGCGATCGATACGGTTGAAAAAATCGATATTGTGACGTCGTAGCGTGCGCGTGCGCAGCTGTAAGTTAATGAACGAGGGTCCAAATTCACTTGGGGTGATATGCATATAAAGTTTTTTATGATAACTATTGTTATTTTTGTCGCCTATTGTATTTTATTTCGTTATTCTTTTATATATTTTTATTTTCCTACCAGTAATAAGATTAGAATATGTTATTGTAAGCGCTTTTTTTAAATGACAATTTTTTTTTCCATACTTATACAAACCGAATCTCTGACCGAATACGCGATGGTTGTGGGTTTGATTACCATTCGGGGAAAAGATGATATATTAATAATTTTCATTACCGCTGTTATAAGACAAAGCGCGACATTAAATTCCGCCACACAACACGCAATATCTAGAATTCGGGCGGAAAGTGGAGAACGGAGTGTCTTGACACTATGTTCTTTCTGACTACCCTGCTATGCAGGCAAATTATGCTATAAAAAATACGTTGTATTCTTGGAGTAGATTGATGTATACCTCAAAAAAGATTGAACCCACACTTAGAACTAGTATTCTAAGGTAATAATAATTCCAATCAAATTTTAAAAAAGATCAGCGATTCCAAAGATTTTATTACATGAGTTTCTTCACTAAATAGCTAAGTTTCTTCATTTTATGCTAGTTTAGACAGCTTAGGATACACGCTTAGCCTATTCAATCCAGCATCTATATTATTATTATAAATGTATATTGTCATATATATTTTATTACAGTTTCACGACCTCTCTTGCATAGCAGGTTAGGATTTCCCTACTCTAGGATTCCCTAGAGTAAAGACTAAAGAGTAAAGACTCCGTGCTCCACTTTCCACTGGAAATCGAGACTTTGTATATTTAGTTGAGGAACTTAACGCCGCGTTTTCTCGTATGTACCAGAACGAGGAAAAGAAAATATTTTAAATATATTAAGCCCCCGAGCGGGGATCGAATCCACAAACACGATTACAGTCGGATGCTGAGCCACGATTTTACGATGACAATTGGGGCTCACGGTTAGCTGTGCCTTGATTGTCATCTTTGTTATACAAATATAAAAAAAATCATGTATATTATAAATATAGATATAAATATTATTTTGAGTAAGATTTGAAACGGCTTCGGCCAGATTAGCTCATCACTTATCACTGCGCCACGATGGCTTTTTTAAGTATATTTATTAAGATTGCAATATATTTTTTTAAATTAAACAGAATATTATTTTGTAACGTAATTCCGAGCTTAGTCTCTAGAGCGAGCAGGACGTGGCGTAGGGGTGGCAGCGTGTACTATATGCCCTTGACACTTGTTTTCATCGATATCGATTTCTTAATAATATAAATTGATTTTAGATATTTTATTGTATTTAGCGGAACTAACTAGAGATAGTCTAGTGTTAAGATATTAATCCCAATTAAGTCCCATGCCTTTGTTCTGCCCATATGGTTTTGTATGTCTCATAAGACAGGGGATATTTTTTAATATAAACAATCCCCAGATAGACATCATCCAGACAGACGTCTGGCAGAAATATATGATGCAAAGGTCAGCAGTCAGAGAGGTAGACTTCACAGTAATGGTGATACTAGAGGAATGTTACGTAAAAATCTTGAACATCCTCCAAGGGCATGTATGTAGGGTTGGTGACAGTTGTCGTTATCAGTGGCATTCGGTGCTCCGTTCTCTTTGACTTCTTTGCAAAAGATAACATGTGTAGCCAAAAATAAACAATCTTCATAGAGTTGCCGACTGTTAGCTGAAATAAAATAAACCAAACGACCCTCGTGAATGCCTTTAAAGTAGTTTTCAATTGCATATACTCTTATTTCACTCCACTTGATTGCATTTGTGGAAGAAGGCATAAGGAATATAATTAAACAGCTTTCCATTCTTTAATTAGAGTATAGTCATTAGATTAACACTTGAAAAATTAAATTCAATCAATTGTGATTTGAATTTTTTTTTTTGGTTAATGGCGTTATCAGTTTTACTCAATATTTTCATATGATATTATTTTTATAGAATCGATATTTTCTAAGCCCCTCACTATTCCTTTGTCGCACGCCAGGTGTCGAGCGGGGTTAGGCGCGTGGCCGTCTGTGCATTACCTTGTACAGTAATTCGTAATATATAATGTAACGTTAGAATGATGCATTTATGCATGCATAAATGTAAAATATTAATTTATGCATATGCTTTGTTACTAGCTTTTTATGCGAGATGCTCTTTTGTGACTGAAAATATTCAAAATATGCAAAATCCCTTTGCGCATGGGGTTCGGAATAAAATGCATTTTCAAATGAATATGCTCTGTTTTATGTTTTCCGTATAGCAAGATGGACGTACTGAGTATCCAATTCCTACACACCTTGTTCGCTTTTTAATGAACTACTGTAAAATTTGTGAACGGCTTGCTTTTATATTTCATATAGAGTTGATTTCTAATGTAGAAGAAGGATATTTTATTAAACTTTAAGTAAAAAAATCACATCGAATTTGATTTAAGAAGGATTTTACGAGTATTATCATAGGGTAATTTTTTTTCCTGTATAGCAGGGTAGTCAGAGAGACACTCCGTTCTCCACTTTCCGAACAAATTTAAGACAAGATAAATTTATAAAAAAAAGGTATTACACATAAATTATTTTTATTTATTAACTAAATATATAATGTTAAATAAGTAAAGAAAATTAATATTTATTCCTATTTTTAATTGCAAAGTAATACTAAGTTATGCTCGTATTTTGGGCAATTTCCAATAAGAATCTAACCGTGATAATGTTGCTTACGAAAAATAGACTGTTAATGTCTTATACAATTTTATATTTAGTTCACTCTATTTTTATTGAAAAAGAACAATCATAAAAACACCAACTAATACAACGATATATTAATATCATTCGCTGAATATACTGGAGTGTTTATAATTTAGTTACCAAATGTTATTTATAGGCAAGGCTATTTTATACTATGACAAGAAAGGCAGTAATTATATTTCCTTATAGCTAGCATTAGTGTAAGTCATCATTAAAACCGAATCGGAGCTAAATAAGATAGTTTTCCTTTGGAACTTCCACCACGAGGTAGCGCGTACCCGAGTGACAGTACCTCGAACGAGGGCATACGCTACTACTAAACAAGAGGCTCTTGTAACCCTTGAACACAATGCCCTAAGTTACTATACATTGCCTGTTCATAAGAAACTTGGTTCTTCACGACAGGCAAATAGCTGTAATGGATAGCGAACCATAGAAAGCGCTTGTTATACCGATAATTCAGTGCCGCCGGGCAACCTAAGGGTGCATTGTAGTGTTCACGTCATAAAACAGGACTGGTGCTGTTTTTACAATGCTAAAACTGCTGTATTACTTGGAAATAAAGTTGAATATGGAGTGAGAATAGTGGATATAGGACCTTTATTAGCAAGGCTGACAGAGTAGGGGTGTTTGCAGGCGGACCGAGGGGACGGAAGGGTGCGCCGCGCAGGCGTGTTCCAGTCGCCCGCGCGACCCCGCCGCCGCCGGCCGCGCGCCATGGACGAAACTAGAGTTCGCGACCGTGCGCCGCTCACCGTCATAGTTGCACCCAGCAACGCTTCACCACCCAGACTGTCCCCTGCAGACTTGCTACCCGACGGTGATGCAGCTTTTCATCCACTCTCAGCCGTCAATGGACGTCTAACGCCGCCAGGACTTGAGCCAGCATCATACGCTACACTAACTCCTCTTCTACCTTTGCCCCCGATTAGTACAGTTTCGGACAAATTCGCATACCATGCGGGGGGTACTTTCACTGTCATTCAGCAACAACAGTCCTACGCCTCATTGTCCCCTGCGCCGTATAATGAACCTTTGTCGCCACAATCAGCATATAGCAGACGTAGTGCGTCCCCGAATTCGTTTGAAAGGCGCTCCCCCACCCCTCCGTTGCCCAGCCCGGGCTTGGACCTCAATGCGGCGCTTTTAGCGAGGGAGGTGAGGGAGGACCAACAGCAGGCTCAAGCACAGAACGATACTGAAGAGATTAACACAAAGGAGCTGGCACAAAGGATAAGTGGCGAGTTGAAGAGGTACTCGATCCCTCAGGCGATATTCGCGCAGCGGGTACTCTGCCGGTCACAGGGCACGCTAAGTGACTTGTTACGGAATCCAAAGCCGTGGTCGAAGCTCAAGTCCGGTAGGGAGACCTTCAGGCGAATGTGGAAATGGCTCCAAGAGCCTGAGTTTCAAAGAATGTCGGCGTTGAGGCTAGCAGGTATGTTCAGCATGATTCATATTTATAAGTACTTCAATTGTCTAAAAAGTATTTTGTTTGAAAAAATGAAAGGCAACAAACGAAATAAATTTTTTTTTTTAATTTTCTTCTGTGAAATATCAAATCAAGTAACTGTAATTTTTATTTAGATCCTATATTTTATTTCTTTGAAATGTACTTAAAGGCATATATATCTTTATAAATTTAAACCTAGTTTTATAAAATATAATATGTACAAGTTATTTATTTTGTTAAACATCATTTTATTTCTATGTAACATATTTTTCTACAATTTAGCAAGCAAATTATTTATCACAAAATTAATTTAACACCCAAAACCAAAAGAAAAATATCAGAAACATCTCAAAATGGGGGCATTAGCATTAATTTAAATAAAATCGATATCTAAGTTTACAAACATCCCGACTGTCAGCTGTACGCATCGATTCGTCGACAATCGATGGCCGTGATGTACGTCACTAAGACGGTGAAAACGAAGCTAGGGTTGTAAGCGGATTTGTTAGGGGTTGTTTGATACACTTTTTGTAGAATGAATGGAGGTCAACTATAAGATAATATATTTCTTTTCTACAATACTATATATTTATATATATATATACTATATATATATATACTATATACATATATATATTTATATGTTGTATGTAATATTTAACGGCATAGTTGGGAACTGAACAATCTGACCGTAAGTGAGGTAGTTGTAGGTTCGCTTCTGTTAATAAAGATTTTTTTAGTTTTTGTAAGAATATTTTGTTTCTTTTTTTCAATTTGATTGATTCGATTGTTAGGTAATGCGTTAGATTTTGTCATCCAGAGTGCTATAATCATAGTTAGAGCGACTTTCATCAATTATCTGGCAGATATTTCGACTATTTATTGTTTAACTCTTCTTTACACCTATAGATTTTAGATAATTTTTCGATCCTATACATTATTACTTTTTACTATTTTCACTTTCCCTGTTCTGGCTGCAAAAATATATAAATTATTTATTTCAATACAAATGCGGAGCAGTGTTGGTTGGTGGTTTTAACTGATACGAAGTAAATAACTGCACAGAAAATGTCCATCTCGTGTTCGAGACGTGAATCCGCAATAAATACTATGAAACTGGAATTGGAAATACGAATATTTTCAAAGTTCAAAAATTTTCCACAATTCAATTTAGATTAACAAGGTAAGGCCGGAGAGTAACTAATAATAATTTACTATACCGTACTTATTGGAAAAATAACTATTCTTTGACAATTGTACTATTACCAGTACAATTAGAATTCATAACCGGTCACGTTCTCATCCAAATATTACCTATTCCATGAAAATGTCGGTGATTCAGCGTAAATGTCCTTTGGAAATAAAAGATTTTTATATTTATGTATATCTGTAAACAAAATTCATAAAAAAATACATATTCAATTTACAATTCGTGATACGAGTATAGAAGTACTTCAACTTGAATAATATTTCTCCTCCACGCGCACTCTTTAGCAAACATGTACAAAATCGATATCAAAGTTTACAAACATCGCGAACGTCAGCTGCGAGTATCGATTCGACTAGATAAGAACGTCACTATGACAGCAGGCGTGTTACTAGGGTTGTTGTATTTAAAATGGGGGTGCTAATGTTTTATTGTAAATTGGGGTGCATATAATTATTATTATTAATGTAATATAAATTAATAGTCATGTTGTATTTGTAACTTGCATATTTTAGTTTAGAATCCTTATTTTAGTTTGAGGTTATCACGGCGCAGTGTGAATCTGTAAGCCCGATTGGTTGTAGGTTAGATTCCCTCGCAGTGGAATGATTATATTAAAATTATTTCCATTTTTCCGCTCTTGTAAGACCGCTTTAAGTTCCGCCACTGAACATGCAGTGTCGCGACTACGGGGGGGAGTTGGTGAACGGAGTGTCTCGACGCTAGGTTCTCTCTGCCTACTCGCTATGCGGCAAAAAGTATATAATCGCCTTTCGTTAAATATTTTCCATATTTTGATGCTTAAAAATAATCTAACAATAATGCGTTCCGCTGATACAGAGTGATTGCTTAAAGGCATGCTTTTGTTAGCGTGCCCTGTACTCTTTATGTATTGAAATCTGGCAATATTATTTTGATCCACTTATTGCAGCACCATTTGCACACGTATCCGGTTCCGATGATATATTCATATCATAAATCTTGTTCACACACGTAGGGTATCAAAAATATATAGAAAACGTACAAAATTTGCACGCAGCGTGACTCGAACACGCGCCTAACCGCTAAACCAAGCGTTAAGCCGAAATTCTTATACGCTTATTACAGCCTGTTCCTGTTCCTAGCGTTGCTAGGGTTCGGGTCCCGATGCGTGCTTGCGTGCGTGATTTGGTTTTTTAAAACTGTTTATTTCTTAAAATGTTTATTTATTTAATTAGGCGTGTTCCGTTAATTTGTTTATTGAGTATCATAACTGAATACCACCACATAATATTAGTTATAAAAATGAACAAATTTGTTTTAGTACAATTTTCGTCGCGTTTTATCAGGCGTAGGTCATAGCGATATGAAACTGCTTACAATTTTAGAGGTAGGCATGAGGTGACGAAACCCAACGCCGCTCAATCGTTTGTAAAGTCCCGCATCACATGTATTGTCAGTCATTTATTAGTAAATGTAAACAATTTCAAGATATCATAACAACTAGTTGTGCCAGCGACTTGACCCGCATGGAATTCGAAAATACAAGTAGCTTAAGTTTCTCCTTATAAAATCAGCTATCTGCCAGTGAAGGTCACGTAAAAATCAGTCTACTCTTTCCAGAGATCCAAAGAGAGAGAGAACAGACAGCCAAAAATAAAAAAATGTTATTTTGGTATATGTACCGTGTATACATACATATGCATTTAGTAAAAAGAGGTTATTTTAACATTACAAACAGACACTCCAATTTTATTATTAAGTTAGAATAAGAATAGAATAGTTACGTTAGAATAATAGTTAAGTTAGAATAAGAATAGAATAGTTACTAGAATAGTTACGGGATTGATAAGGTATGTGATTAATATATTTTATGTAAAGGACAGACTGACTCTATCATGTGATAGAGTCACAGGTTAAAAAAAAATCATTAATCAATGGCCGTATAGGAAATATACTTTTTTCCTTCTGATTTTATTCGAGTTGTGGTTAAATGTTTTTAAAATTACGAAATTTAAGGAAATACAACGATTGTGGGTTCAAATTCAACTGGGTTTAATATCAATGCTTTTAATATTGACGTGTGTGTGAGTGTGGTGTTAAAAATTTCGCAACTAGCGAACGCAATAAGCTAAAAGTGCTAAATATATACTCTGCTTAAAGTTAATTTCACGTTAGTTTTAAATAATAACAAAATACTTTAAAAAGAAACTAATAACAAGAAAGCTTTATTTATCTATACACCACATACACAAACATATAAAATAGAAAACCTTACAATATACGGCAGTGTGTAGCATCTTGGGTAAAAGCCTCCTCCAACTTTGGACCTATTCTAGACTTGTTCTTGATATCGCCTACCCATCTTGTTCTTTATTCTTTGCTTCCATTTTGTTGTTTGGAGTGTCCACCATTTGTAAGGTCTAAATTTAATAGTCAAAAATCAGGGCACAATCGCTTTCATATTATAGTCACACTGACTACCTTGCCTTCAGGTTTTTGCTGAAATTTTATATAATTGACGAAAATAGTGTATTGTCTTCGGACACGTACGCAGATCTTCAAGCAACTTGAACGGCATAAAGCGGTTGAAAAATAGCATTGCAAGATTTTACTCCATTGAATCGTAGTGTTAAAAATGTATGAAGCTTACTTCAATTCGGGTGAATTGAAGTAAGCTTCATACGTAAGGTCAACTCTTAGTGAAACTATGACAACAAAGTTACTCAATATATAAACAAGACAAATCACGGCGTTGAGTTCCTGGATTCTGGCAAAATGTGGAGAACGGAGTGTCGTGATAAATATTTAAGCCTACCTGTGACCACGGATTACTGTAAAGTGTTGGAAACGTCGGTTTCTAAAATATATTTTCGAATACCAAAATTATACGCGATTAATCCGGTTCAAATAGTTTCATTTCATTTAAGCTATCTTATCTTAATAAAGAAATATATTATGCAAATAAAGAATACTGGGAATTACAATAAATATGTTTCACTTTATAAATTACTAGTGCTTTGTGTTAGCGCTGAGAATATGACAATTTGAGTGGCAGGTTGTCAGGGTGCCATCCTAAACCGAACGAAATCGTTACATGCGGTGAATACTTATCTATATATATATATATATATATATATATATATACATATATTTAAAACTTTTACATTTCTATCTAGCGCGGCGTTAAGCTCCGCCACTCAACAC
Organism: Podotricha telesiphe; assembly: GCA_038994665.1. Taxonomy (NCBI): domain Eukaryota; kingdom Metazoa; phylum Arthropoda; class Insecta; order Lepidoptera; family Nymphalidae; genus Podotricha; species Podotricha telesiphe. The sequence goes on from JAOYRR010000388.1 coordinate 138,038, forward strand.
ACAATGGCTAGAGACGGAAAGTGGTGAACGGAGTGTCTTGACACTAAATCTCTCTGACTACCTGCTATGCGGGAAAAAGCGTGAAGCTGTGTCTAGCAAAGTGACTGACAACGCTCAGTTGAAACTACTGGTGGTAGAAACCAGATAATTGGCTTGGTGGTTCTTTGGATAGTGGTATTTGACGAAGTGGCAGGCTGCTATTTGTTTATTAGTTCGGTAAGATTGAAAACTATTGTGGTGTAAGGATTATTAGTTGAGAGCAATCATTTAAATTTTTTAGTACTGTCAAATATAATTCAAAAATTTAAGAATCGGTCAACATTGAAATATACCGTATAACATTAGTATTACGTATATCCCAACATGGCGGTGGTAAATTGTTTCTAAAAATTAAGCATGTGACTTTTTATTTTGAATAAAATTATTTGACTTTGAATTGACTTAAATATTTACAAATATAGGCCATCATAGAGAGTATCATAAACAAGATTGGTTGTGGGTTCAATCCCTACTCACGTTGATTTTAAGTAAAATTGATATAAATAACATTTCTCAATTTAACTCAAATTCACTTTCTCCCGCATAGTAAGTTAGGCAGAGATAACCTTTTTGAAACTATTTTTTATGAAACTATTTTTTACCCGGATTAATCTTGTATATTTTCAGTATTCGAAAATACATTTTAGAAATCCGACAATTTGAATACTATACAAGAGTCCGGGGTCACAGGTAGACTGGGGTGGCATTCGCCTGTCAGTTGATACAATTATTATATCAAACTACCGCCAACGATTTCTTAGTCGCCTCGCGTACTGCACTGGATTCAGATGCAGCATGCGCTGACTGTATCTTTCTCTCTGGTGTGGTAGGATTGATAGAGATAACCTATTGCCAAAACACTTTGCTCTTGACTGTCCGCCCTGAATCGACTCATTCATCGCATGTTAAGTTGCGGAACTCAACTTCGTGCTTTGTCTTACAAGAGCGGAGAAATCAAAAATAAATTTAATGTTATTGATCCCACTACCCTCGCATCTACAGTCAGACGCTATCCCACCGCGCCACAATAGCCTCAAATATATAATATGAAACTTTAATATCTTTATTAAATTCGCTCAAGGCTACAAGAATATTGCATCTTCATCAAATCTTCATACAACGACATATAGCTGCATATGTATGTAACATTTTCTGAACGAAATGTGGTATATGAATGTAAATTAAAAAATGTATACGTTCAGTACACAATATGTACATATTTTATATGTTGGAATGAAGGTATACTTATTTTTATATCAGGTTCATGTATTTTTCTATATAACATGCAAGACTTCGTTCTAGACTTAACGCCCGAAATCAAGACATTGTGTATTGGAGAGGCGGAACTCAACACCGCGTTTTGTCTTGCCACTAAAGCGGAGAAGTGATAATAATTTAAATATAATCATTCCCACAAGTGGGCATCGAACTCACAAACACTCTAACGCTGTCATACTATGCCACGGTGGCCTGCCTATTTGTTTTTATTTTAAAGGCGTTTCTTGTAGGTTTGACACACTTGCTTTTGGTTTAGTTTTACGTCGGTTCTTCCACCATCGAGCCGTAAATGCAATTTTGAAAAAATATGTAGTTATTAAAGAACCTTAAAATTACTAACATTCTAAAGTAACCTTTTCGCAACCCAGGAAATGTAAAAGATGTACATATAAGGATATATGTGCTAAAATATCCGAGTATGAGTCCGTTCGATTTACAACGAAAATAACAAAAAAATTCAAGGTTCAGTTGACAATTGACTGACATAATTTTTTTTTTGTATTTTTTCTTGATGTTCTTGTAAATAGCTGAACTGATTTTGGGAGTACATGCATAAACATACAATTTTTTGAAGATTTCTCAAGTTATTTGATTGGGAAAATATTTCAGGTAGTGTCTTCATATTGAACACAGCTTAGTTTAATTTTCAATTATTTTTCAGCTTCGTGTTTTCATCAAGTGATGTCAAGACATTCTATTTTTCACTTTTCATCCGAAATTAAGACATTGCGTATTGAGAGGCGGAACTCAACGCCGCGCTTTATCATAAGTATCAGAGCGGGGAAATGAAAATATTTTAATTATCTTCATTCCCCAGAGTGGGAATCGAACCCATTACGCGCTTACAGTCAGATGCTGCCACATTGCGCCATGATGGTTTAGAATACATTATATTAAAAAAAATCTATTTTCCTAAATAAAATTCCACTTGATATATCCCTCCTTTGTATAACTCTAACTAATAGTTCCTATAAATAATAAGTGTCAAAAAACAATATCTGAGTTTCAGACAGTGGTCTGACAAACAGTTTTTGACAACTATGTTTTTCGTCTTGTGTCGTATCTTGCGGTCTTTATCTATATAAGTCTATATTTAGGCAATTAGATTTTAAAAATACTTAGGGCTTCTTTGTAATATAATTCACACCAAAAGTAAAATATTGAGGTTATCGTTGCGCAGTGGTACATGCTATAGCGTAAACCCGGTCGTCGGTTCGATCCCATCTGGGATCCCATCGGGGAAATAAAACAAAACGCAGCGTTGAATTCCGCTTGAAATTGAGCTTAAAACGGACAACGGAGTGTCTTGTAACAAAAAATCGTGACACTACAAATATTGCTTCTTGGCAATCATTCTGAAATATAATAGAATGTGAATTGTGTAAAGGGCCGGTTAAGGACTTAGGACCGAGCAAAGTTTCAAGCCATAAATAAAATTCTATTATTCGTATCCCTTCTTGGTGTAACCCGAACCGTTCCCATTATCAAGGTGTGCCTAAAACCGCACCGTAAAGTAATGTCTGGGAAAAATACATTTGCAATTGATGTGAAATGGCAATTCTTTTCCATAACGAGTCATATTCATTGTAAAAACCCAATCTACACCTCTCTAAAACATACAAAGATTAAAACAACATTAAAATGTTAGGAACCGGGCAACGAGCACATGGTGTGCCTACGCCCCCCTCCATGCCCCCTCTCCTCCCCCGTGACGTCACATCCCACCCGCTGTATCGATCGAGCGACCCCCTCGTAGACTGTTCTAGTGTTATTTAGGTATCTCGACTTCTTATGGTTTTTTATTACTAGCCATGGATTTAACGCGTATTGTATTATTAGCTGATTCATATGTATGATTATAATTGACGTATACTATTATATGTCGTTAATTATTTGATAAATAATATTTCAGTGCATATAAAAACAAAAATATATGCCAAAAATATAACAAATTTTGTAAACTAGAGCCTACATTTAGATGATTATAAGATTGAATCACCTGAACAAACTCATAGGTGACTACAATTTAATAGAGTGAATCAAAATAAAGAGAGTTTTGGTATTTCTTGAATAATAATTATTAGTGCCATATCACTGTAACAATTGATTTAAGTTTAATTTTACAGATGCGCCCAACCAAACGATAAAAGGCGACAATGTAAACAACATGCAGCAGCAGGTTTATCCCAGGGAGTATCAGGGTCATCCCGCGCCTGGCCCCATGTACCCGCCCCCGCCCTGGGAAACGCCGGCCTATGAGCCCGCCGGGGACGTTTCGTGCTTGTGAGTCCTTCCCTGATTTGAACCCAGGATTGACCTCCTATCGCCCACATCCCTCTCATTTTTGCTTTACTATTAATTTTCAAGACCTTAATTTTGGATCTTTTTATTCCTAGAATATAATTTGTTTTAGGTTTCAAGTCAAATGTATTATTTTAATTGTTTTTTTGAATCTTCCCTCTAATACCCGTTCCCTTTAATCCCATCCTTGGCTGCGTAGCAGTGGACTTGGTTTCTAATAGGTATTACAAAGTCTGAATAGCTTGTTGCAAAGGTAATATCGTATATACGTATGTATTTTATGAAAATTTTGTTATAGCAGTATATATGTATGTTTCACATTATATGCTTTGTGACAAGCCTTAGAGAAGAAGCAACGACTCCGTCATTTTTGTTCAATTATTAAAATGTGTAAATTATAGAGAGCTCTTTATAGATGTTTACTTTTGAATAGGCAGTATCATTTCCCACGCTTTCAATATGTTTATGGTTATATGAAATATATATATTATATATGTACATACTCGTATATATTTACCTAATTGTATGTAAGGCAACGATACTGTCTATACAACGAGATTACTGTTAATATAAATTAGTTTTTATAATATTTTTAGCATTAGGTAAGTGTATTTTGGTTGCTTCAAGAAGCCAAGATGTATGTTAGACTGCTAACGCTGCCCCCTTCCTCCCTTTTTATTTTCCCTCCCGCGCCCGGGCTGCAATAGATTTTGATATATGATTTTTTAGGTGCCTGAGAGATTTCAGATCCTTTATTAATGTTGTTTACATTGTCGCCAGGTATGCATTTATAATAATTTCATACTTAGACTATATCGAGCAAGTCGGAACATTTGGGCAATTTGTGCTCTGTTCCAAAATGTTTCAACACAGAAATATATAAAGTATCGTTATTGTAACCATCGATTTTTTGATGACCAAATTGTTATATTGCATAGGATACTTATGAACGTATTAGACGAAGCCAGATTTGAATTTTAAGTTAAATAAAATCTAGAATTTAGAGTTTTGTGAATAGTTTTTTTTAGATTTGTCAGTTACTTTTAAACCTTCATTCGTACAGAAATTTCTTTTCCCAGAAACCGATGTTTGTTATTATTTCAACAAAATTTAGAATTCTGTTCAAATGAAGAATTAAAAGTATTCAGTGTTTAGTGGCATGATTGTTGTCAATAGATTGCAAGGGCTTCAAATGGTCTAGAAAATAGGTGAAGTAAAATAAAAATGAGTTTAAATGTACTAAAATTATGATCTTTGTTTGTTGCAGCGGCCCAGATTCCGCAGAGAGGCAGTAAGTATATAACATATGGGTCACATTAAATAGTTTCTTTGTCTGCCACAAAAGGCTTCTTTCACTTATTTTCCTTGTTACCTTTCTATTGTGCAATTGGTAATAAGTTGGAATTCAACTCAGACTATAATCGTGTTAAGTAATATTCCATTTCTTTTATATCTTCAAATGAGATACACTTTTAGTTGCTTATGTATAGAAAATACATTGGTAATGTCCTCTTTTTGCGGAACATCACTGTGTAAAAGAATTTAGCTAATAAATAATAAAATAATAAGGAGTTCAAATCTCATTCATTGAAATATTTGCATTAAAAATTTATAAACAGTGCCCTGGCCTGAATACACAAACAGCAGCGTTAAATTAAGCCACCAAGACAAAATGTCTTTGAACCTATACAAAGTTCAGAATTGATTGTTATTGAAATTTAGTCTTCTTAGACTTCAAAATCAGATTTAAAAATAAAGTTTTTTGTTTACTTTCTGTTATGAGAAAATAAACGATTATTCCAGAAATAATTTCAATTTTGTTTATATTCTTTTAGGCTGCAAACGCAAGGAGGATATGGGTTCGGATATTCTGCCTTCCCCGAAGAAGCCGCGTTTGGTTTTCACAGATCTCCAGCGGCGTACTCTGCAAGCTATTTTTAAGGTAACTAAATAAATACCCTATAATATTTTATATTAAAATATATATGTTTTTTTTGTCAGATATTTTGTTTTATGCTTTACTAGATACAGGTGTTACTTTAATTTAATATGAATTTGGCCCAAATATTGATACCGCTTGTTGGGTGGTAGAAGTAACTTTACTAGACGAATAATATTATAAAACATTTACATTTACCCGAGTGTTTTTTCATCTAATTTATAGTTCCAAAATTGTTGTGCCTTTCAATTTCATTTTCATTTTTGAGCTTTAAGCTAGAGAGCATGTGGAGGGCATAGTGTCTTGACACTAAGTTTTTTTCTAAAGGTCATTTCTACAGTAAGCTTTATAAACATATCAGAAAGCAATAAATTACAATAAGTTATTATTAACGTCTAATTTTTAAATGAAAATTTACAGGAAACGAAACGACCGTCGAAAGAAATGCAAGTAACGATAGCTAGGCAGCTCGGCTTAGAGCCGACGACAGTTGGTAATTTCTTCATGAACGCACGACGGAGATCCATGGACAAGTGGAAGGACGATGACGCGCCATCAACAGAGTTGGACCAACAATGCGACATTCAGGACCTGGACCACGTTCCAAGCTTAGACTCCGGAGAATCTGAAGAGGACCATGATGATCCGGACGATCACCTTTTGTGACGCCCTATACCCCAACATCACTTGCTAGTGCTTTGAGAAAAGTATGCACTTGTCTCGGAATTCGAATGTCGTACCACATACTCGTAATGCAGTATAAAAACTGATCACGTGTATTGAGCATATATAGTTAAATTTTGCTTTTAAAAATCGATATATTTACCTAAAACTCATATTTTTTTTTTTTTTTATCTCCAAGTGGAACCTGTTGTTAAGGCTTTCTGTGCCCCTGCCCGTGTTTCTGTATTTTTTGTCAGTTAGTATACATCTGTGTATATGTAAACTTGTTGAATATTTTTATAGTAAAATGTAAAAAGCTTTATATAGTATCAGAATATTATTAGATTTTTATCAAGAAATATATATAAAATAAAAACTTAAAAAAAAAAGTATAGAAAAAGTAAATACATAACGAGCCAAAGGCATAGTTTTTAATCAATTAACGCTGAAAAAGCCTTCATTAAAATCCGTCCTAAACTAAAAGAGAGTTTCGTTTTGGTCGGTTGATACTATATATATTACTATAGGATATTATCTAAATTACTTTAGTCTTCATATTCATTCAAATTATTTGCAACAATATTCTTATTAAACACAAAGAAAAACCCAAAAATTTTAAGTACCCCTAATATTTTGCTAGTTTTTCAAAATTTCATATAAAATCCAAAATTTTTACTTCCATTATTATATTTCAATATTAATGATCGATAATATAATATACTATATATATTTTTATACAGTGATTAAAGCTTTTGTACACGAGGCATTCGAAAACTGCATGCAACTCTAAAGTAGAACTCTAAGCGAAAAGTTGGCGTTGAGTAACCCTGATCTCTAAATGTTTAATATTTCTGAATCCAAAAACGTAATCAAATAGCTGTTTAGTTGTTCTTCAGTATTAGATAAAACGATATGTATGAATTTTTATTTATTTATAGCGTATTACGATCGTTTGAATACATTTTTTCATTGAATCAAATGAAATTGTATACGTTGTCTGAAGTGAAAAGTTTTTAGTGTCGAGGCACTGACTTCTTGATTTTATGCCAATTTGAAAACACTGCTGGGAAGTATATATGTTTTAAATGCAGCCACAATCACAGCAACATTTACACTATATGTTTTCTACACGGTTGTATATATATATATATAATAATATCAAATTTTTTTTTTTATGTTTTACAAAAGCTTTATTGACCCTTTTAAATATTCTCTTTTATGAGTGTCAGTCAATATTTTCATATTTTTGTGTCAGTGAAATATTTTGTTGTCAGTTCAAATGTGTTCAAACGATTTTTTGCTTTCATAGTTAGTAGAAAGCGCAATAAATAAAGTCAGATTATCATGAATACTGACGTAAAGCGACTTTAGTGCAAATGTCCGATCAAATCGGAACGCGAACAACAATATTACTAACGCTTAATAAATATTTTATTTTATACATAACTGTCGATTTACAGAAATTCATAAAAGTTAGCTCAAAACTATTTAATTTACTGTAACTGTAATTTTTTATATGTCTATGTAACTCCCAAATTGAGTAAAATAAAGAAATTAAGTAAAAATTTGAATTTAGACGATGATATCCGGACGTTATGGAAATTGCGAGTTATGAATTTCTTGTATATCTACAGTTACATTAGTTTATTTCCCCTCTAGTCATGAGATCTCAACGACATTCCAGGTATTTTTTTCATATATATATATATTCCAATATTTGAAAGTCATGAAGACAACAATGAAAGCAAATTCGTGCGTGATATTACTATGTTATATTAGACGTAAATTATTTAAGGCTTTCACGTATTTATAAGGAATCTAGTCCGAGTTGTGCAAAAGTAGACTATTGTATGAAAGTATCAATAAAATGCTTGAAATACCTATATTAGGACAAAAATGTATTAAATATGGCGATCTTTTTGAAATATGGTCGTTTTGACGTGAGGTGTCAGAATTTTTTTATACATAACTTAATATATATATATAAATTCAGTTTATTTTCTCTTTTTTCCGTAGTGATGTGGGCTATGTTTATCACGATCGTCATTTAGAGTCCCTAATATTTTTTTTTAAATACCACCTTTTTGGCATTTGGAGACGGAGGGCGTAGAGGTTTATCCCTCCCTTCGCTTTTCACCAACACCGCGTTGTTAGTTTAGTTCATTTGTAATTTTCTACTATTTATAAAATAATTATATTATAATTTATTTATACACTTTAAGCTTTTTCTGTACCTTATTTATACCAAAGGAGTAAAAAGTGCAATTTTTTTTGACCTGTTCTTATTTTTTTTTATTATTTTAAACGTCGATTTTATATGTGTATAGGCTCAATGGATGATTGTTTAGTGTATAGAAATGCTGATTTACATATTATTATTTAAAATATATAGCGCATTTTCTTTATAATTCAAAAGAAAGGGAGCTAGGACTGTATTTTAATGTAAAAGTCAACTTTAATATAAACTGTTATTAGTATTTAATTGTTTTAATATTTAAATTAATATAGGTCACCAGTTTGGACAGTTATCGAACAAATCTGAAAGAAAACAAAGCTTGTAGTTTGTCACATTCATTTATACACTATTTATATGTTATCTGTGGATTTTATTTACAAATTATATATTTATTGTTCATTCGGCTAATATGTCTAGTTGTATTGAATAGCTACAGGTCGCACGTTCGATTCTAGTCTCAAGATATTCATGTAATGAGAATGCAAATAATTATAAGCCATAACTAAAAAAAGTGGCTGAATTTAATATTTGGAAAAAACTATTTTTTTTTATATTATTTAAACATTAAAGATAGAAAGATAAGTAATAAATGTTTTTTTTTTACTTTCGACATTGTTCAAATTTTTATACGTTTTTCTAAAACTGAAATATTAAGTTAGGCCGCTTTCTCTTTTAGTGTTCATTAATTAGTTTTGAAACAAAAACAAACTTTTAGTTCTAACTGCGTAAGAATAAATATTGTAATTTTTATCAACTCTGAAACCTATGTATGTCTGAACGTTTGTAGCTTATCTATAATCTTTTGTTAGACTATTTCTAGAGAAAACTTATTTTGTTTAAAAAACAATAATTATTTCAATAATATTCACACAATTGTACGGTTATTGTTATTTCTGTTTTTTATAAAATCGATTTGTAACAAAAATATGACTGTATCAATATCTTTGGTTAATTTTAACCTAAGCGTTAATTTTTTATTTATCACTGAGATGTTCAAATATTTTTGTCAATCACGTATGAAGAAATGCTACGGTGTATTAAAATAAGACCTTATACGTAACCCATATTGTCAAAGCTCCAATGCATTTTAAAAACAGTTCTTAAATACTCCGCTTTTTAAATACATACCAACCAAAAATTAATCAGAACACTATTATTTAAGAAAATATTTTAAAGTGAGTCCTTTTGAATGATTTCTATACATTTTACTTTTATCTCTAAAGCAAGTACTGAGGTTGACTGGCAAAGTGATCCATATTATAAACTGTTATTATGTACGCATTTGTGGGTATGTAGATATTTGTTCGAAATATCTACGTCTGGCAAGACACATTTCAAACGCACCCAGTCTTTTAATGAAGAATTTTCATAAATGGAATATATAGTATTTTTCTTTATATTCAACTTATTTTATAATATGTATGTAAAAATAGAAAGCGGAGTAACACAACACTGTATTCTTTATATCAAAGATAGATTATTTGGCAAAAATAATTTAGTACAAACTATTTGGTTTTCTTGATAATATATTTTTTTTCTTTCACGTTTCTTTTTGCATAGCAAGGTGGTCAGAGAAATACTAGTGTCGAAACACTCCATTTTCCGCTTAATTTAAGCCAGAAATCACGTGCGTTGAGTCACGGAACTCGACGCCGCGCTTTGTCTTGTTCACTGGAGCTGAGAAATGAAAATAATTTAAATATAATCATATGAATATGAATCGAGTTTACAGCCAATCAAGTGTCACAAACAGGAGCTAGCCCACCGTGGCAACGATGTCCTCTGATGATGAGTTACTTTACAATACCAAATTGCGTGAAAATAAGTTTAAAAACACACATTTTACCACACACCTACTAGTAGCCAGTCTGGCTTGCCACTTCAAGACTTCTGGCTTTCCTTGAAATAGGTCTCGTTTTAATATACCGTTGCCAAAAGTGGTTGTAACTCATGACGTGAGCTAGATAATGAAATATTTTTGTGCATGTATAGTGCGCTTTCTCTTTGTACATAGTACGTGGATATATGTAAGATTAAATGTAAATTTTATAAAGTGTAATGATTTTTTTTCTTTATTTCTCCATTTTTTTCGTATTTGAACACAGGTGCTGTGCTGGTTTGTTGCAGATTGGTCGCTTTTATTGGTGAACCATAGGTAATGAGTTTTAATCCTTATCCAATGAGGACTTAGACTTCCAAGGTGTGCCGCCTTCCACAATCTGCAGTTATTCGTTTTTGCTTTGACATAGATGTGACCAAGTACGCTAACCGTACGTCTTATTCCATCAGAAACCAAAATCACAAATAAATACAAAAGAAAAGAGCACGGACGACTGAAAAAGCCCGTGGAATTAAAAAAACGCCGTATCTAATATGTAAACAAATTAACTAATTACAAGGACTACAGTCTATATAGATACATTTACTCTGTACATCTCTCCCTCCCTCCCCTACCAAAAGGTTACCTGGAAAAGATCAAGCTCTTAGCGATGAGCTCGTTAGAATCGAAGACCTTTGATTTTCGCGATTATTACATATTGTGAAATGAAACAATTTTTAACCGGATTAATCGCGTATATTTTACAGGTCTACTTGTGATAACGGACTACTGAAAAGTGTTGAAAACGTCGGGCTTCTAAAATGTATTTTCGATATTTCTTTTAAATTTATTTTAAAGTGTTATTTACACACATAAGAAATTAAAGAGTTATTCACACATTTAGGATGCTTGATGCTTAGCGGTCAGATCGCTTGAATGGTATTCAAGATGCGCGGGTTCAAATCCCGCTGCGTTCATATTTTATACGTTTTCTAAATATGTCTTCTTCAATTTCGATGTAATTTTGTATTTCGAGTGTGCGATTAACACTTTAAAAAATGTTAAAGAAAGGTTTATACGTTTTGGAAAAATGATTTTTAATTTCCTGTGTGAATAATACTTTAATAATGTAAAATATTTATTAAGCAGCATTCTCTTTTGCAAAACCATTGTTCATAGAATAATTTTTGGGTAGCAGAAATTTGTAAAAATCGCTCTACAGAGACGCTAATAACAAAAATAAGTTGTAATAAGCGTACAAGAACTTCGAAATGGCCAGCGGCTGAGCGGTTAGAGCGCTTGGACGATTTCCAAGAAGTGCAGGCTCGAATCTCGTTGCGTTCAAAGCTTTATACGTTTTCTAATAATGTTAATTCTGAAGTTATTATTTAATAAATAAATTATGATATAAATAAAAGATTATAAGATAAGCTAGAAGAGAATGCTTTTTAGCGCCAAGCCCGCTATTTCTGCATATTTATTTTTAAGTAATATATATTATATATTTTAGGATAAATAAATGAAATAAATTTAAATGAGTGAAAAGAGTGAAATTTAAGTGAAACTTAATTTTAACTTGGTAACAAATTTAAAAGCATAGAAAATAGTTATCGTTGTAATTACAAAATAAAAAGTTACCATTACGTAAACGTAGACAGTTAGTCTGGACGCAAAATTTTATTATTTTATGTCATCTGGAAGTGCAATATTGGACTTGTAATTGTTCATAGATAAAAATGCTAATTTTTAACTTTACTATCCCAATAACCGTTTTAATTTTATTTGTAAACACGTCTGTTTCCTGTTATTTGGTCTGAACTTGACTCGACATGTTGCCGCATGTCCAGGTTATAAAATAGGCTTGAAAATATATTTTGTTGCTAGTATTAATATGTTAAGAGGCCGCTGAGGCGCAGTGTGTCACTGACTATAATGACTGACTGATGTATCTATATTTTTAGAAAACGTGTATAAATCCTCGTAATTATAAATCATAGGAAGATATCTCTTCTAGAGATAAGTCCACTTATCAGATAAGTACTTTTTATTTGTCTATCATTTATATAATCTTTTTATTTTTGTAAGTGCAATTAAGAGTATATATATAAATTTGAACCTAGCAGGGTTCAAATCCGCGTCTCTTGGAAACCGTCCAATATCCATCCGTCCATATGTATACTTAGCGGGCTGTTCGACCGCCTCCAATGACGTTTCCAGGAGACACGAGTTCGAAAACCTACTTCCAAATTTTTGATTATTTTATAAGTGTTAGAATAACACAATCACAATCTGGATACGTGGCACTCTACTACTGTGCGATTTCGTAGGAACTTCCTTCCACGTGCCACTCAAGTATGAAATGGCCTAACAACGGCAGTGTTTCCAGGTCGATTCGACATAGGTACCTTCAGAAAGCGCGTCTATTTCCACCTTAAAGGCCAGCAACGTTGGTGTAGCTCCTCTGGTGTTACACGGGGTCGTGGGCAGCGGTGGTCACTTACCATCAGGTGACCCGAACGCTCGTTTGCCTTGTCTATGGAATAAAAAAAAAAGATGAATAAGATATTCGGCGTTCTGGAAAAGAAGTGTAAAAGCTTAATATATATTTTTTAAATAATGCATAAAAATACATTAAATATTGAACATATTACAATGAATTTAACATACACTTGAGTATAAAGTGACGAATACGTTGCTAAGACGCGTCTCTTACGTGTTCACGAGGCTACTAATATAGAAAAGAATCCTCTTAGCATTCAATGGATTCACTGTGCGAATGCTTATCACGTTCTCACGCACGCACATTCACGTTACGAGAAGGTAACTGGGACTGGCGACCCAAGTGTAGGCTTAAGGGGCTCCTTTAAAATGCATTAAAACTTGCCTCCACTGTCCGAGCTCCTCTCTTTTCCTAACCAAATTTGAAAAGATTCCACTTATGTCGAAACACGAGCTGATGATATTCCTACAGAGGCTGAGGTCTTTTAGTAGGTTATAGAGAGATTTTGCTTTTATACCTCTCCCACCTACTTCTACCGCATATAAACGAACTCCAAAACTATTTCTGGTCAGTTCATTAGTAAGTTAGAGATATTTATTCACTTTAAAGAGATGATCTTTCGGAATGTTTGTTTCCCACGGAATGTAAGTTTTATGAGTATTAGACGTTTTAGGATTCGAAAGTAAAGGAAAATGTGCAGTCTGGATAACGAATATTCACAGGCATTTTTTACTGTCTTTCATTGCCTGACTCAATGACTCTCTTTCGTATCCATCTTAAGAGTTCAATCAAGAGCTGATCCTAACATTTTTATAACATAAGCATTTAACTTCGCTAAGATGGTTTTTTAATATCGTATACGGGGAACGGCCCAATCCTAGTTTTTTTACATTACTTATAGTTGAATGGTATATCTTCTTAAGATCGTTTAAAAAGCTATCGATTAAGACATATTTAGAAAACGTATAAAAATTTGAACGCAGCGGGATTTGAAAACCGTTCAAGCGCTCTGACCACTAAGCCATGCGTTCTACATCCAGCTACGTTGAAATTCTTTGATAGATTTGTACAAATTTTTGCTATGCAAAGATTATTCTACAAACAATCGTGTGGCAAGACAAAATGCTATTTATTAAATATATATTTTGTAAACATTTTTTAAAGTGTTATTCCCACACTAAAGAAATTGAAAAAGACATATTTAGAAAACGTATAATTTTTTTTTTTAATTTTTAAATTTTTATACGTTTTCTAAATATGTATTTTTTCCAATTTCCTTAGTGTGGGAATAACACTATAAAAAATGTAAACAAAAAGCTATCGATTATTTATTACATCTAGGGATAGAGTGCGGCTTTCATAATCCATTTTTTAACTAGAAACTAAAAAGGTGCCGCTTTATAAAACTGTAAAAACACTTTGATAAGGAATAAGAAGTGGCATATACAAAGGCTCCTCATTCCTTCCGTACAGAATGTCTGTACTTCGTTTAATAGTACCTGACACTGCTTTGAGTTCCTCGTCAGTTTTGCGAGATCGTCAGCCAATGCCAAGATGGATACTTTATATGTAGTGTTAATCTGACACCAATAACCCCATTTTTTCTCGTGACTAGTTAGTTTATATTTATATATTAGAATAACCATTACTATATTAAATATGATGGGAGATAAACAGCACTCCTGAAATAGACCCACATGATAACTTTAACATTGTGATTAGCCATCTTTTAAGTATATAGCAAATTTCAATTTTAAATAATACGATTATTTTGCTAATTAGAGTACGAAAATTATACCAACTCAACTTGAACATCGTTAAATCATGTTGTATTATCTATCCAACAAACCATAATCTGCCTCTCGCTTGTTCTAGCATCTTTTAGGCTTAGACTCTGATAATAACCGCCAGGGCCATGGAAGATTGTAGTCTCCGTGGCCCTGGCCAGTGGCGGTGGAGGAGGAGCACCGTGAGGTTTTAGTGGGTAAACGGACGGCCCATATCTGCCGGTCTGGAGTCCCGCATAACCGCGTTTGAGTCCCCAATCGGGTCCCCAATCGGCCGGGTATCCGTAATGGATTTCCTCACGTTAAAAAATAAATAAAAAGGCTCTGATAATAAAGTATTATGTTCTTGGCATCCAGAAATTTTAGGTATGAACCCTTTCTGGAAGTTCAGGCCTGAACTACCTATAACTTATTATAAAATGGGCCATTTTCGCTTGTAAAATTGAGAAAAAGGTTTTAGGTAAAGTGTTTTGAATTAGTTTTACGGTCTTTTTTGGGAATGAGGATAAAATGCATCTTAATAGACGTATTCAAAGGCAGTAATTATCTCTTATCTGTTATTACTGGTACAAGTAAATAGATACATTCTTATTAGATGTACTTGTTACTGTACGTTACTGAAAATATTTGGATATCTGTAGTGTGCTGGCAATAGATGGCGTTGTATAACAAGTAAGCATATAAATACGTTTAAAGTTTTAGTGTTAAGATTAAAATCCTTACTCAATTAATCCTTAATCCTTAGGTTTAAATAATATTAAAGATATTGAGAATAAATTACTACTATTACATTACTACTTATAACTATCGCGGAGTAGTGTAATAGGGTCTAATTATATATATTATAGTAACGAATTGGATTTTTACATTAAGTATTTATTAAAATTTTCAGCATTTTCTTGCTCTAGTGAAATGAAACTTGAAAAAAAGAACTAGACTTTCTGAGAAAAGTATGGCGTTGGGTACCACCACTCAATTTGCAAAGCCTAAAGCTTAAATTATCGCCTTTTATTTAAAATATTGTAATGCTTTCGTTACCGGGTAACCGCATAGCCCACGAGTTGAAAGGCTATATTATAGACTAGTAACCCGCTTGTAGCTTCGCCTGCGTAAACTACACGACTATAACAATTTAGTTCTTCACTCGCCCGCGAACCAGCTTAAATCACAAACTTTACTTAAATCACAAACCTTACTTAAATCACAAACTTTACTTAAACTTATAATTTAATTGTAGTTACTTTTTTTATTAAGAACCGATATTAAAATAAAACCGAAATTACTAAATAAGGTTTAGTCCATTTCTGAGATTAGCGTACACGAACACACAGACAAAATACAATATTTTGAGCTCTAATACATTAATAAATATTTTTTCCCCCCAACAATATTTTTTCTTACATATCTTCCATGTACAGGCAGTGATAAGTTACATTTTTATTATACGTATAGATACCTAAAAGATTTTCATTCTATGGGTATGCCACATTTTGCGACGCCTGTAAATATATTTAATTCAAGATTATGCAATATAAAAACTAGACAAATATAATTTTTTTTACAAAAAGATTTAGATAATCTATAAATAATCGAAATGGAAACAAAAATCACATACCCATTACGACAATTTTTTTGAAAAGTTGTAACGTTCATCTTTATAATCTGCTGCATTTTTATGGAGTATACAGGGAGAAACTAGTCATAGGTTAAACAGTAATAACATTGGAATGCAGCGGGATTCAAACCCGCGCCTCATGGAAACCGTCCAAGCGCTCTGACCGTTCTACATCCGGCTACGTCGAAATTCCCTACGCTTCCTACAACTTATTTCTGTTGTTACCATCTCTTTAGAGAAATTTTTACAAATTTCTGCTTACCCAAAGATTATTCTACGAACAATCGTTTGGCAAGAGAGAATGCTATTTATTAAATATTTTAACATTTTTCGAACCCGCGTCCCTTGGAAAGCGTCCCATTGTGTTCAAATGTTTATACGTTTTGGAAAAAGATATTTTTTCAATTTCCTAACTGTGAGAATAACAGTTTAAAAATAGTCATAGGTTATAACGTTCCAAATTTTACGCGTTGCCTTAGCACAATGTATTACACTGTATACAAAAATGTATGTCAAACACTTATAGTGTGTTTTTTAGAAAATGTATGAAAATTTTAACGCAGCGGCAGATGAAAAACCGTTTAGGCTCGGGTTCGATGCCCGCTGTGTTCAAATTTTTATACGTTTTCTAAAAATATGTTATTTAATTTTCTAAGTGTGTAATTAACTCTTTAAAACTATTAAAACATACAGTGTGTGTAATATACGTTTTTAGATAAATTTTAAATTTAAATTTCTAATGGTTTTTAATACAAAATAAAATATCAACTTTCAGCATTTATCCATATAGACTTGAACCATACAAATTTCATACATACGCTTAATTTTCATATAGATACCAAGTTTTTCCTTTACGTACGTATTTCTTTACATAGCAGGATAAGCAGAGATAACCTAGTGTCAAGACACTCCGCTCTCCGTACCTATTTATATTACAATTATATATCAAATAAAAATGTTCAAATTTTAATATTCTTCCTCGTTCAAAATATACCACGACAAATTAAATTTCTAAGCTATATATATATATCTCAGTTCTCTTTTTTTTCTTTCCTTAAAAAAAATTATCAAATCCAATATTATATGCACATGTATCTACTACATACAAAATTAAACTTAGAAACGAAAAGCGCTAGAAAGCTTTATATCAGCTTAAAAACAGGCGCTTCTAATCTATTCTCATCTAAGCTTCGGAAACTTTGAAACTTTAAGTTAAGGCTTTAATAGGATACCGCATTAAATACCTGTCAAACTTTAGTTAAATCGATATCCGTTAAACGCGAAGTGTTGACTGATATAGAATAGAATAAGTGGATTAGCGTTAACGCCATTGGAGGTTGTAGGTTCAATTCTCACTCGGGTCTGCCACTGGTCAAACCAAACATGGCAAGAGGTACAAGAATTTGGACGGAGTGTCAAAACACTAGGTATGACTACCAAGCTGTGCGGGTAAAGCGTGAAGTTTTAAAATTATATGAAGACCATCATAGCGCAGTTATGAATTACTGAATGTTAACAGATTGGTTATATATTCAAATTTTATTAAGGGGACTTTTATTTTAAAAATATATTTAAGTTTTCATAATCAAATTCTAATATTTTTTTTCAAAATAAGAAGTTATATACTTTCCTTTCCACCGGTTCAGTAAAGTTCTTTCTACTTTCAAGACACAGACAGTCTGATAGGCTACTGTCTTTATAAGGTTCAGCAAGTAGCGGACAGAGTGTTTCAATACTAATTTGTAAATAGGCAAAATATTTATGTTATTTCAAAATCATCAACACCAACATCATCAACATATTATAATATAAATATGTCAGTTGTATCACTAAATTTTTACTAAATCTACTTCGTTAAGAGAAATGAGAGAAAACAACTACTACAAAAAATTTACCACCAACTACTAAGAAATGGAACATAAATTACTGACGGAAACCAACTAAATATAACCCATTTATATTTCTATAAAGCTGCGGAATTAACTCTAATAAAAATACGTATATTGAATTGCCCCCGAAAGACCTTTCCCCAGTTCCGGTCAACAGTGGACTTGAATGAATTGCTTCTTACGAACGTTTTCTATAATTCAAACGCGAAAACTTATGCCTTAATGAATTTTCTTTACATAATAATATATATTTAGCTTAGTATTCGTTGAAAATAATAAAACTAGCACTTTGTCACGACTTTGCCTGGAAAATAAATGACGCTTCAACTTCACGTTTTCTCCCGCAAAGCTCAAAGTGAATCTAGTGTCAAGACACTCCCCTTTCCGTGCGAATTCAATACATTGCGTGTTGAGTCGCGGAACTTTACGCTGTGTTTTGTCATCTACCAGAGCGAAGAAATGAAAAAATAATCATTCCACCGAGTGGGAATCGAACCCACAACCAACCGCGTTAGCAGTCAAACACTGTCCATGCGGCACGATGGTCTTATACATGAATCAAAATGCTCTGTGTATGTGGCGTAGAGTTGCTTTTTAAAAAAAATGTTCTAGAAGTTGAAAAAACAGCTAGCAGCTTTTTCTCCTATAGAGGACCTAATACACCGAGACATTGTGTGTAAATAAAAATTGAATTGAAAAATTGAAAAATGAAATAAAAATTTCAATATTATGAATGATTGAACCACAATTAATCACGTTTTCAGTTATTTCAGGTATCCTCTACACAACAATGGCCGACTACCAGAAAGAGAAATAGTAAAGAATCTATACCAATATTATCTATACTATGAATAAATGAGACAGTGGGGCAGTGGGACAGCATCTGACTGTAAATGCAATTAGTTGTGGGTTCGATGCTTACTCGGGGTATAATTATATTTAATTTATAATAATTTATCCGGTCCGGTAGGGCAATGCGCGGCTTGAGTTGCGCCTACTCGCAATGTCTCGATTCTTTGTAGAAAATAGAGAACGGACGGTCTTGACTCTATATCCTCTCTGACTACCCTGCTATACGGTATAGGGTGTGACGCTCCTTATTTGTAACTGAGATGCAGTAAATCCCCCTTTTTGCATTAAAACAAAAAATTCTAAAGTAATCTGATATTAATCGAAGTTTAAACTTAAAAGTACCCATTTGGAACTTCAAAGAAGCGTTCTGTGACCTAGTTGAGGTGGTTTTAACTAAATTCGTTTTAGATAGACTGAGATAATTTAAATATTGTTAGCTTTACACAAAAAGCTCTTCATGATTTTAATAACATTAGTTAAGAAGTATTTTGGATAACTCATTTTGATATAAAATTATTTTTAATCGCGTATATTTTTGGTATTTGAAAATACATTTTAGAACCCGACGTGTCGAACACCTTAAAGTAGTCCGTGGTCACAGATAGACTGAAGTGGCATTCGTCTTTCAGTTGATATAATTATTATATCAAACTACCGCAAACGATTTCTTACTTGCCTCGCGTACTGTCCTAAATTCTTGCGCAATGAGCTGACTGTATCTTGCTCTCTGGTATGGTAAGATTGCAGACTGCAAAATTTTCAGTATCGGGTCCCAGGTGGTAGAAAGTTTCCAACCGTCTTCTCTATTGAAATTTGGGTATTTTGGATAACTCAATTTGTTACTTGGAAAATGTCTGGTGGTATATGCTGTGGTTGTGGGTTCGATCCTAACAGAAGGAATTCTTTATTATTAAAATAAATAATTTGTTTAGACAAACGAAATGCCGTGGTTGGGTGTCATCATTCAAAAGTCAAAAGTGTTGCTTGTGCTACTTCCGGACCCATAGCGTTGCAGGGGGAGCAGTTCAGAGAAATGCTAGGTTATACAACCCAAGTATAGGCTTAAGCGGCCATTTAAGCACCATGCATCATTTGCATATATATTTATAGTAATTTTTCAATCAAAAATTATACTTTTAATTAAGCCTACTCCATCGATAAATAATCATTATTCATGTACAATATGAAAATAAAATACAATTCAATAATCATTTTACACAACGGTAAAACTATGCACTAAACTATATTTTGCCCTGACCAGACCTAATAAAGTACTTATACTATACAACTATTGTAAGCTATATTTATAAGCTTTATTTCCGATAGCTTTTTGTCATCGCTCGAAAAAGCTCGTGATGGGCTTGAAGTCGTGACCCAGTTAAGCAGGGAGAGCGTAGATGCAAATATCTATAAAATAATAAAATAAAGTCGGCTTAGTTGTAATTTTCTTTTTATTATTCGCTCGAATGTCAAGTCAAAGAAAACACTAGGTTTTCTTGACAATTCAAGTCAAGACACTCCGTTCTCCACTTTCCACCCGGAATCGAGACATTGCCTGTTGATTGGTCGAACTCAATTCCGCGCTTTGTCTTAAGTACCAAAGTGAAGACATGAAAATTATTGAATATAATCAATCCCCCGAGTGGAAATTAAACCCACAACCACTGTGCGACGATGGCCTCATTTAAGATTATATTCAATGTTACAAAAATATTATATCTATATTATATTATACTATCTCCAATAAGTGTTTATATTTATGATTAAAAAAACGTATAAAACTGCCTATTTTATTAAAACTTCCGTCCAAACATGCAGTAAGTATGGAACACTTGAACTAAATTCGATTAACAGGTTGAAAAGACCGAAAATGATTATTAAAATATTAATAATTGCTTTTTTAAAGCATCGCGCTTTTTACCGTATATCGACAGTTCTTTATTTTCCGCCTGAATTCAAGATTGTATATTAAGTGGCGGAACTTAATGCCAGGCTTTGTATTAGGTACCAGAGTATTAATTAATTGAATAATAATTAACTAATATACAAGTGTCTTATAAGCGAGAATCGAATCCCCAACCATCGTATACAGCCGGAAAATTGCAACTACGTCTAAGGTACATACTCGCATGTATATATCGATTAAAATGAATGAACCATTAATAGAAGTCCTAGATAACTAGCGAGATTAACCAGCCGATGTATTTAAAGTGTCAATCCAATGTATAAC
The DNA here is from genome assembly GCA_038994665.1 of Podotricha telesiphe. Lineage (NCBI taxonomy): Eukaryota > Metazoa > Arthropoda > Insecta > Lepidoptera > Nymphalidae > Podotricha > Podotricha telesiphe. The sequence goes on from JAOYRR010000388.1 coordinate 159,186, forward strand.
CAGTCTAAAGTTATTAAACTGTTTTAAGAACCTATTTCAGACAGTAAACGTTTCTTAGGTAAACTCATTTAAGAAATAGGCCCTAAGGCTTCCAGTCTTTTCACATGCAAAGACAAAGGTCTTTTAAAAAAAAATCTCGGGAACTAAGAAAAACGTACAAAAGGTCACCCGCGCTTGGGTGTGAGGTGGATAGCACGATTGTGTATGTATTGGGTGGGAAAGGGACGGGTAGCTGAAAATCAATTTATTAGATAGTGACGTCACGATCCGCGCACGCGTGTTTCCATTTCACCCGGGATAGGGTTGCTGTAGCATGGGTGGCTTGCATTGTCCTAGGGTATTTTATATTAGAACAGTGAACTTTTTAATTTGTTTATTATAATTTTATCCAGTTAATAAATCTATATAATATTTTCTTTCTTACAGCTTTACGTTATGAGAGGCCTATACCAAATATATTTATCAGATTATGCGATGTTACTATTTGAAGAGACATTAAGCATAGTTGTATTTAGGTTGTAATATAAAAATTTGAAAGTGCGAAAGCTTTTGTATACAATCTTTAATTTAACGTTCATCATAAATCCAATAGCAATAAAATTGAAACATGTGTACGGGCTATTTCAGTTGAGAAGCTGGTAACACAGCGTCATCTGGGCGGGTATACCGAAATAGCGCGACGCGGGGGGCACGGCTATACTCAGTATCGCGGCGACGGTGGCGCCGACAGCACGCGATGGCGTCCGTCGCCGCATGGCTGCCGTTCGCGCGCGCCGCCGCTATCGGCTGGGTCCCAATAGCCACGCACCCCCTGCCTTCCCCTCCCGTGCCGAAAGACCGCCGACGTGCAGAAGACGAGAAACTCCTCATCAATGTATCCGGGAGACGTTTCGAAACATGGAGGAATACTCTCGAGAAATACCCCGACTCTCTCCTCGGATCTTCAGAACGGGAGTTCTTCTACGACGAGGACAGTCGGGAGTATTTCTTCGACAGAGATCCAGATATTTTCAGACATATTCTCAATTATTACAGGACTGGAAAGCTTCATTATCCAAAACATGAATGCTTAACTGGTTACGATGAGGAACTCGCGTTTTTCGGTATTCTGCCAGATGTTATTGGTGACTGCTGTTATGAGGACTACAGGGATAGGAAACGTGAAAATGCGGAACGGTTAATGGATGATAAGCTCAGTGAAGCAGGAGACCAGAGCCTGCCACAGCTGACCGATTTAAGACAAAAGATGTGGAGGGCTTTTGAAAACCCTCATACGTCTACAGCAGCTCTGGTATTTTACTATGTGACCGGATTTTTCATTGCCGTCTCTGTGATGGCTAATGTTGTTGAAACTGTCCCGTGTGGTCACAGACCTGGGCGGGCAGGCACACTGCCCTGTGGCGAGAGGTACAAAATAGTATTCTTTTGTCTAGACACAGCTTGTGTTATGATATTTACAGCAGAATATTTACTCCGATTATTCGCAGCGCCAGACCGTTGTAAATTTGTTAGATCAGTTATGTCAATCATCGATGTGGTCGCTATCCTGCCGTACTACATCGGTCTGGGGATCACTGACAACGACGACGTGTCAGGTGCGTTCGTGACCCTGAGAGTGTTCAGAGTGTTCCGTATCTTCAAATTTTCGCGGCACTCCCAGGGATTGAGAATCTTGGGATACACACTGAAGTCCTGCGCAAGTGAACTTGGTTTCTTGGTCTTCTCCCTGGCCATGGCTATTATTATATTTGCCACTGTGATGTTCTACGCAGAGAAGAATGAACAGGACACCAACTTCACATCAATTCCTGCTGCGTTTTGGTACACCATAGTCACCATGACGACCCTGGGGTAAGTATACATAATAATGTATAGCTATTTAATTTATTTATATTAAAAATGCAGGCAGTTACTATTAAGAATGTGGCTTAAGTAAGTGAACGGTGCTGAAAAGAGAGACGCATCTGATATAAAACATGCGTGAAAATTAAAAAAAAACACGCACCGTCGTTTATATACGTCATACAGTGAAACAAAATCCCGTAAAGTGTTTAAAACGTAAAATATTGATGGTACAGCGTGTTTTAAATGACCCCTTTCATTTGTGAAAACGAGTGTGAGGTCGTAAAATATTCTTTTAAACGCATTTCAGCTGTGAGTTTGTTCCTGTAAAATTACACTCTGTTATTACTTTTTACATTTCAGTTATTTCACACAGATTGTTGTTTGTAATTAAATCGATTGTCTGCAATTCACAATAGTCTTTGTTTTATTAATTCATGATATTATTTAAATGCGTAGTAAATATAATATTTATATAATGATCTTTTATATTTAGACTTCGCGTGCAAACAAGATTTAATAATCATCTAAATTTAATTTTAGAATAATGATTTAATGGATTTTATAGGATAGGCAGAAATCAGCCTTTCTTTTTTAATTTAGAAACATCGCATGTTTATTAGCTGAACAAGTGTAATTGTTCAACCTGAATGATGTTAAGAAGAAGCATTTATTCTAAGATTATAACTTACATCAATCGTATATGATGAGACGAGTTCCGAATGGCACTTGATGACATTGAAGTTAAAAAAAATGGAGCCCTTCGTGGCGCAATGGGACTGTGTCTGTGGCTTCCTCGCTCGGGGTAATAATATATATATATATATATATATATATATAATATAAAACGCGGTGTTGAGCTCCCGCCTAATCAAATACCGATCAACGTCTAAAAGTTTAGGCGGAAATTGCAGAACGGACTGTTTTGACACTATGAAAATTGTACAATAAATCTTCTTAAATATAACTGTCGAAGAGGAATGTAATTTTCTATGTAAATTTTAGAATTTCTCTTATAGCAAATATATTAATTCAATCAAAACACAATTTGTTAATTAAAATTTTACTTAAAGTATTACTTTACTATATGTTCATAGCGACCATCCTTAGCTCGCTTTTGCTTTTTTACTTGTTTAACCTAAATAATGCTTCTTCACAAAGACTTTGTGTGATATATAATATATTCTTATGTTTTTCTAAAAGGCCATTGTAGTGGAGTGGTATATCTGAATAAACACGATTGGTTGTGAGTTCGGTTCCTATTCGGGGTTGTGATTATACTAATTATTTTCGATTTTCCGCTTTGGTAAGACAAGTTCCGTTCCGTTCCGTGTTGAGTTCCGTCACTCAATACGCAATTTTTTTGTTTCTTCTTGACACTAGACTTTCTTCAACTACCCTGCTATTTGTGAATTTGTATGTGTACGACTTACTAAGAGACTGACTCAATAGTAGTGGGCTTAATGGCTGGGAATATTGTATTTTATTAATTACAGAGTTGGTCCTGATTTGTTAGACAAAGAGTTATGTGTCTCTATTTTTTCGTAAATATCCCAAAAATAAAAAAACAGGGTGATGTATCGCCAACAGAAAATGTAAACGTCGAACAAAAAATAATGCAAAGCTAGCAATCGTCCTTCCCCAAAGCGCAGTCACGGTATATAAATGTGTAAATAATCTTAAATACAAAGGCTTAGAGCTCCGAATTAAACTATATTGCATAACATTAAGTTTTCTTAAATATTATAGTCACTGGTTTCAATTGTATCAAATTCATCAATCTCTCAATCAATCAATTAAAATCCTAACCTATATATAATCCTTTCAAAATGATGACTTAGACGATAGCAAAATTAAAGTTTAGAAGAGCTAATTTCAAACTTGAAAACCCATTTTCAACTTTGACGATGCATTTTACCGTGACAATTTTTTCTTGTGCTTTACATACTTCATCAGGGTGCAACAAATACAGTAGGTATATATTTCGTTCTTGTATTATATATATAACAAACAGCGCATAGCACGGTAATTAGAGAGAACCCAGTGTCAAGACACTCCGTTTTCCACTTCCCATCTTAAAATCTAGACTTTGCGTGTTGAGTGGCGAAACACGACGCCGCGCTTTGTCGATGGAAAAAAATAATAGATATAATCATTCACCGAATGGGCATTGAACTCACTACCAATCCCTTATACAGTCAGACTTGGGCGTTACATTATAAAATTGGGTGTTTAAAATTTTACATACCTATGTATGTATGTAAAGTACCTACTTTACACCTTTTTATCTACTGAGTAAATTAAAAGATATTTTAATCCAATTTGCCAGGTATTCGATACCAAACTATAAGTGACAAATCCGCTAAAAATAGTTTCATTTATATAATTTCATATAAATAATTAGTAGTACTAAAATTACATTTCGGGTGTAAGTTAAGTTACATAAATTTAACTTTCTGTGGGGTCGCCTTACAGTAACGCTGGTTTTTCTTGTCCAATCCTTATTTTATTGGTATTTAGAAAACATACACTATATTAATACACATATAATGAAGACAAATTACTTAAAACATACACCAATAAAAATTTGTTACATGTGTTATTCTACACTTAGGATGTTGAAAATAATATATTCTGAAAGCGTATAAAAATTTGAATGCCTGTTGCATTTTGAACCCGCGCCTCTTGAAAACCGTTCAAGAGCTCTCTGAACGCGAAGCCATGCGATCTACAACCAGTTAGGTCGAAATTCTTATATGCTTATTACAACTTCATAACTAAAACAAATATTTGATACATTGTAATTGTAATAAAATATATATATAAAAATATTTCCCATTAATAAATCGATATATGTATATATCAATCAAACAATATATAATTACATATATATTCGACAGTCCATATATATATACATATACGACAGTCCAAAAATCTAAGCCTCGGCTTATCAAAATATTTTGTCCTTGCTTGTCCTTCTATCATACAACCGTACGTATATCAAATAATAGTGGCCTTCTTATAACTCATTTTTGTTACTGTTCGTCTACTACAAGACATTATTTTTTAACCATTTATTCCTGGTAGTGGAAGTGAAAGGAAAATAAGTAGGTACTTCTCTGGGTGAGACCTTTATGTTTGTAAGTGACTGACTGACAATTTCCATTGATATTCCATTTTCGAAAAATGTGTTTTTAAATTACACTTTTGTTTATATTTGTCTTTCTGCGTCTAATTTATTGTGAATTTCATCAGCTCAACTGATTTTGCGTGTCCTAATAAGAGATTGCAACAATTAGAGATAATTTTAGAACAAACTACGAATTTTTCTTAATTTATTTGGACAATTAGGGATATTCTTTTACGATATATTGTATAATGATACAGCAATCTTACTGGTAGAGCTTTTGTTACCTAAAAAAAAATACTCAAGAAGGAATCGAACACACAGCTATTGTATAAAGTAACACTTTTCCATTTGCCTTACGATGGCGTAATTTTTTTTAGCTCTTATTCGTAGACACTATTTACTCAAATTTCTACTAAGTTTGCAAAACTTAACACCGGGCTTTCTGTTCGGAGCAGAGAAAAGATAAGAATTGAAAAATTATCATTTCCTTGAGTAGCACTCGAACGTGCTACCATAGTATTTACTTAGAAATTGTCCCAATGCACCTAGATGGTGTCAAAACTAATAAAACCTCGTTTTATATAATACTGTAAATCTAAAGACACTGCTTTGAAATTTGCATAAGGATTACGGTATAGACAAAGCGCGGTATTAAGTTTATAAATTGTTACACATAGCGGAAAGAGAATACATATATATTTGTTATAAGTGCATTATTTTATCTCAAGTGAACTAAGCTAAAGTGCTAATTAGTTTAGAGTTCTTACGGCAATAGTTAAAAATAACTTATCGAGATATTGTGTGTTGTATGGTGGAGCTCAATATACTCATCTCTCTAAGAGGGGTGAAATTAAAACTTATTAAGTGGGCATCGAAATTATAGTATCGTAGCTACTTACTATTAAATTGTAAATATATAGTCAATTATGACGCATTGGGCCAATCTGACTGTAAACGCGATGAATGCGGGTTCGATCCCCAATCGGCGGAAATATTATATTAAAATTATTTACAATTCCCCACTCTGCTAAGAAAAAGGGCGGCATTGAATTCGAGCGGAAAATGGAACACTAAAGTGTCTTTGCTTAAGCTGCTGGATAAAGCAATAAAAAAAATGTATTGCAAAAATACTCAAAATTGCCACATAACTAAAAAATAGAACTTGAAAGCTGTACTTACGTTTTTTTTAGATGTTTTCAGCTGTACGCTTTTTCCCGCATAGCAGGTTACTCACAGAGAACCTAGAGTCATGACCTAGAGTCCGTCACCAGAGCGGAGATATGGAAATAAATAAAACAATTACTAGATAAAGACCGGTTCTCAAGAGGCGCGGGTTCAAATCCTGCTGCGTTCAAATTTTTATACGTTTTCTAAATATGTATTTTTCAATTTCCTAGTGTGCGAATAACACTTTAAAAAAATGTTAAAAAAAAAAATTAGTAGATATCACCGTTAAAAATCACATAAAGCATATTTCTTCGTAAGTCTCACTAATTTGAATAAATGACGTGAAAAAGCTCGAATTGTATCACTATAGAGGCTTTCTGCTTGCAATTTAATTTCTGAATGGTGTGTGGATCGTTACTGTTGAAGCAACTTTTAGCACTATCCAAGCGTTATGGATTTAACTGATAATTTTCTTGTTTAAATACGTCTAGCTCTTTATATAATTGAGATTTTATTATATTAATATATCTAATTTTTTATTATATTAATTTATTTATTATATTCATATCTAGATTTTGGGCGGAAGAACGGAGTGTCTTGATATCTATTCTACCTTGCTGTACTGGAAGAAGCTAGAGATTTATTGTATATATTATTTGTTTTTGCGAGTATAAAGAGTTCTTAATTGTTTTCGTTTATTTTAGATACATTGCGTGCTGGAAAGCATGGCGTTGAGCTTTGCCTTATTACACATAACATATAAAGTGACATGGCTTAGCGGTCAGAGCGCTTGAACGGTTTTCAAGAGGCGCGGGTTGAAATCCAGCTGCGTTCAAATTTGTATACGTTTTCTAAATATGTCTCTTTTTATGAAGTGAATAGTCAAAAAGATAGACTATTGAATTTGGATTTCTTGTTACAGAAACGTCATTACAATTTATTAAAACACAGTAGCTGTTACGACTGACAGTTTATATACAAGTCCTAGACACAAGCTATTAGGTTAGGGCAAACATCTGAAACTAAAAAAAATTGGTTTTATGAGTATTGAATTTCAGTCCCATTTAATTTGTTATGAGAAAGGCTTTGTTTTTTTTCATATAATTAAATATTTAAAAAAAAGTTACTGTGAAAGCGCAAACTACGATAAATTCTTACATTTTATCATCTTTAATGAGAAAAGTCCACTGCTATGAAGTAACTTAATCAACATTTACCTTATCTCTTGAAGTAAAACCAGTTCTAAATTAATAAAAGAAATAAAACAATTCGGACTTTTACCATCAAAGTTGGTAAATTTTAAGATTTACTGTAGGTCGGGCTTTAACTAAAACATATATGATACTAGCGACCCGCTTGTGGCTACGCCCGCGTGAACTACAGCTATTTCATATTTTCTGTGGCCTTTGCGTAAAACAATGAAATTCCATAAAAAAATAAAAATGTGGCAGAAAAAGTTGGCATCCCAAGACCATCGAGTGTCTTTATGTAAAATTTCATCACAATCAGTACGGCGGTTTGGCCCTGATGACATCACAGACAAACAGACCAGCTTACTTTGTCATTTATAATATTTGTATGGATAAATACATATATCCATTCATTATATATATTTTTTTATCTCCACACTTTATCCCGCATAACAGGGTAATTAGAGAGAACCTAGTGACAAGACACTCAGTTCATCAGTTTCCGCCTGAATTCGAGACATTGCGTGTTGAGTCAATGTGTCAGTGGCCCGCTTTGTCTTGTCAATGATTTAAATAGAATCATTCCCCCGTGAGGGAATCGAACCCACTCATAGCGCGTCAGCCAGACCCTGTTACATTGCACCACAATGGCCTCTAAACTGTGGGATAGAAGATTTATTAAAGAAATCTAACCATATCGCATTTCTAAGGATAAGAATTAAACCTTTCATCCTTATTCCACCGCAACCCTCCTTACATAAAGGGCTAAGATGGATCTGAGATAAATATGACCCATGTTAAAAAAAAACATACATTTAAAGAAAAATGCGATGTGTACTCGTATATATATTTCCAGCATAGCTGGCTAGTCAGGATAAACAAAGTGTCAAGGCATTTCTTTCGTTGCGTAGCGAAACTAAACGCCGCGCTTTGTATTTTGGTAGCAGAGGGGAGAAATGAAAATATTTCAAATATAATCATTCCCCTGACTGGGAATTTCCTTCGTATTTTATTTTAACTCCAGTAATTTAAAATTTAATACATTTTATAATTTAATTAAAAGAAAGACCAATTTTTTTGGTTTTACAGACTTGCATTTGACCAAATTTACTTAGTTTTTGACACTATGATTTATTGATATGATATATGATTTCATTTATTAATTAATGACCTGTCAACTTTCCGTACACCTAGAAATATTGACTTGCGTGTCAGAAATTCACGGTTAATAATACCCATATGAGTATACATATAAAAAAAATGTAACTGATCGCTGTCTGTACATGGAAGATATATGAAAAAAAATATTATGATCAAAATAATATAATAATTTTTAATTTTCTAATCTTAGGAACGCCTTAACCGATTTAAATGTAATTTGTTCTACTTAACTAATCTATTGTATAATAAGTTCTTTGATTTTCACGATTATTACACATTTTGAAATGAAACTATTTTTAACTGGATTAATCGCGTCACAGGTACCTTTGACCACGGACTACTGTAAAGTATTCGAAACGTTAGGGGTTCTAAAATGTATTTTCGAATACCAATATGTTTCATTTCATAATCTATTGTAGGAAACTTTCCTTAACATATAATGTTTATTTTACTTCAATCAGTTCATAAATAAAAAAGTTACAATCATTTAATATATAAATTTAAGCAAAGTTTGTGATTTAAGTGCGAACGCGAGCAGGCAAAACGCTAGTTATAAATATTTTCCTAAAATGAATAAATTTGAACTCGTAGCTGTCTATCACTCTACTCCATACTTGAACGGTGTGCAAAACCACTACGCCATAATGAAATCGTTCATACAATTTAGTTATTTCTAGAATGATTAACGGTTAGTCTAGAATAAAACAGGAAATAAACATTAGCTATTTACTTGAACATTGTCAACAGAATAGTTCTAAGACTTTATAAATTAATAAATTGAATTTAATAGCTTCTCGAAGTTGGCTCCTGAGCTCGTGCATTTGGCTAACGAAATAAGAAAATAGAGATGAGTCACTATGTTTTGTTGGTCGGTTATGAGACAGAAATACCATTATAGTGATATTGATAATTGATGCCATCGCATTATTACTCGGGATAATGATTAAATTTAGATTATTTTTATTTAACTCTCAAAACAAAACGCGGCGTTAAGTTACACCACTTGACAAGCGAAGTCTAAAACGAGCTGAGAAAGTAGTGACTTAATGCTATAAATATAAATAAATAAAAAAAAAATATATGAATTATTATAATTAATCTTATATGGGCATTAAATCTATGAATACCAAGCTAAATTGAATAGCTCTTTTTATACATGCTATACGATCTAAAGCATACGAATTCCACCTTAAGCTTACCCAATATAGGTTTCTAGGTCAATTCATTTCAGACATTAGATGTGACAGACAAACTGTCGCCGCCACCTCTTTATTATAGTCTTGTGGAGTAACCAAAACATCATAAATAATAAAGCTCTTTGAAATAAACGTATAAAGCTGGCATGTAAAGCTATAGATTTTTAGATATACGAATGTCATAAGGAAAAGCGTTGTAAAGTCAAGTTTTAGTACAAAAACAACAAGCTTTGTTTTTCACAAATACTGTAGGAAGAATGGAGAACGGAGTGTATTTACTCTAGGTTCTCTCTGCCTGCATTGCTATGAACAGTGGGTGTAAATTATTTTTTTAGCTTTACAACTGTGCCACAAGTAGTAGCGTAGCCAGCCACTTGTCGGTCATTCAGAAGATGTAACGTCTTGAGTGGCGGAACCGCGCGTTTTCTTACAAGAGCGAAATAACAGTAATAAGTTTAGTATTAAAATTATTTTTTATTTCTTTTATTATCTAGATTGAACTTCAAACAATCTTTTCAATTTTATCTTTTAAATATTTAAAAGTCATTTTAAATTGTTATTTTACTATAATATTAAGTTATATATACTTTTCACCGTTTTCAAAAGGATCGTGCAGATCGAAAACTAAACGAGACGTAGAATGCTGATTTTTGATAAGTCTCTTGGTGAGAACTAGGAGATGATTGATGATTTGTACACGGGAAGTAGAAAATGCTTGCTTTTAAGTTTTACAGTTAACACTATAGCCCACAAAGTCAAAGTCAAAGTCAAATTCAAATAATTTTATCCAAAACAAGAAGACACATGACATATTTAGAAAACGTAAACAAATATGAACACAGCGTGATTTGAACCTGCGCCTCTTGAAAACCGTTCAAATCCCGCTGCGTTAAAAATTTTATACGTTTCCTAAATATGTCTTTTTCAATTTCCTTAGTGTGCGAATAACACTTTAAAAAACGTTAAAAAAATAAGAAGGTAAATGCTTCATTTTTGAACGTCAATCAATTTACCACCGGTTCACTAAAGTTAATGCCTCAGACCTGAGAAGAACCGGCGCAGGAAAGTCAGCGGGGCTACTTTTTTTTCAATCAATAATTTACATATCTATTAGTGACAATGATACCTTTAAAATAGACTGGAGCGAGTATTTCATTCCCAAGGCGTGTTATCATTTATAAAATTGTTAATAAGGTAACAATAACCTTTAACACACAAACGTCTTTGACCTAGAGCATTTTCGGACGTTTTCTGCTAACCTATTCAATCTGGGATCTTATCTCCATAGTACATACAAACCAAATTCGCAAATTCAATTTAATCCTAAGCAAATTCAATTTAATAGTCTAAGACATTAAGAAAATAAAATAATAATAATAATAATAAAATCCACAACTCTATTCCGGAAAGTAATGTAGGCATAGAGATGTAGGTGGCGATCAAATCTCTTTCTCCGACCATCTTTCTTTAGTCGTTTTAACGTTATAAAATATTTTTTTTTTGTACCGTAGTAGGTTTATGAATAATCAGTGTTAATCTCATACAAGCCACATACATATGTACATATATGTATGTATGGACAGTGCATGTCATCCCTCAAAGTATAATCTAGTTTCACTGGAGGCTGTCGTGGAATAACCATTTAGAGATTAGAACCTAATATATATTAAGGCGCTGACTTTACGTGGGCTAATGTAAAATTTTGTCATATATTTTAACATTCTAAAGTGTTATTAGATTTAGATTATGAAAAGCATTTTTTTAAGAAAACTTATAAAAGAATAAACGCAGCAATATTCGAACTCGCATCTCTTGAACGCATGGCTTATCAACTAGAGCGCTGGGAGGGTTTCCAAGAGGTGCGGGTTCTAATATCGTTGTGTACAATTTTGTAAGTTTTCTAAAAAAATGTCATGTCATATATTTTTATGACTTCAAATACTTCGTGGCGAAGTCGGACAGCATATGATTGTCAGCGCAATTAGTTGTGGATTTGATTACTACTCGGGGTAATAATTATATTTAAATTATTTTTAATTCTCCGTTTTGGTAAAAAGGTTCACCACTCTGTACTTAATGTGTCATATTCAGGTGGAAATTTGAAAACAGAGTATATTTACTATATCTTTATTTATCAGAAATAAGTTCCGGCTTTCCTGTAATATGCAGAAAAAGTATATATACTTTATATAATAGTTAAAATAAAATAATTTTAATGGCCATATAATGTAGTAAAAAAGGGAAACGAATGGGGATCAAACCCACAGCTTAAAGTTCAGTGCCGTCCCACTGCACCATAATAGCCTCATGTATAAAAAGATATCTTATATTATACATGCTGTATAAGTTACAAGTACATTTTTACCTATTTAAGGGTTATTAAGACTCTTGCCAAAAAGATCTCCGAGGGTCACTCTCGTAGTATTGGGTGTACGCCAAACTACTCAATAAGCATAATATATTTACCAGCATTTCTAGAAAAACTATGAATGTTGAGCATTTCTCCTTTGGTATATATTGTTTGTTTTCTGGTTTTTTTTTTACGTATTCATTTAATTTGTAACTGTTATTAAAACACTTCAAATATGAAAAACTTTTTTAGAAAACGTATGAAATTTTGAATGTAGCGGCATTCGAACCTGCGCCAGTCAGTCAGTCTCTTAGTGACTAACAAAATATGTACATTTAAACAGCTATTATTTACATATAAATAAAATAATTAGCGACCCGATCGCAACTTCGCCCGCGTGAACTATAAATAATAGCTGTTTTGTATTTTCGGCCTCCTTTCCCCCTCCCTCCTTTCGAAAGACAATAAAATCCATGGAAAAACTGAAAAAAAATTAAGAACAAAGTCATCGCTCAAGTCATTTTGTCACCCCAACACTCTCTATATAAAATGTCATCACAATCGATTCAGCCGTTTGGGTGTGACGAGGTCACAGACAGACAGAATTAATACTGGACTTATAATATTAGCACGGATTAGTGATAGTATAAATATTTGAACCCACATCTATTTCTAAACGACCAAGATAAATTAACTTAAATGTAAACTGAAGAGACTAAAAATGTATTTAAATATTGTGCGACGCTGTTTGTTTAGTCCAACTTAAAATATATATAGATAGAAAGCCAATACAAGGAACAGTACACAAGGTTTGATAAGTAGTACAAAGTGTGTAAAGGCGGTCTTATTGCTGGTAGTAATCTCTGCCAGACAACCTATGGTGAGAGGAGCATAGTCTTATCTCATACGGGTTAGTGCAAGTAAAAAAACAAAAATATAATAATTAAAAGATGTAAAAAAAAACAAGTTATTGACTATTATATATTCTATGCTTGCCGAACTAGATATCACTTACTTAAGTAAATAAATAAATAATAATACGTAATACAGTAAATGTAACGTTTCATATAAATATTTGAATATATTAAAATATTTTGAACCGGGTTAATCGCGTATAATATTGGTATTCGAAAATATATTTTAGAACCCGATCATACCAGAGAGTAAGATACAGTCAGCTCATTCTGCAAGAATCCAGGGCAGTACGCGAGGCAACTAAGAAATCGTTGGCGGTAGTTTGATATAATAATTGTATCAAATGACAGACGAATGCCACCCAGTCTACCTGTAACCAGGTACTTTAAAGTAGTCCGTGATCACAGGTAGTGCATGTAGTCTACCTGTGACCACTGACTACTGTAAAGTGTTCGAAACGTCGGGTTCTAAAATGTATTTTCGAATACCAATATTATACGCGATTAACCCGGTTCAAAATAGTTTCATTTCAAAATGTGTAATTATCGTGAAAATCAAATAACTTATTATACGAGTATATACATATAAATACTTTAAGGTTTTTGAAGTACAATGACTCAAAAGCAAACGCTGTAAGCGCGATTGCCTGTCGATTTTAGAAAGAAGATGGCAACACTTGGAGGAGGGCTTAAATTTTTTTTTCCTATTTAGCCTTAGTAAGATAAAGCGCGGCGTTGAGTTCCGCCACATATGAAATGTCTCGAATTTGGCTGGAAAATGGACGAATTTTCCATAGTATTTTTATATATATCACTTTATAACGAAATATGCAAAAAACGTCCTTTATATTTATTTTAATACGAGTTTTTCAGAGGCACATTTTGCGGTGAATAAAAATACCAAAAAAATTAAAAATATATATTTTTTTATAATTATTTCATCAATATTGTTTTATATTTTTTTAACATTTTTTAAAGTGTTATTCGCACACTATGGAAATTGTAAAAGACATATTTAGAATGTATTTGAATATCCTCATAAAAATATAAGTATGAGTATGTAAAATATTTTATAGATATCAATTGAATAGCTTACACGTGTTAGCGAAACAAACCTACAGACTCACTTTCCCATTTATAATATTAAGAATATTTTCATAATTTTTTTAATCATAATATTTGTAACGAAAAGTCGTATTCTCTGTCGGACTAAGTAAGCCATAGTCCCGTGAATAGAATTTAAATTTTAAAAGAAAGCTCCTAAAAATGCATATTAGAATTAGGGTATTTTTTGATACCTTTGATGTTCTGGACATTCACGTTTCTGAAAAGTCCCTCGAGACGTTAACTTATTCATATGTGAGATGACACATTTTTCATTAAAGTCCCCCGTTGGCCGTATCTAAGTAGGCAAAGGGCTTCTGTCATCAGTTCCTTGAACCATGTCTTTGTAAAGTTCACGACTTATGACTTTTACTAAAGATATTATTTTTGTTTCTTTAATAAAGGCAGGCTTTATATGCCAGGGTCAAATTTTCACATATAGCATGGGGATTACAAGGATTTCCTTTATCCAGTTTCATCATTTTTCAGGGGCAAAGAGAATTCTCAGTGTCATGACACTCCATTTTTCTGTTTTCTTGTAGATGATGCTGCGTGTTGATGGACTACGCACGTTGAAAACATAGAATGGCAAAAATGAAAATATTTTAAATATTATTACTCCCCCAAGTATATAACCAGACTGTAATACTGCGCCATCATTTCTTATGCATTATTTATTCATTATCCATATTTCTACATAACAACAAACAAATAAGCTTAAAACCATCATTTTCTCATTATTTTCATTCTATTGTAAAAATATAGTATTGTCATGAAATCCGGATACGTCTGCCAATTTTCACGTATATAAATAAAAAAGAAGCTTTTGAATTATTAATCAAATACAATAACCAGTTATACAAATTAAGACCTTTCATTTATTTAACACCCAAAGTGGGCGGATTGTACAAAAATCTATAATTTTGTTACGTCATTAATATTGCATTATAAATGAAACTGGCTATATATAATAGTTTTGTCATCAGAACTAAAAGTGTATTGCGAATTGCGGCTCGATCGGGCACTTGGAAGTGGGTCAAATTTAATCTACAAGATTTGAATCACTAACTAGTACGATGAGTTCGGTAAGAGTTGGTTTGCCCCACTCGGGGGAATATTTAAATAATATTCATTTCTCGGCTCTAGGAAGACAAAACGTGGCCCTAAGTTCCGCCTCTAGTTAAGTTGCGTTGAGTACTCAACACTCAATGTCTACGTAGTCCGTGGTCACAGGTAGACTACTGTATTTTTTTTTTTTTTTTTTTTTTTTTTTTTTTTTTTTTTTTTTTTTTTTTTTTTTTTTTTTTTTTTTTTTTTTTTTTTTTTTTTTTTTTTTTTTTTTTTTTTTTTTTTTTTTTTTTTTTTTTTTTTTTTTTTTTTTTTTTTTTTTTTTTTTTTTTTTTTTTTTTTTTTTTTTTTTTTTTTTTTTTTTTTTTTTTTTTTTTTTTTTTTTTTTTTTTTTTTTTTTTTTTTTTTTTTTTTTTTTTTTTTTTTTTTTTTTTTTTTTTTTTTTTTTTTTTTTTTTTTTTTTTTTTTTTTTTTTTTTTTTTTTTTTTTTTTTTTTTTTTTTTTTTTTTTTTTTTTTTTTTTTTTTTTTTTTTTTTTTTTTTTTTTTTTTTTTTTTTTTTTTTTTTTTTTTTTTTTTTTTTTTTTTTTTTTTTTTTTTTTTTTTTTTTTTTTTTTTTTTTTTTTTTTTTTTTTTTTTTTTTTTTTTTTTTTTTTTTTTTTTTTTTTTTTTTTTTTTTTTTTTTTTTTTTTTTTTTTTTTTTTTTTTTTTTTTTTTTTTTTTTTTTTTTTTTTTTTTTTTTTTTTTTTTTTTTTTTTTTTTTTTTTTTTTTTTTTTTTTTTTTTTTTTTTTTTTTTTTTTTTTTTTTTTTTTTTTTTTTTTTTTTTTTTTTTTTTTTTTTTTTTTTTTTTTTTTTTTTTTTTTTTTTTTTTTTTTTTTTTTTTTTTTTTTTTTTTTTTTTTTTTTTTTTTTTTTTTTTTTTTTTTTTTTTTTTTTTTTTTTTTTTTTTTTTTTTTTTTTTTTTTTTTTTTTTTTTTTTTTTTTTTTTTTTTTTTTTTTTTTTTTTTTTTTTTTTTTTTTTTTTTTTTTTTTTTTTTTTTTTTTTTTTTTTTTTTTTTTTTTTTTTTTTTTTTTTTTTTTTTTTTTTTTTTTTTTTTTTTTTTTTTTTTTTTTTTTTTTTTTTTTTTTTTTTTTTTTTTTTTTTTTTTTTTTTTTTTTTTTTTTTTTTTTTTTTTTTTTTTTTTTTTTTTTTTTTTTTTTTTTTTTTTTTTTTTTTTTTTTTTTTTTTTTTTTTTTTTTTTTTTTTTTTTTTTTTTTTTTTTTTTTTTTTTTTTTTTTTTTTTTTTTTTTTTTTTTTTTTTTTTTTTTTTTTTTTTTTTTTTTTTTTTTTTTTTTTTTTTTTTTTTTTTTTTTTTTTTTTTTTTTTTTTTTTTTTTTTTTTTTTTTTTTTTTTTTTTTTTTTTTTTTTTTTTTTTTTTTTTTTTTTTTTTTTTTTTTTTTTTTTTTTTTTTTTTTTTTTTTTTTTTTTTTTTTTTTTTTTTTTTTTTTTTTTTTTTTTTTTTTTTTTTTTTTTTTTTTTTTTTTTTTTTTTTTTTTTTTTTTTTTTTTTTTTTTTTTTTTTTTTTTTTTTTTTTTTTTTTTTTTTTTTTTTTTTTTTTTTTTTTTTTTTTTTTTTTTTTTTTTTTTTTTTTTTTTTTTTTTTTTTTTTTTTTTTTTTTTTTTTTTTTTTTTTTTTTTTTTTTTTTTTTTTTTTTTTTTTTTTTTTTTTTTTTTTTTTTTTTTTTTTTTTTTTTTTTTTTTTTTTTTTTTTTTTTTTTTTTTTTTTTTTTTTTTTTTTTTTTTTTTTTTTTTTTTTTTTTTTTTTTTTTTTTTTTTTTTTTTTTTTTTTTTTTTTTTTTTTTTTTTTTTTTTTTTTTTTTTTTTTTTTTTTTTTTTTTTTTTTTTTTTTTTTTTTTTTTTTTTTTTTTTTTTTTTTTTTTTTTTTTTTTTTTTTTTTTTTTTTTTTTTTTTTTTTTTTTTTTTTTTTTTTTTTTTTTTTTTTTTTTTTTTTTTTTTTTTTTTTTTTTTTTTTTTTTTTTTTTTTTTTTTTTTTTTTTTTTTTTTTTTTTTTTTTTTTTTTTTTTTTTTTTTTTTTTTTTTTTTTTTTTTTTTTTTTTTTTTTTTTTTTTTTTTTTTTTTTTTTTTTTTTTTTTTTTTTTTTTTTTTTTTTTTTTTTTTTTTTTTTTTTTTTTTTTTTTTTTTTTTTTTTTTTTTTTTTTTTTTTTTTTTTTTTTTTTTTTTTTTTTTTTTTTTTTTTTTTTTTTTTTTTTTTTTTTTTTTTTTTTTTTTTTTTTTTTTTTTTTTTTTTTTTTTTTTTTTTTTTTTTTTTTTTTTTTTTTTTTTTTTTTTTTTTTTTTTTTTTTTTTTTTTTTTTTTTTTTTTTTTTTTTTTTTTTTTTTTTTTTTTTTTTTTTTTTTTTTTTTTTTTTTTTTTTTTTTTTTTTTTTTTTTTTTTTTTTTTTTTTTTTTTTTTTTTTTTTTTTTTTTTTTTTTTTTTTTTTTTTTTTTTTTTTTTTTTTTTTTTTTTTTTTTTTTTTTTTTTTTTTTTTTTTTTTTTTTTTTTTTTTTTTTTTTTTTTTTTTTTTTTTTTTTTTTTTTTTTTTTTTTTTTTTTTTTTTTTTTTTTTTTTTTTTTTTTTTTTTTTTTTTTTTTTTTTTTTTTTTTTTTTTTTTTTTTTTTTTTTTTTTTTTTTTTTTTTTTTTTTTTTTTTTTTTTTTTTTTTTTTTTTTTTTTTTTTTTTTTTTTTTTTTTTTTTTTTTTTTTTTTTTTTTTTTTTTTTTTTTTTTTTTTTTTTTTTTTTTTTTTTTTTTTTTTTTTTTTTTTTTTTTTTTTTTTTTTTTTTTTTTTTTTTTTTTTTTTTTTTTTTTTTTTTTTTTTTTTTTTTTTTTTTTTTTTTTTTTTTTTTTTTTTTTTTTTTTTTTTTTTTTTTTTTTTTTTTTTTTTTTTTTTTTTTTTTTTTTTTTTTTTTTTTTTTTTTTTTTTTTTTTTTTTTTTTTTTTTTTTTTTTTTTTTTTTTTTTTTTTTTTTTTTTTTTTTTTTTTTTTTTTTTTTTTTTTTTTTTTTTTTTTTTTTTTTTTTTTTTTTTTTTTTTTTTTTTTTTTTTTTTTTTTTTTTTTTTTTTTTTTTTTTTTTTTTTTTTTTTTTTTTTTTTTTTTTTTTTTTTTTTTTTTTTTTTTTTTTTTTTTTTTTTTTTTTTTTTTTTAACTGTTATTCGCATACTAAGGAAATTGAAAAATACATATTTAGAAAACGTATAAAAATTTGAACGCAGCGGGATTTGAACCCGCGCCTCTTGAAAAACGTTCCAGCGCTCTGACCGCCATGCGTTCAGGTGAACGTAGCGGGTTCAAATGCCGCTGTGTTCAAAATTTTTATACGTTTTCTATACAAGCCTTTTTAAATATTATAAAATTATTCCCACAATCTTGTAATCGAAGACGACTGAACCTCAGTGGTGAAGTCCGGTTTTTGTTTTTGTTACATGATTAAATTATTATATTTATTAATAACTTATTTATTTATTTATAATATAAAAAGGGCAAGGCAGAGGGAATTGTGTTATAAGGAAACTTCGCCACCAGTCATATCGTATAATACTCTTCTAATATTTGGCTATGATGACGTAAAACTTCAAGATGAGCACCACACGAGTAGGGAATTCACACTTCGACTAAATTAATAATAATTTTCACTTAACAAATGGTACAGGTTATATTAGACAATAATCAGGAATATTCTGTACATATTTATTTATTGTACACAGTATTCTACGGCATCGATTGGTTGTGGGTTCGATTCCCGCTCTAAGGAATTATTATATTTAACAATATATATTTTTCCTCACTCTGGTAGGCTATTGCGCTGCGTTGAGATTAGCGTTTAGCGTTTTCTAGATTAGCGTTAGCAATTAAGGCTAAAAGTGGAGAACAGAGTAGACTAGATTCTCTCTGGCCCGCCATGCGGGAAAAAGCGTGAATTTGTTTTCATTTTTTATTATTGTACACAGTAAATGTATTGTGAATATCTATGTCATTTAAATCGTTTCAAAACATAAAAAGTTATCACTATTATTTTACAATAACAAAGTAAAAATATTCCAAAATTACATTGCATAATTTTATTAAACATTTTGTCACCCTACAATATAAACGTCTGGCATTTACCCAAATTTTAATGATTCAGCCATAAAGTAGAGTCAACAGAAATCAACTAAGCGTTTGTTGGGTGTTAAGGTAGTACGTACTTTGATATTATTGTAAATAGAATATAATTATTCACTATTAACTCTATTTTGTATGGAAAATGCGCACGCGCATGCGCATATTTTAATATGTACTATATAATTTGTGTAAATTGTGTATTTGGCTAGACAGTGTAAACGTATGACTTAGTTAAGATGTAACTGGCTGACGTGGTTATGGGTTGGATTCCCACTCGAGGGAATGATTATATTTTAATTATTTGTATATCTCCGCTCTAGCACTTAAGAAAAAACGCGGCTGTTAGTTTGGTCGCTCAATACGCAATATCTTGATTTTGGGAGGAGAGTGGTGAACGGACACTAGAAAGAAAGCGTCAAGCTGTACCTACAGAAAAAATACTATTGCAAGTGCAAATCCTGTATGGAAGTATTTTCATACCTAAAATATAAGATTAGCTATAAAGAGAAAATTCTATTCCGGTCAAAACAATTAACAAATGGCAGCACACTTAGTTCTGTGACTTATAAAATAATATGAATGTGATGCATAAGTTTTTAACTTATTTAATGCAAAATCTTTGTTTTACTAGTTACTAATTTTATTTTGAAAAAAAACGATAAGTGTAGAATAAGAATAATTTGCAAATCAAAAAACAATGGATGGCCACTGTTGTGAGTTCAATTGTACCTATCGCGACAACATACGAAGTCCTCAACACAAAATCTCTGCCAACGCAGAATTGCGGAATATGTGGAAAAAGTGTGAAGCTGCAATAGAAAAATGAATAAATATAAAGTTATAGTAAATAATTAATTTGAAATTTAATAAATATATTACAGTATATTATTAATTTGAAATCATACTAAATTACTGGCAAGCTAAAAATAATAAAAGCTTTTTTTTTACATTTTTAAGGTGTTATTCGCACACTTGGAAAATTGAAAAATACATATTTAGAAAACTAATAAAATTTATAAAAAAAATTCGATTTTCAAGAGGCGCGGGTTCAAATCCTGCTGCATTCAAATCCCGCTGTGTTCAAAATTTTATACGTTTTCTAAATATATAATAAAAGCTTGTTCGAAATCAATAATTTAACAATATTATTCTAAAATTCACACCATTAAACAACATGTTGTCAACCACTGACATATTAATATTTTTACAAATACATTCATACATACATATATACAAATCAGAATTTTAACACAAGCTTACAATAAAAAAATCAAAACAAACAATATTTCCACATTTTACACTTAAAATATCCAAGCACCTGTCAACAGAATATTATGAAATGAACGATTTTTTTAAATGGTTCCAAATGAAAGCGCACCAAATGGGTCAATGTCTTCAAACGCGTCACGGCCCAAGGCCTGAGCCTCAAAGATAGTCTTAAGAAGATCCAACTAAATCATTATTTACCGGACATTAAGGACAAATACAAAAATATAACCAAAATCCCTGGCAAAGTAGGGTGAAGGTCGAGACGATGGAGTTCTATGTAATATGATAACGATATCTCAGTAACAGAAACAAAATGTGGAATTATTAAGAGAAAAAGACATAGTGCGGGCTTGAGTTCCGCAACTTAACACGCAATGTCTCGATTTCGGGCAGGACATTATAAAAATAATGTTTGTACGCGCATATTTTCGGAACTACTGGACCTCAGTGCCACCTCAGTCTACCTGTGACCACGGACTACTGTAAAGTGTTCCAAACGTCGGGTTCTAAAAATGTATTTTCGAATACCAAAATTATACGCGATTAATCCGGTTAAAATAGTTTCATTTCAAAAAGAGGAGAACCTAATGTACTCGTATAGTCATAATAAACCAGCTATACTATAACATATAAATATTAGCTGTTCAGAGTGATGGGTATTTTGGTGTAAAGTGTGACTTTATGCAAACGAATTGTGGGCAGCTACTAGTTACTTCTAACATTATTACTTAAAAATTTGGAAAAGTACTTGCAGCTGTACAGGTTATTCACTCATTGTTTTAGTATCTCAAAAAGCAAATCATTTACGTACGAAGCAAATTTTAATTATTTAGGTCTAATTAGACCTTATAGGCCTTTCTATTTATTTAACCTTTTTTCATTTACTATTCTGTTCCAGTTACATTTACCACGATACCTGTCCAATTTAAAAAGAGGTATTCAAAACAGTCTATTGTGTAATTTTAAAACTTTACGAGTCCCAAAAAATTCAGATTGTATTTACAAGCTTTCTATTGTTTCTAATATGAAAAACGGTGTTGGATTTTCATTTTCTAAATGAGTTTGTCTAAAAATTATTTTTACTCTGCAACACTTCATAGTTCTTTGACAATTATTTCACACATTTTATTCCAAGGATAACTTTATATTAGATTAGTCACATATTTATGCATATTATATACATATTTTTCTTACGGAGAACAATATGGAGACCTAAAAAAGATAAAGAAAAGATAAATAATAGCCATCATGGCGCAATGTCTGTAAATGCAGGGTCTGACTGTAAATGCATTGGTTCCGGGTTGAATTCCTACTAGGAGGAATAATTATGTTTATTTTTTTAACATTTTTCAAAGTGTTATTCCCACACGATGGAAATTGAAAAATATACATTTAGAAAACGTATAAAAAATTGAACGCAGCAGGATTTGAGCCGCGCCTATTGAAAATCGTTCAAATCGGAGCGGGTTCAAATCCCGCTGCGTTAACAGTTTTATACGTTTTCTAAATATGTATTTTTAATAATTATGTTTCAAATATTTTCGTTTCTTGCTTTCTTCGCTTTGGTGCATGACAAAGCGCGGGGTTCCGCCATTCAATGTATTGAATTGAATTGAACCCGGAAGTAGCAACCAATGTCTCGAATTCGGGCAGAAAGTAGGGAACGGAGTGTCTTGAACTTGAAAAAACGTGAAGCTGTGAGTTGTTATATTAAACAATAACTCACCAGTCTTGTGACTAATCAAAATATTTTACTAAGGTGTGTAAACTCTAGTTTATATTTATATTGTATAAATATTGCCTTTGGTATAACGACCACACTTGTTATAAGTTACTGTCATATTTGTTTGCAATCTACCCTTAGTTGCTTTGAATATTTTTAGTTTATACGCCATAAGTATTTGAAGTTTTTATTTAACATTTTTTAAAGTGTTACTCGCACACTTAGGAAATTGAAAACGAAATATTTAGAAAACGTATAGAAATTTGAACGCAGCGGGATTTGAACCAGCACCTCTTGAAAACCATTCAAGTCATGCGTTCTACATCCAGCTATTCGTTCGTTGAAATTCTTATACGCTTATTACAACTTATATTTGTTGTTACCATCTCTGTAGAGAGATTTTTACAAATTTCTGCTACCCAAATATTATTCTAAGAACAATCGTTTGACACGAGAGAATGCTATTTATTAAATATTTATTTAACATTTTTTAAAGTGTTATTTGCACACTTAAAAAAATCGAAACGTCATATTTATTTTAAGTGTTTGAAGTTGTTGGTCAGTCGATTCTCAGACATTGTAGAAAACAGAGTAAGTAAGTCTAAAATATTATTTAATACTTATATTCTGAGGCCCGTTTCAGATGGGAACTCTATCTAACTGTTTTAATATTTACAGTAATTGAAGATTTTTTTTCTTATAGCCTAGTCACGACACTTCGTTTTTCACTTTTCACAATAAGTGGTGAATGGTGGAATTCAACAGTGCGCTTCGTCTCCCCAAATAATTTAAATATAATGATCCCCCGAGTAAGGTTCAAACCAACAACCATCGCTTTTCAAGTCAGACAGATGCTTTTCCACTGCGCCACGGTGACCAATTAGATTAGTGACGTCACACAGTTAAAGAATCAATAGTATAACCGAATTTCTCTTTAACTTATTACAAATACACATTATATTTAAAAACATTGAGGAAAGTAACCAATAAATTATTCATTCCATAAAAAGAACATACTCGCTGAGAACACTTGTGCAGAAATTAATCGCTGCCATTAAATGCACGTTTTCAACAGTTTCAATATCGAATGCTTTAAAATTATGGGAGCTTTTAACCCGGAAGTAGCAAAGCGAGTGAGCGTAAACAGTTTGACTTAGCTTAAAGCTTTGCTTCAGTTGAATTATTGACTGTAATTAAATGTATATTTTGAATTTTTAATGCCTATTTTTTCTTTTTAAGCGCTTTGTGTTTAATGGTTGTAATTAGATAAAAAAAGCTAGTGATGCCTTGATGAAAAGGTGGTATTTGCCAAAATAAACACAAAAAAATACGTGAAATACAGTAAGACAAAATTAAATCAATTTTCAAAAAATATTTAAAGATAACTTAAATATAAAAGCCAGCAGGCTTAGAATTTTTATTAATTTAAACAAAAAGGCAAAAAGCACCTAAGACAAAACGCGGCATTAAGTTCCTCTCGGCGTTGAGTACTCAACACGCTGTCTCGATTCCGGGTGGAAAGTCTAGAATGGAGTCTTGGTATTAGGTTGACTGTCTTACTTACAATAACTTCTACCAATGAATAATTCATAAAAGGATATATACTTAAATGTCAATGCATTTAGTTGAGTAGTCTGAGTCTTTAGTCTGAGTTTTGTTGTAGGCTATATAAAGAAACAATATTATATTTTGATCGTTTTTTGTACCATAAAGCATATACAGTATCAATATCAATATAATAAAAATTATAAATGAAAGTACACTAGTTTCTAAAATCGTATCTATTTTCGCTTATTTTCTATGAGAATCTGGTGTCAAGACACTCCTTCTTGCGCTTTCGGGTGGATTTTAGAGAAAATGCATATTAAGTGGCAGTGTCTTATCAGAACGATCAAATAAAAATAATTTAAATACAATCATTCCCCCGTATTGGGATCGAAACCGCAACCAACCTCGTTTAGTCAGATTGTTCCTGTGTTACTGCGCCACAATAACTCCTATATACTCCAAAAACCTTTACATATATAATTTGAAAATATTTAATTGGGGTTTAAACTTACAACTAATGGCTACATACATACAAACAAAAATTACTACTATAAATTACTAGACAAAGCCAGTTTTGAGTACATGGATCTTAGAGAAGGCTGTCTTAGGTAGATCTTGCAGCTTTAAGTTCGTGTGTATAGTTCCTTAGACAAAACGAGCTTAGTAGTGTTTTGATAATCCGTTCTCCAAATTGATGGTATTATAGCGCAATGGGAACACGATGGATGTGGGTTCATGATGGATGTGGGTTCAATTCACAATCTACACTCACAATACGCAATAAATATATTTATTAAAACAATATTTCGTATTTTTTAATTTCTCCTTTATGATAGACAAAACATTCTTTTTAAAAAAAACCAACAATGACTAGGCTATTATGACAATTTTCTAGATTTTTTTAAAACTTTTTCCTCAATATCAAGACTTCTTAGTAGAACTTGGCTTATAATTGTCGTCAAGCCCTCTCAGGTCTATCAACCACTTTAGATTTGTTCAGTTAAATGTTGGATTAAATGTATTATTTTAAACGTTTTTTTTCATATTCTTGGTGCTGTTTCGTTTATTCGGCGGCCTTTTTGTAAAATAATGAAATTCCTAAAAAAGCTAAAAAACAAAACGTGCGATGTTGATCCCAAGACCCTCAAGTAGTTTTATATAAAATCTCTCAAGTATTTTTATATACAGTCTGTATGTGGTCGATTTTCTCAAAATCTACTATACTGATTTTTGTACAGTTTTTACTAAAAGATTTTTTTGAAAAAGGTTTAAATTGCATTTATTGATTGATTGATTGAAGTACATTACGGTTTTAAGTAAATTGACTGAAATACATATAACTGTTGAAAAAGTCGTGCGGTAGTGCAAAATCTTGTGTGCAAGAGATTCTTTTCTTAAGGAAAAAGCGTAAAGCTGCAAAAATAACTAACGAACAAGAACTAAAATAAAAATCTAAAGAATGTTCTAATCACACTTTATAAGTCTATAAGGCTTTCACAGAAATTATGAATTGCTTGAAGACAATGAAGATTAATGTTTGGCTGAAACGTAAATACGACTTAAAGCTCAAACACACACCACGTCGTGACCTAGAAAGCTCTAGAGAAGTAATAAATATCTTTAAATATAGTGCCTAGAAACAAGCTTTAATTTAAGGCTGTATGCTTCGTGAAACACGTTTAAAATTTGACCTCAAATATTTAAATTATTATAAGGGCTTGGGGCATGGTGGCGCAGTTTGACATCGTCTCATTGTATACATTATAGTTGTAGGTTCCATTCGGGGGATTGACTATATTTAAATTATTTTTATTTCTTCGATCTGGTAACAAGGTAATGCGCGTGGAGTTCCGCCACTCAACTCGCTCGGATACGGCTGAACAATGAATATATGAATGTCTTGACACTAGATTATCTCTGCCTGCTATGTGGGGAAAAGTTTAAAAATGAAGTTAGGTATTATATAATTTATACAGAAAATAGTTAAAAAAAAATGTAAGTCACAATCTAATAAAAACATAATTTTGGCTAGTCACGTCGTTTTCATTTGAATGTTTTTATGTTGGGAACGCAAAGAGAACGAAGTGATAAGATATTACATTCTCCACTTCCCGCCCATTGAAAGATATTGCGAGCTGAATGGCAGAATCTAATATATTTCATACAAAAAATATAAAAAACACCACGCTAAGGTTCTTGCAAAGGTCCTTTTGAAATTTGAAGCTTCGATCATTAGTCATTTTTGACATTCAAAAATGATGCATGTAACTTCTTATTTTAAATATTTTTTTTTAATTTTAACATTGTTTTTCTAATTAAATAAGGCGAGATGATAAATTACTTTCGTCCTTACATATATTAGATTTATTATATAAAAATTAGAAAGGAGTTTAGTATATATAAGATATACTAAACTCCTTTGTAACTCATTGATGAATGCGTAGAAAGCTGAATTTCAGGATTTTTTACGTTTCATAATCTAAACTATGGAAGACACTTACTTGTTTTACTTTTAACAACACCTTTAAAATAAGTTTATACTAAACTGAGAACCGGCTTATCGGCGGCTTAAATCGGCGTCCGATAAAATTGAAACTGCGCTCATGAAAAGAAAAAGAAAGCTATATGAGAATTCATAGACATTGGAGAGACAATTCATTTAAACATAATACTTCACCCGAACTGAGATCGAACGAACACAAACCCATCGCGTTTGCAGATGGTTTTTTTTTTTTATTTTTTCAACATTTTTAAAAGTGTTATTCCCACACTAAGGAAATTGAATAGGACATATTTAGAAAACGTATAAAAATTTAAACGCAGCGGGATTTGAACCCGCGCCTGTTGAAAACCGTTCAAGAACGCATGGCTTAGCGGTCAGCGCGCTTGAACGGTTTTGTCTTTTTCAAGTTGAATATTTTTCAACTGCTCTACAATAGCGTTGTGTACAGTAATAGTGTTGTGATGTTTATAAAACAATAAATATTTTTCTAGAGGTCATGTCGTGCCTTAGATTGTGTCAAAGCCATCGACCCTAAATTTCGATGTCAGTCACCCAATGAGTAATGTTTAACATCTCACTTGTCACGATACGTTATATTAGTTAAAAAAATATGAAATTTATATTTTGACATATTCAGGAAACGTATAAAAATTTGAACGCAGCGGGATTTGAACCCGCGCCTCTTCTTCAACGGGTTCAAATCCCGCTGCGTTCAATTTTTTATTGGTTTTCTTAATATGTCTATTTCAAATATATAATTACTTATATATAATACTACTGTTACACTAGCGTTTTTTCTCGTTTAATATTGTCTTGATTTTCTTTCCTGTGAAATGCTGCTTTTTTTGTTATAGCATATGCTTTATTTATTGTAAGTTTTAAAAAAATTTTTACGAAATTATATTTTTACCCCCATCATTTTAATACTAGACGGCTTTCCAAATGAAAAATTAAAAAAAATAGTAATTGTTAAATTTGAAAGTTTTAAGTAAATTAAACTTAAATTTTTTTTCACTTTCATATAAAACATAATCCCCTTTCTACTATAACTTTCTTAAAATTTCCGCTTCTTAAAATTTAAACGGCGAATCGAACTGAAACTTACTGACTGAATTTGAGATTTGTGTATAATAAAAGTAATTTAAATGTTACAGGTTGATTTCAGTCACGAAACACGTAATCGATACGTATATTCTGGCAAGTGGCCATTTTGTAGCTAACGTAAGAATGTTGTTTACGCTCTTTTAGAAAAAAGCTTTTCTAATTGAATCCATTATGTATGGAATTTCGTAAATTTTGTTTGTTTATACACTTTCTAAACCTAATTATTAATTTATTTTTAATATAATAATTTATATGTAATAATAGTAAAGTAATTGTATCGATAATTCATACGGCTATATTAAAAGTGTTACCTAAACTTTTTTTTGTTTTAATTATTATTACACTACTCGTTTAAAGCTTTTGGAAATTTGGTTTATATTGATATTTCTGTACTGACATATCTTTGTATTAACAATATAATGCTGCTTTAAATCTGAATTGATGCTCCGATGGCAGGTACAGAGATAAGGACCTCACCATTAAACTTTCTAGGAGCCAAGTTGACATTACATTAGCTTATGTGTTTGAAAAGTTTCTATTTAAGATTCTTTTTCTTGTATTTGTTCTTAATTCGCAATGATTCACAGTGGAATTCATTCAAGAAATTTGTGAGTGTGCCACTTTATATAAATGTATTTATTTCTGATGGGTTTCTAATAATAGCCTTCTGCATTTCATTTTCGGGCAAACTTTAGCTATGCCGAATATCATACTCCACAGTCCGCACAGTTTTCGTAATGGGGGGTCCAAAGTTTTCCTTCGAGTAATAATATAAAGGCAAATAGCCCCGTTGACGCAAAAAAAAAACACGACGCTAAGCAAACGTGTTATGTTATACAAAACTTTATTTCAAACACATGGTAGTGTGTGTAAAATATATTTTATTACTGTAACATATTTTAAATATATTAGCTTTCTGATATTGAATACTTACTCATCCTTGTACATATTTTTGTACAGCGTTGGGTTACGTCAAATAGGTTAGTAAAATAACCAGAAACTTCCTGTAGTATATGTTAATTCTAAATTGTACCGAGTTTACTTCGCTAGTGCTGAGAAGGAATAAAATTTCTAAATAATAAAAGCATCAATTTTACACAAATTAAAAACAAATTTTACACAACCTTCGTGTATTATTTATAAAAAAAATACACATTTCTAAACAATTTCCACTCATTTTACTAAAAAATATAGATTTAATTTACAATATGTTGACATTGTTTTTTACAAAGGCCAGTGAAATTGCTAGCTAAGTGTCTAAACGGACTCTTTGTGACGTCACGTCAGCAAGAGCTCTCTGCCGGGGCTTCCCCTTTTGTATCCGCTTAGAGTGTTGTTTGAATATTGCATACAAAAGTGGGAACTGTGACATATTTTGTTACTTTGTCAAATGGTTTCTTTTTTTTAAATAGTAAATATGTCAATGATAACAGTTTTGACAGTTGACAGTTATAGACGAATCAGTTCAGACTTCTTGGGTAGGACACTATCTTCTCTTTATCTGAAAGCTTTTTTATTTTAAGAAGGTCGAGTATATAGTACTATTTTAATTGGTTTTCTTTATATTATACAGCTTCAGTATTTTCATAAACATACAGTGTAAATACAGCTTCATACTTTTATCGCTATAGCTGGGTGTCAGTAACAACCTAGTTACAAGACACTCTTTCCTTAATTTTCGGTCTGAAATCGAGATTATTGCGTATTAAGTGGCGAAACTTAACGCCACACTTTAGTTAACCATAACAAGGTAATTAATATAATTTAAATATAATAATTTCCCCGAGTGAAAATCGAAGTCGTAACCAGCGTAATTAGTTTTAGGTTACAGTCAAAAAGTCTAGTCTAGTCCATCTCACTGCACCACAATGATCTATTTTTAATTACAATATATTTTTTAGAATTATTGTTGTTAGATACAGCAATTAAAAACTACATGAATATATAATTTGTACATATTATGTGATAAATAATTTGAAGCCTGAGAAACGGCTGGTATATGTAACCTTGGCTGAAGTGTGAACACCTGTTGAGTCTCAAATTATTATAAAACTTTTTAAGGCTGTATTTCTTTAAACATATAATGATACCTACATACAAATTAAAATAATAAGCACGTAAGCTTAAAATGTAAAAACGGTGTTATTTTATAGCAATTTTGTCGAACAAAATTTAAATAGTTTTTTTTGAACCGATTAAAATAAATACTCAATGTTAAGGTAAGATTACCAAAATACAAAAGTCAAAACTGCATTTAATTCGGTTTAGCCGTTACTGAGATAAGCGTGCAAACGCACAGAAAAACAGACACACAGACATTCTATTATGTTAATAAATACTGACAATAATATTTTTTGTATATGATGTTTCATGTACCGATAGCGATTAGTTACATTTGTATAATATACTAACGGCCTGCGGCTTCGCCTTAAACTACACGACTAAACTAATTCGTTTTTTCGCCCTTTCGCGTTCCCCCTTAAATGAAAAACTTTGCTTATATTTAAATAGTTGTAACTTTTTTATTTGTGAACCGATTGGAGTAAAATAAACACTAAATATTAAAAGAAATTTTTAACATTTTTTGTAAAGTATTATTCACACACTTAGGTCCCTTAACATATATACATATAAACTTCCCTTAACATATATGTTAAGGGAAGTTTACCGAAATTCAATAGGGGAAACATTATTTGAATCGGTTTAAACATTTCCAGGATTAGCGTGCAAAAATATACAGACAAACAGAAAAGAAAATTAAAAAACGTTGTTTGGATTTCTATTACATAAATAAATGACCCCAATAATATTTAATTTTTATTCGTATATATTCCATGTATAGACAGCGATCAGTTACATTTTTATTATATGTATAGATATATAGAGTTTTTTTCAATACACAAACATTTTTGCTATCTAGTTATTGAAGTCCTTGTCTATAATGCAGTGTTACTTATAATTACGGCTTACTACTGATTTGGGTTTGGTGCAGGTTAGCTACCAATGTATTAAATGAATAAATTTGAACTTTTGTATTTGATAAAAAAAAAAAAAAAACAACTGTTGAGTTTCTCGCCGGCTACTCTCAGCAGAACTGCCTTCCGAGCCGGTAGTTGCTTTATGTTCCTTCGACGATTTAAAAGTGCTTGCAAAAGTCTATTTGAATAAAGGATATTTTGAATTTGAATTTCAATTATATGTATGCTTTGCTAGTGATCTATGCATTAAATAAATAAACTATGGTGTGATTTAAAACTAAATTCTCCCAGTATAAAAAAACAAACCATTAAAACAAAAACAAATCATATAAAAAGTAATTAAAAGTTAATCCAGTACACGATTCTATCTCCAACTAATATTAGTACCGGACTCTGTATTGATCGACGGTTATATACGGCTGCAGTTGAAAATCGGAAGCTGCCTTAATTTACGTGATGTACATACCTACATAGTGTGAAAGCTCGCTGCTTTCACTTTTTAAATTAAACTCCACCTACGAATGTTTAAGAAAGTATATGAAATTGACAAAACTAGTGTTAAAATTGAAGTATAGGGCGAGGTTACAGGTTCTTTTTTTGATTTGAGTCGTTATTTGCCATTTGTGTCATAGCCATATGATAGAATATTTGTTTTTAAGATATTTTTAATAAAAAACAAGCGACTGCACTTGTTTTTATCAGATATCGCTGTAGGCAGACACAACCTAGTATCAAAACACCCACTTTTCAAATTATCAATCATCAGAAAATGCCTGATTTTGTCTCATCAGAGCGATTAAAAGCTAATAATTTAAATATGTTCCTTCCCCCGAGCATCGAAGCCACAACCGTTATATTGACAGCGAGACATTGTACCATTGCGTCATGACGACGTCGCAATCACAATAAGGCAACTTGATAATTAAACTATTAAAATATTAGTCAAAATTCATGTCAAAATATAAAAACCAAATTAAAAACAGCTACACGCTGAGCTACAGGTAACCTATTGACTAGATACTCCGTTCTCCTTTTTCCGCACTGAATTCGATATATTGTGTGTTGAATGGCGGAACTCGGGCTCCACGCTTTGTATTGTACCAGAGCGCAGAAATGAAAAAAATTGTATATAACCGTTTTGAAATGAAACTATTTTAACCGGATTAATCGCGTATAATATTGGTATTCGAAAATACATTTTAGATCCCAACGTTTCGAACACTTTACAGTAGTCCGTGGTCACAGGTAGACTGAGGTGCCATTTGTCTGTCATTCGGTTAAAATAGTTTCATTTCAAAATGTGTAATAATGGTGAAAATTAAAGAAATTATTGAATATATAACCATTTCTCCAAGTGGGGATGGGACCCCATGGGCACCAATCGCGTCTGCAGTCAGACGCTGCCCACTGCGCCATGATGGCCTTTCCTCTCGATGTCGATTCAATGTTTTATTCATGGCACACATGTACCTCAAGAATTGAATGGGAATTTTGAGAAAAAACGTGTATTTACACGAAAAAAGAATTCGCTAAAGCAAAACATTAAATAAAGTTTAATTAAATCTATACGTTTGTTTTATTTAAATCAATTCAAAGTTAATTAAACGCTAATTGTTTTCTCTGAGAACAGCTGTCAGTCAAATAAATATTATTCTACAAAATACTTAATTATAATTAATTTTCAAAGTTACGAGTAAATCGCACTGCGCAAACACCAAGGTATAAGCTAACCTACTTTAAGAAATAAACTAACTGCCTTTCCTATTTTACTGACATCATTCATAGCAGGGGTCAAATAGTAAAAAGTCAAATCTAGGCCATCTTAAGCCGCTCCACAGTAAACGGTTACGAAAGATAAACTGTTTTAACAGTCTCATAATGTTTCTAATTATTTTTGCACTTGAAACTGTGGGAAAATAAAGAAAATTTGTAAGAAAATCGTAATTATGTATATTTTCACTAGCTACAACATTTTGAATGCCTATTGGTCGGGTAGTTAGTAACTGATTGAGTTGGCCTTGGAAATAGGTTTGATTATCAACAAGGAATAATTAATTTAATGGTTTTTTGTTAATGCTATACACATTATTAAGAAAATACACATGTATATATTTATATATATATATATACATATGCATGCATATTTACGTATATAGAAGCCAGTGACGTAGTGGAACAGTAGCTGTCAGTTTGTCTATAGTTATGAATTCGATCTCATTTCACTTCACAAGACAAAAAACGCACGCAACGTTGACTTCCGCTTTTTGACCCGCAATGTTTCTACATTAGAGGGAAGTGGAGAAAGTGTTTGTAAAGTATTTTTTGGAGTTTGTTAAAAAACAAACACAAAAAATGTAAAGCCAAAATATTAATTATTTCAAAAGTTTTAAATTTTCTATATAAATATATAATTCAAAAAGGAAAGCTAAAGCTTTTTAAATAATAAGTTTTGATAAAGTATTATTCAGCACCGCTGTAGTGAGGACTCACAAAAGTTGCCTTATATTTGAGTAATAACATACGAGTATAGTTGAAGTGCTTTTATTTCTTACTGCAGTAGTATATACCTCTACTTTACTTTAATAATAAAAAGTGCAATGATGCATAAAGGTTCGAATATGGAATTAAGGAATATTGTTTGGTTTTTTTTCTTTACGCTATTTCCCACAAAACAGAGAAATATGAGAGAACCTAGAGTTCAGACATTCCGTTTCCCACTTTTCGTCTGAAGTCGAGACATTGAGACATTGCGAGTTGCTTGGCGGATCTCAACACCGCGGTCATTGTTACTTATAGATATGTAAATAATTGATTGGAATAAAAGTGGTCCCGCTGAGTTTCTTACGCCAGTTCTTTTCAGGTCTGAGGTATTAACTTTAGTGAACCGGAGGTAAATTATTTGACGTTCAAAAATTATTGTATCTTCTTATTTTAAATAAAATTATTTGACATTGACTTTCACTTTTATCTTACCAGATGTATGAAAATAATTATAATTCAACTATTCCCTGAAATCGAACTCCACAAGCAACCGCGTGTTTCAGACACTGTTCCACTGCACCATGACGGCCTCAAAACCTGGTACATTTTGAGTTTTTTTTTACAGCTTTTATGCTTTTTCCGCATAGCATGGTAGTTAGAGAAAATCTAGTGTCCGACATTGACTTTCACTTTTATCTTACCAGATGTATGAAAATAATTATAATTCAACTATTCCCTCGGGAATCGAACCCACAACCAACCGCGTTTCAGACACTGTTCCACTGCACCATGACGGCCTCAAAACCTGGTACATTTTGAGTTTTTTTTACAGCTTCATGCTTTTTTCCGCATAGCATGGTAGTTAGAGAAAATCTAGTGTCCAGACATTCCATTTTTCTAAATATGTCTTTTTCAATTTCCTTAGTGTGGGAATAACACTTTAAAAAATGTAAACAAAAAAAATATTTACTTTAATACCATTTCCCACATCGACATTGAACTAATAACCAATATAGCCTCAAAATTTGCTCCATTAGAATAATTAACTAGATACATTTTTAAACAGATTCCTCTCTATTTATATAAGCTACGAAACTGTCTATAAAATAAGAAAATCGTATTAAAACTCGTATAAAAAACTGTTTAGTAACTTTTATAACAGCTGTGCAAATAGAGATATAATGTAGCTTCTTAAGTTACAACAGTAGTATGTGATACACTGTGAATGGCGCTCTGCCAATATTGTAGGAAAAGGCGATTACTCTTTATATACTATAGTACGTACGCTAGTATTCAGTGACATTAGGCAAAAGTGAAATTTCCATTCATAATCATTTGGAGAACAGTGAACTCTCTCTCTTTACCCTATTTTAACATGAGGAAATCCATTACGGATTCCAGCCCGATTGGGGACTCGGATGTGGTTATGTGAGACTCCGGACTAGCAGATGTAGGCCGTATACCCACTAAAACCTTACGATATTCCTGGACCGCCAATGGCTGAAGCCACAGGTACGTCAATCTTCCGTGAAACCCGGCGGCGACAGCAAGGCGCGTCGTGCAGTAAAGGGTTGTGGGCTCAGCGGAGTGACCTGCGTGCGCCTACTCGGGCCAGGTGACTAAACGATCAGCTTGCCCAGGTTGACCACCCTCTGGCTGACTCTCTGTTTACCCACTAACCTAACCTACACGAAAAAAAAACATTGGTAAAAGTAATATTGATACCTAAAGAGTATAGATTACAGGTTCAAGTCCAATGTGAAGTAATTTAACATTTTTTATAACTGTCAATTGTAGCGCAGTTAAAACATTTCGTTCGATTCGATCTCACTAAGGTCAATGATTGTATTACAAGAATATTTATCTTTTATCTATCTGATAGATGCAGTTGAGCTTTACCGCCTGTTATGTTAATATGTTAGAAAATGGAGGACTGCGTCTCTTAAGAAAAAAAACTCCTTAGCATTTCAGGGATTCGTGCAAGTACCGAGTCCACCACGTTCCAGAAAGAGAAGCTCTTAGCTCTGGAACTTGCGCCCGAAGTGTAGGCTTAAGGCGTTTGGAATACCCGCATTAACGCCGCACGGTCTACCTTACCGAATTTGAAAAGAACTTTCAAATACCAAAAATACCAAAAATGATGATAGTTCTAGAAAGGTTGAAATCTTTTAATAGATTATAGAGTTGTACCTCTCGCGCCTACTTCATATTCTTGTCAGTTCGTTAGCAAGAACCAAGTCCTTATTTAGTTTAAAGTCTTTAGTAGGAATATTTGTTTCAACAATTTTTGTTGGAACTGGTAGTTCTATCAGTATTGTATTTATAGATTTTCTTTGTTTATTTTATAAAAACATTAATGCAACAACGTTAGATGCTTGAAGAAAAAAGAAAGAAAAAATAAATAAAACCGTATTGTTGCTTATTTTTGCTATACCTGAAAATGTATACTGTAGCTTTATTTATATTAAATTTAATTATTTGACTTGGACTTTGGTATTAGTATGAAATATGTATGTATAACATTTTACGCAGCGCACGTACGCTAGGCAATTCTGAAATCAATGGCGGGCGGCAGTTTTATATAACAATAATTGTGAACTGGCCATTTACTACAGTATGCTGGTACTAAAAAAATTGGTGATACTTAAATTATTTTCTAATTGTATATGGTATGAAAACAAGTACTGTGTCGATTCTAGCACGTATTAGAAAGCGGCATTAGCAGTTTTTTTTAAATTAGGTTAGCTAGACTGAGGAGTTTGGAGATTGACGACGAGTGTAAGCCTACACTTGGGTCGGAGGCTCAGGAACAGCTTCAAGCTCCTCTTTCTGGAACATGATGGGGATCCTCACGGTGAATCAATGGAATGTTTCAACAGTTCTCTTTTCTTATCAGCAAATTTTGAGAAGTTAGTTCTGTAATTTATGATGCAATGTTTGGGTACTAGGTTCGTTCTAAATACACTACTATATCTAACCGAAAGGCCACTTATTATGAAATATCGAAAACCGTTTAACGTACAAAGATGAAATTTAATTATATATATAGGTAGTTTATAATTAGTTGAGGCTTATGCTGGGAGTAATGCCAGGAAGAAGAAGAAGTCCGGTAAGACACAGACCGATTTTGAGACAGGGCCGGATTAAGGAGGAGTAAAGGTTGTCATAAATTAGTATGAAAGTCCTTAATATTACTATAAATTTTAGATTTGGAAGAAAGATAAGTCGCAGGCAATAAGTAGTAAAATATATTTAACTTGTAAAGAATTAGCAGTGTTACAAGCGCGAGCCGCAGCTACCTCACAATCCACATACTCGTACGCTTATATAATCTAATTACGTCAACGCACCGCTAATGAGATGATGTGCCCTTTAGCTTCGCGTTAAATGGGAACTCTTAGAATATGCGACTTATCACAATATTCCTTTTCATTTTCACACGTTTTAATAAATAGAAAAAAATGGCTATTGGATATCATTTTTTTATATAGCTTGTACGCTTTTCACGTATAGCAGTCAGAATCAAGACACGACTGCTTGAAATGTCACGACTGTTTTCTTAACTTTTACCCGAAATTTGTTCATTCCGTTTGTCGCGTAACTCAACGCCGAACTCAGTCTTCTTCACTAGAGCGGAGAAATGAAAATCACTAAATTATAATCATTCCTCTAAGTGGGAATCGGACCCACTACCAATAGCGGTTACAGTTACACGCGGTCCTACTGCGCCACAATGGGCTCCATTTTTATACAAAACTTAGAAACAATTAAGTTTTTTGAGACGTCGTACGCTGCGTATAAGAGCTCAAGAAAGCTTTCTTGGGCAGCATTTTGTATTGTAATAGCAGTATTATAATACTGACCAGTAACATTATATCCATTATACACGCTTCCTATCAGCTTACCGTCTGTAAATTATAATAAATAGGGATTTTTTTAATTATATTCCTTAGTTAATTATGATGAAGTGTTTGTTTGCGCGATAATCACAGAGATAACTGCTTCGAATTCAAAAAATCTTATTGTCTTCGATACTCCATTCATCGAGGACGGCTATAGGCTATATAACTTCACGGTACGATAAACAGGAGCGGTGTAGCAATGAAAAATATTCCAAAAAACTGGAAAATTATTTTACTGTTACTTATTTACTTGTTCTAAAAGTTCTAAAGAAATTTTCGCAACAGTATCTAAATATATCTTTTAAAGTCGACCTAGCATAACTTTTGTTAATGGTAATGCAATTTGTTCTAAAATGCTGTATTATTTTTTGAATATTTTTTTTATTAACATGACATAAATCCTTGTCTAAATAAATACGTTATTTAGAGTATTTAGTTTTGAACAAAATATCCTTATACATTATTTGATTTCAATGAATATCTTTAGAGATATCATAGTTTTAAAATAAATCCGTAACAAATATGACCAAGTATGTGCAAGGCGGGGTCGTGAGTGGGAAGGGTGCGGGTCGGTAGCTCTACGAGGTACCATATCGGCTTCGTACGTCTCCGTGCCAACAACTTTTTATAAATATTTTTTGTGATATCTCATCTATACTAATATTATAATGATTTTGTTTGATTCGATGTTATTCAAAAATTACTCTTTATTAATTTTACACTGTTCATTCGCCATTAGAAAGCATCTAAAATAGGCATATATATGTCCAAAAAAATTTAAACATCGGTACCTAAACTTGAATCATACAAAAAAAAACATATTTAGAAAACGTCTAAAACGTTGTTCGCAGCGGAATTCGAACCCCCGCCTCTTGGAAACCGCCCAATATTTATACGTTTATATTTATACGTATAGTGTGGGAATAACACTTTAAAAATGTTAAAAACATTGAATAATACAACACAAAGTGTAAAAAAAATTGTCATTAAATATCTTTGATCGCATGCGCCGCGAAAGCTATTGATGATAGAACAAAATCAATATCTCTAAACAATCCACAACTTGAAAGTATTGTGATGAAGATAGGCTATTTTTCCTCCCTTTTTTTATTTTTTCTGGAATTCCATTGATTTACCAAAAATAGCCGAAAATACGAAACAGCTATACATCACGCGGCCAGCCCCGAGCGGATCGCCAGTTTATGGTTTGCTCAACATAGATCTCTTTAATAAAATCAAATATTTTTCTTCTAAATATTAAGTCTTTTTTTCATCTAAATATTACTTAAAAAGGGATTTGAACCTACTAATATGGAGTTAGAAAGGGTATTATTGATTTCACTATTGAAAAGTTAATCGTGTTGCAGTGTTTCTCTCTATAACACAAGCTATGGGAGATGAGGGTGTAAAGGACGTATCATATAAATATACTATGAAAATGTCAGTAGGCACAAAATTGCTATACAATCAAAATTTGCAAGAAAACATGACTTAGTGTATCGGAAAAACTCAGAGGGGAATCTCATATAAAAGGGGTTTCACCAACCATGAATTGCTTTTTGGCTTTGTGAGTGATGTGGAAAGAAATATGTATTTTTAACATTTTTTTTTAAAGAAAACGTATAAAAATTTGAACGCAGCGGGATTTGAACACGCGCCTCTTGAAAATATGCCTTTTTCAATTTGCTAAGTGTTGTTCGGGTGCGGGTCGTGGGTACGATTCAATCCCCACATTAATATATTCAGAATATGAAAATGATATAAATATTTGATAATATTGAAAAATAAATATTTTTTATAAGGATTTAGTTTGGTTTTGCTACGTAATGCTTGAATATTGTTTGTATTTCAGAGCTGCTTCTAAATTTGGAAGCACTTTTTAAGTTGGAGTTTAAAACAATGTTAGTTGAGTACTTTGTATGTTACACGTAAATTAGGCCAAATTTGGCTTTCTACCACAAAAGTCTTTTCTCATTTATATCTCAATCTAGTGTTAATTATTCCATTATGATTTGGCTTATATACAGTTATTGAAATAAAAAAAAATGTTTAAAATCTGAATGATTTTCTCTACAATATATAAAATAAAGAACGTAACCTACCTAATTTAAAAATTAAAAAAAACATACAGGTAAAGCATATATGTGTGTCTGTGTGTGTACGTGTGTGTATGCGTGTGGGTGTGTGGGTGCAGGTGTGGTATAGAGTTGGTGTGTGCAAGTGCACGCCACACCAACCTCGCAACTGTTTGTACAGTGGTTTCAAGGCTTCTGTGCTGTCATAATTGCTCTGTAAGCAGCCAGCAGCAGGTAACATGAAAATTGTTAATAAAATCGGAGCCTTCGCTCCAAATTGGAGACATTGCCGTCGAGTGGCGAAACTCAACGCCGTGTGCTTTCACTATTTGTATGCAACAAAGTGGGTAAATGAATATAATCTAAATATAATGACTGTAAATCTAAATCACAACCATTACGTTTCAGTTAGACGCTGGCTTACGCATGGACCGCATGGCTTAGCGGTCAGAGCCTTAAACGGTTTTCAAGAGGGTTCAAATCCCACTGCGTTCAAATTTTTATACGTTTTCTAAATATGTATTTTTCAATTTCCTAAGTATGCGAATAACATTTTAAAAAATGTTAAAATAGTGCAGTTATGTATATTGGTACATACATCAGGTGCTTTAACCAGTGGCGTGTCGCAAAAAGCTTCAAATAAATGGCATCCGGCACAATCGCGACGCGATGTGATGCGAATATATAATGCGTATTCAGAATCATAAATTTGATAGATTTGGATGCTAAACATTTATGGTATACAATATGAATGTATGTAGGTACGTCAGTAGCGAAGAGTGAATTTTTTGTAGAGAACATAAATATTTCGTTTAGTTTACCAACTATATTGGTATAGTAATAATTATATAATATATATAGTAATTTCTAGTGATAAAATGCTTTTTAACTCATATAAAACATTAATAAAATATAAGAATAAAACATAAAGAAGCCGTGGGATAAGAATTGTGTTATATGTGCACTTCGCCACTGACTGTATTTCATTGTATGAGCCCTTCTTGGCGCAGTGGGACGACATCTGTTTAAAAACGCAGTGTATGTGGGTACGCGTTGCCAAACGGGGAATACTAATTATATTTTAACAGTAGCGAACCGGATGTAATCTCGTTTTGTCAATATTAAGAGTAATACGGTAACATTTGAGCCATGAAGATATGTTTGCGAGTCCTTTCTCCGCGAGCCACTTTACGGTGTTCACAAAGTGCCCAAAAACGATTCGATCTGATTCTAAAACGGGTCGACATCGTGTTCGCGTAAGGAAAAAATTTGACCATTTTCAAGTTTTAGATTTAGTAAGTCATTAATATAACCTAGGAATAAGGTGGATTCCAAGGCGCTTCCTTTGTTGGACACCAAAGTTTACACAGGCATCGCCACTTATATAATCACCAATTTTTTCAATCTGTTTCCTATTATTTATAAATAATAAGAACGGAGTGCTTCTAATACATTCAAGCTTTTGCAACAGAATAGGAATGGAGACTATATCAAAGGCATTTTTAAGATCTAGAAAGAGAGTTAAGCATTTTTTGCCCCAAGAAGTTAAGATATACGTGAAGTAACGGTCTTGAGTACACCAACTTTTCTATAATATTCGTAATAGTTGGTAACGGTGAGATAAGTCTCGTATTTACTTGTATTACTTTTGTCTGTTATCTATATTGGGAAGATGTTCCACATCACACAGTGTGGGTATGAAGCCACTGTGCGGTTTATTTAATTTAACATGTCAAGAAAATTATGATCCATTCAAGATTATAAAACTATGATTGTTGTTTATAAATTTGGGGCAAACTGAAAACATTAGACACTGATTATCCTTGAGGTAGTTACAAATAATATGTATCCAGCCTAGTTTTGCTTAGATTTAGTAAGGCCTCTGCATATATATTCGTGTATATTTGATAGTTGTACATTGTTGAATTGTAAAAAGTATCAATATAAATAATAAGAATGGCACAAATAATATGATTTAAATAGCCCAATAAATTAAAAATATTAGTAAAATCAATAGCAAGATATTGTAAAAAATATTAAACGATCCTAGTACTAGTCACTTCCTACTATTCATTTTTGGAGTTTGTGAATTTGAGCCTCATTATATAAAAGTCTCCTTTTCTCCTATAGACTTCCCATAGGCTGTCCAGCTCTATTTACAATTTTTACATTTAATAACATCACGTGCTAGGAAATATAAGCGTAAACCCTGGGCAGTCAGTTCTCTTCTTCTTGTGTGTTCTCTTCTTCTTCTTGGCGATGTGCCTGCGTCGTTTAACGGTGACGCCCTAGCCGCACCCAGCCTTTTCTTTTTGCCGTCCATTGAAGTGGCGAAGAGTGGTTTTAACGGAGCGATTGGCATCTGACCTCTAAAACCCCTTTTACGGGTAAAACCAGGTAAAGGAGAAGGTGAAAGAGGGTAAGAAACTCGGAAAGAGGGTATAAGGACACCACTTTCATGGATTGTATAGGAGTATAATAGTGGTGGCTCTAGGATCCGGGGTCGCGTACCCGTATGCCCAAGACCAAATATGGGACAGATGCCAAGTGGCAGGACACCCTCTGGATAGTAGCCAATCCCGCAAAGCCAAACCCGTGCAAAAAATTGGTGTACCTAAAGAAGAGTATAGGCCTAGGTGTTTGGCTCAAAGTTTGTTTCGGTGTTTGATGTGAACGTATTACATAGTTTACTTTTATGACTTTATTTCTCAACTGAGTCGACGAGGTTTTTACTATTATTGCGTTGTTTTTTACATATTCCTTTTTGGCACGGACTCTATATATGTCACGAAGATCAGACGTGCTTAGGTTACAGCCGATGGTTTCACATAATAACGCTACCATATTAAATAAGTCTTCCTTGGTTTCGTTAAATGGTTTCGGCACGTTTTTTATTTCAAAATTTTCACTTTGTCTCAGGTACCAAAGCGGACAAATGAAAATACTTAGATATACCTAATCATTCCCCCGAATGGGAATCAAACCCTCAACCAATAACGTTTACATTCAGATGCTGTCCCACTGTGCCATTATGGCCTCTGAAGATAACATTTCTATTAAATAATCTGTTTAAACGACAACTTAAATGCCTTGATATTTGATATATTACTAAGAACGTTATACTGTTAGTAACAACTCGTCATTTCTACACCACTCTCGCGTGATACAATTCACAACTGCGTTGTAAAACGAATGTAATAAAATAGAAGAATGTGTATAAATAATTTTTTCACGTTATTTCTTTAATAGTAAATAGGAAATAAAGTATTGTGCTACAAATATTTTATTTTGTTATATCTTTATCCGCATCGTGTATAGTATTGAAGAGAGTAATGTAGTGTTACACTCCGTTCTTGCCCGATTCCAGATTTTGCGTGCTGAACAGCGAAACGCAAAGCGTTTGTTTTTGTTAATGCAGACGGTGGAAATTAAATTTTGTGAGTGGCTTGTCTATAGAATAAAAAAATAAGCTTTTGGTTACATAATACTCAGAGAGGATCACCACCACTAGTTAGAGTATTTATACGACGTCGACTCTCCGATCCAGTTCTTGGTGACGCAGTGGGGCGTTGTCTGACTGTAATCGCGATTAGTTGGGGGTTAGATTCCCACTCGGGGGAATGATAACATTTAGAATATTTTCATTTCTCCACTCTGGTGAACAAGACAAAGCGTGGCGTTGAGTTCCACTACTCAATGCCTCGAATTCATGCGGTAAGTGGAGAACGGAGTGTCTCGACACTAGGTTCTCGCTAATTGCCCTGTTTCCCGGGAAAAAGCGTGAAGCTGAAACAAATACCGACCGATTCAGTCGTTTTATAATGGCGCTTCAAACGTGCTAGTAGATCATACGTTATTTCGCCAATATCACGGTGTATAGAGAACGCACGAATGAGTTTGATTGGTAAAAAATATGTAAAACTAGACTGCTATCTATACCTATGTAGTTTTGCATATTTTTACCTTTTGTTGGTTCACCTTTTTAACACACAATCTATTGTATGCTAAAAAGGAATTCAGTTACTGTTTTAAAATATTTAATTTTATATTAAGGCAGCTAGAAAAAATCGTTAAAATGTCATTTTGACATTGCTAACCACAGAATATGAATTTTCTTAGCTTGTTTATGGAATAAATGAGAGCTGACCATCTTTAAATAGACTATTAAAATAATATACTAATGTATATTAAATAAAATGTAGTGAATTTTGGCTGGTGTAACCCAGCGCTGCATATAGTCTAACCAGATCTAGTAAATATTAGAAATTCCCAACTGGGATTTAAGCATTGCATTTGCATTGCCCTGAAATATAAGATATATTATTTATTATGTTTCAGCTTTAAAGTAATGCTTTAGATTTTTAATTTAATTGTACCATCCAGTATTTACTTTTTTCCTTTTTGTAACTGCAAAGAATTTTGCAGCTTCATCAAAACAAATCATTTCCCCTAGTAGGATATTGAACCCACAATAAATCACGTTATCAGTCAGACGCA
This sequence comes from Podotricha telesiphe, assembly GCA_038994665.1. NCBI lineage: Eukaryota > Metazoa > Arthropoda > Insecta > Lepidoptera > Nymphalidae > Podotricha > Podotricha telesiphe. The sequence continues at coordinate 202,524 of JAOYRR010000388.1, forward strand.
GTCCCACTGCACCACATGGCCTTTGTCATCGTAAAAAAATTATTTCTGTTTGTTTTAATAACGTTTAACTAATTAATGTATTAAAAATAATGAATGAGGAATTAATCATTAATTTAATATATTTTCATATTGTAATTCATTTTCTTTAAAATGCCAGGCATCTTATCACTGTACGAAATTTATTCAATATTTCTGCACCTTCTGTTTTAGTCAAATTTTGTATAACTCGAGTATTGAGTCACTTATTTTATAAATATACAGGTTTCAAAAAATATATCTAAAAATCCGTTGGAATTTTTAGAAACCGTCTGTTATTGCTTACAGCCAGTAGTTTCCGGAATATATTGTCAATATATACCTTATTTTTTATAAATTTATATTTCTAAGAGCTCTATTGATAAGTCATATAAAATAAATTCGAATCAAGAGTTAGGATTTCATCAATAAAATATATCGCCATCTTTATTGAAAACCAAGCGTGGTGGGTAAGAATCGCAAACTTTATACGATACTTTAAACACTACTGCAATATTAAGTGAAGGTTTTTATTAAATACCGCAATGCAGACAGTAAAATCAATGTCACTCGAACAACCGTCAAATGCATTAGTAACAGTTGATCTAAAATCTTCCTTAATACTGAGTATTAAAGCTTAAAGTCTTCAAGCTGCTTTAAATCGCTTTAGGGAGAGCTTTTAAGAAAACCTTCTTAGATATAAAGCTACTAAACTTTTTAATTTATATACGGACAATAAAAAAGTTATATATTTTATATATAAATATAACAAGGTGTTTGCTACTTAATGATATGTACGTTTTGAAAGCATCTATTTTAAGATGATTACAGTTTGTAAATAAAATTGAATCCCTTTTTTTCAGCTTCAAACGTACCTCTCTCGTTTCGTTTTCGTTTTGTTGAGCAGCGGACCACAACAACACATGAAAACAATTAAATTATGATTATTCCATCGGGTGGGAATAGAACTCACAACCAATCGTGGTTACGGTCAGATACTGTCACTGTGCCACGATGGCTTAGAAACAAATATATCTTTTCAGTCATAATCTAGAGTAAACAGTTTATTTGGCGCACTATATCCCGAAAATATTTTTATTTTTCCGCTCTGCCAGCTAAGACACAGCGGCTCTGATTTCCGCCAATCAATACGAATGGAGAGTGTAGGTCTTGACACTTACACTTAAGTTAAAAAGTGTAAATCTGAAAAAAATAATATTAATAAACATTTCATAATTTTATTGTAACTGTTCATTTATACAAAGTGTAGTAGAACCTATTGGGCTATTTTGTAACTACGCAATTTTATCTCTTTAAACTGGCCATCGTGGCGCAGTGGAAGTACAAGGTCTCGGTTCTAGATTCGTTCCCCACTTGGGGAGTTTATATTTAAACTATTTTTGTTACACTCTGATAAGACAAAGCACGGGGATGAGGCTTCACTACTCAATAAGTCTCTCGAATTCAGATGAAAAGCCGAGACTGGAGTGTTTTGACTTTTGCTTGCTCTCTCAAAATATTCTGTTATGTATGGGTAAAATATTATAAAATATTGATAAGCAGGCGTTTGTAAACGTTCTGTGCCATTTTTTAATAATGAGAAGATAAATGGATAAAAAAAAAGGAATTAGATAAATTAACAATCAGCTAACGTATTTCCTATTACATAAATAACCTATCCCGAATAACCGAACTTGCAACCTTCAGATCTATCATCAGTGATACCAACCACTGCTCTCACATGCATGGGTATAATTTAAAGCTATTTAAAGCTAGGTTAGAAGTCGTCGAAAATTTCATATAAGTATACACAAAAAACATATTTACATTTTAAAATAATGGATCAGTCATTATCGTTTCACTTTTACATCTTGACGCGAGATTAATATTTTCATTTGCACTTGAATTATTTTCGTTCTAATGTAGATACATTGCGGCCTTGTCTCGTTTAATACGGCTACTATAGGACGAGGTCACTTATTGTTGAGAATCGCTACCTACTTATTTTGTTTTTGTATGTACTGATGACAGATTGGCTGCGATATACCCATAATAAAAATAGAAAGCTGTAACTGGGGTCAATATTGTACAGAGAATATAAACTAAACTAAGCATTTAATTATCTTTATAGACTTAACAGAAGCCAAAAACGTGGAATTAGAATTTTTGTCTGTCTGTCTATTCTTCTATTTACGCAAAAAGCTACTGAACCAATTAAGATGGTTTTTTATTGTTATATAGCTTTAAGTCCTCGGCAACTAGTCCCTAGAATCCCATGTAATCGAAAATAGATATTAATATCGCCTTATGAACAGTTCGCCAATGAAACCGAATCAGCACATTTTAATTACGAAGAAAATAAAAGTAACACTGGTAGTTTAGAAGAAAATTGAGAGAGATATTTATGTAATAGGAATTAAATTATATGGGTGTTTATTTGTAATTTTAGACGACATCTAACCCAGTAATAGTTTGATATGAAACCTATGATTAGAGCAGTGGCTAGGCTCACTTATGATAAAGCTAAAGGATGCACGTTTGGTTATTCGAGATGGATATTTATATAAAAGGAATTATATCTTTCTTCTAATCCATTGATTTCCATATTGTGCAAAATAGGCACAGAATATTAACAAAGGCTTTGTTATCCATATTCCATAAATTAACGGCCCCATATTTTTTCCCCATATATCATGTTATTTTAGTTTCTCGCTTTTTCAGTATAGCAAAGGGAACCTAGTGTTAAGACACTCCGTTCTACACTTTCAGCCTGAAATCGAGCCATTGCGTGTTGAGTGGTGGGACTCTTTCCGTGCTTTGTCTTAGATACCAGAGTGGAGAAATGAATTAGTTTGTCACAATTATATCAAAATAGTAGAGAATTATCTACTTAATATTTGGCAGAAAAAAAAATGGATTTATTTGTATGTTAATACATTAACCTTAAAAAAACAACATTTAATGTTATAAAAGCCATTGTGGCCTGAGCCACTGTACCACTGATGGTACAGTGACTGTAATAGCGATTGGTTGTGAATTCGATTACATAATTTGATGTTATTTATTTATCCGCTATGGTAACAAGACAAGCAAAGCATGATGATGAGATTAGCTACGCAAACTGCAATATCTCGAATTCATGGGTGAAGTGCAGAGTGCCCTGACACTTAGATTCTTCTTACTTCTTAGAAGTGCGTGAAGCTGAATAAAAATGAAATTTGACAGAAGCCGAATATATTACCTATAATACATAATTTTCTAAATTTCTAGCATCTAATACACGCCACCACACGTCACAAGTCACGAGTAAAACGTACTGAAACAAAATAAACTTTGCTAAAATAATTCAAGTCCGCACAAAATAACAACAAGAGCACAAAGTGGCAGCGTAAAACAATTGTTTATTGTTTCAACGTTATTTACGTCGTGTTTACGATTCAACGACAAACAAACCGACAGAATTTATTTGACGTGTTTTATATATACGTATATATATATATATATATATATATATATATATATATATGTAGGTATGTAAAAGTCGTTGTTGCAGAGCGGGACAGTGACTGACTGACCGCGGTGCTACTGGCTTCAGTCACCACGGGGAATCATTTCACTGTTTTTATTTTTATTTTTAACTCCAAGGTCGCTAAGGGTAAAGAGACCCTTAGCGTCCCCGCTAGGGTATTTGTCTATCTGCTCTTTCTGACTACCCAGTCAGAAAGAGTGGACAAATAAACACTACGGTCCAAGCATACTTCTATCATCTCGTCCAGAGTCATCAACCTTTCAAGCTTTTTACGTCACCTTCCTCCAGTATCATCGACACTGTGTTCTCGAAGGTCAACTGAGGTCTTCTACCACTCTTGCCGACCACCTTTGCATCATATTACTTTCTCACCATTCTTTCATTACTCATCCTCTAGACGTGCGCAAACCACATATGTCATAATTACTCCCAATATCTCTAAATCTGGTGACAAGTGGCAAGTCTTTTAATACCAATAATACTTTTTCGTATAAGTTTTCTCTGTATGTAGAGTATACGAGAGTATATGAGAAAAGCTAGAAAGAAATATAACTAATATATCTATATTTAATGACAGAAAATAAATTAAATTATGCAGTGTCTGCGTGTTCGAATAATATAGCCTGTGTATGCCCGTTTGTATTTCAATACGGTAATGCTTTGAATCGATTTTAATCCGATGTAATCTATTTAAGTCTCCATGTAAATTGAACGAGTTGTGGCTTGTAACTTCTAAGTGTATAACAGAGCTAAACTTATTTCAAATGTTGTAACTTTGATGTGTTGGTCACTTTATATGGGTGTTGTATGAAAATTGTATTGTGTGTATCATTAAACTACTAACTTTTTTTTGCAGCTTCACGCTTAGAAGAAAAGCGATAAAAACCGTAGTAGTCAGAGATAATCTAGTGACAAGACACTCCTTCTCTACTTTCCGACCAAAATCGAGACATTGCGTGCTGATAGGCAGAACTCAACGCTGCGCTTTGTTTTAGCTAGAACGGAGAAAACACAAGTTTTCAAATAGAATCATTTCCCCGAATTCAAATCGAACCAACAACCATCCACGTGTACAGTCAGACGCTGTCTCACTGCGCCTCCATCCAGTTATTATTCTAAATACAAAACTAATACAATGAACGTTTAAATGCATTTCTGTATAAAATTTTATTTACAATCTATATAATAAAAATGTAACTGATCGCTGTCTGTCCATGGAAGATATATATAAGAGAAACAATATAACGGGTGGCATTTCATCAATGTAACAAAGCCCAAAACAATGATTTTTACTTTACTTTTCAGTTTGTCTGTGCGTTTGCACGCAAACTTCAGAAAAAGCTTAACAATTTTAATGCAGTTTTGATTATTGTATTTTGGTGAACTTTCCTTAACATTATTGTTATAACATTTCATTTTCATTTAAATTGGTCTATAAATAAAAAAGTTACAACCATTAAAATTATAAATTTATGTTTGTGATTTAAGGGAGAGAGACGAAACCGTGAGCGGGTCGCTAGTAACTTAATATTCATTTTTATAATGCTTCACTTGATCTATCAATATATATATATATATGTAAGAAAACCTTGCAATATTATTTTGACCCACTTGCCTTTTCTTGCTTGAAAATTTTGCATTCGTGTCCGAATACTTTGACAATACAGTATTGGAGAACAATATATCCTTTGTTAACATTTTTTAAAGTGTTATTACCACACTAAGGAAATTGAAAAAGACATATTTAGAAAACGTATAAAAAATTGAACGCAGCGAAATTTGAACCCGCGCCTCTTGAAAACCGTTCAAGGTTCTTGGAAAAACTTGAACGGTTTTCAAGAGGCGCGGGTTCAAATCCCGCTGCGTTCAAATTTTTATACGTTTTCTAAATATGTCTTTTTCAATATATCCTTGCTAGGATGACCATGTAATCTACAACTTTCTTCTTTTATTGTATTTTTTGTCGTTCATAGTGACTAATCACTAACTTCTCTTTAATCAATCTATATTAGACTAATGTGATGTAAACTAATTATGAATTTCCCACATTCAATTACACTATCAAAGACAGGATGAAACAAAAAGCATTTTTCAATTTAGCCCAGTCAAAGTCCGCGCACAAAACAAAATAAACACATAAAATAATTGTTGTGTTTGGCGCGACGGCGTGATTACTTTAAAATTAAGACTTCCACATTAACTGGAACTAGATTTATTTTTGCAGTTTATATTTTGCATCTGGAAAAGCGCCAGCTACCTGTGCAAAAGTGAATTACAAAAAACAGCTAAGCTACTGGTAGCTAACAAAATATATGTAGGTACAAAATACTGTAGCTGGCTACAAGATTTTGTTTTTGTGTACTCTTTTATATTGATGATGATATCTCTATATGAGATTACTGTAATATTGTAGGCCGACGTTGCGTTGTGTGAAACCAACTGTAAACTACTATTATAAACGCGACTATAAGCGACTGACTATAAACGCGATCGATCGTGTATCTCTAGTGACATGATAAAGCGCGGCGTTCACTTCCGCCACTCAAAACGCAATGTCTTTGACGAAATGGCAAAGTCGCCCATCCGGGCGGAAAGTGGGGGACGGAGTGTTGGCACTAGGTCCTCTTGGACTATCCTGTTATACGGGAAAAGGCGTGAAGTTGAATAATCTCTATATGAATAACTCGGGGAAGAACGTTGTGCTGATATTCTACGTTTTTTTCACATTATATAAGAGGTTCTTCAATTTGAAGTGAGCAATGTAGTGGCTTATTATTACGTCCTTATGACACTATATATTTTCAAATATAGAAATAACTGTTGAAAACTTTTTATGCCATCACTATATTTATACAGGAAGAAAAAATTTTAAGCCAATTTTTGTGGAAATTATGCAAATAAAGGAATATGAGGCTTGGCATCGCTATAGTTTATTTTTTATAATAATACATTACATAATTTTTTTTTACTTTACGATTTTGCCCGCGGAGCGAAGTAGTATGAGAAAACCTTGTATCAAGATCATCTAATTTCCAATTTCCGCCCGAAATCGAGACATTGCGTATTGAGTGACAGAACTCAACGCCGCGCTTTATCTTATAATCATTCCCCCTAGCCGGATTTGAACCACAACCAATCGCATTTTTAGAGAGGCATTAGAAATATGTACATTAAACTAATAAAATAAACATTAAGCGCACTACTATGTGTTTGAAATACACTTAAACTGTAAAAAGCATATAAGAATTTCGACGTACCTGGATGTACGTATAGCGTATAACTTATGGCTTAGCGATTGTTTGGATGGATTCCAAGAGGAGCTAGTTCGAAGCTACTTTAAAATTTTTGAACGTTTTCTAAAAACTTTTTCATATACAATATGTATAAATAACACTTAAAATGCTACTAAAGCATTTTGCATCAATGGGGCTTAATTATATGGGAATCGAACCAATAACCTCAAAGTACAGGGTTATGTAGAGATATTGCTACTGTAATATAAGAATGTTTAGTGTTAAAGATATTTTTTGTTCTAAATTGACTTCAATTTTAACAATTCATAAACTAACTTACATTTTGGAGTTAGATAACCTATGCTTATTTTTTTAACATTTTTTTAAAGTGTTATTAGATCAGTCTTAGCGGTCAGAGCGTATGAACGGTTTTCAAGATGCGCGGGTTCAAATCCTGCTGCGTTAAATTTTATTTACGTTTTCCAAATATGTATTTTTCAACATATGCCTAACTAGCAAACCGCTCACGGTTTCGCCTGCGTAAACAACGTAACAACAGATATTTCGGTTTTCGCCCGCCCTCGTTCTCACCTAAATCACCATTTTTTTTTTTATTTATAATTGAAATTGTTGTCACTTTTTAATTTATAAATCGATATAAATAAAATAAACATTATGTTAAGGAAAGTTTACCTAAATGCAATAGTCTAAACTGCATTAAAGTTGGTTAAGCCGTTTCTGAGATTAGCGTGCACAAATGCACATACAAACAGATAAAAAGACTGGACAATCTTTGTTTTTTGTTATATTATATTGATAAATGCCAGCAATATTTTTTCTAACACATCTTCCATGTACAGACAACGATTAGTTACATTTTTATTATATTTAGAGATAGACAAATATAAATAAATAAAACTTCTATATACACAACAATTTTAAAATAAACATTGACCAATTAAAAATTCTGCATTCTCTTGTGTAACATAGTTGTATTTTTAGAACTTCAATGAAATTTACTTGTATTTTGTAAATATTACAAAATAATAAATATGATAACACCTTGTATATTAGATAAGCTATAAAAAAGATTGGCTTGCGTTTGCTCTCTAGTAACTTGAAGCTTTAGACTCGTAGACTTTAGATATAGTAGCCTTGTAATAGCTTAGTAATCTTACCTAGCACATACTGTGAGCCACGTAAAAGCTTATATAATAGCTTTAATAGGCAATGTTCCTCATCATCAGCTCTTTTTTGTCATCTGCTGGATATATATATTTCTCCAATGGAACGCCTTCTTTTTCAATTCTTCTCCAATGGAACGCCTTCCTCTTCTTCAATCTTTAGCTCGAAACTGTCAAGACACTTATTGCCATACACTTTGCACTTGAATGTAAGCAAGTGTAATGGCAGTGCAAATTTTGGTTGTGTGATACAAATACTACAAGCATATAAAACACATAGCTGTAAAAAATAAATGAAACAACACGTTTAAAATAATTTTTTCTTTACTTTGGCCTGGCACTTTCTTTTCTTTTCATGGGGGCATTGCAAAATTGAATTATATAGATAAATATATAATGTAAGGCTAATAAAAGCGCACAGGATATGAGTACTTTCTTTTGTTTCATAACAATGGCAAACGACACAGTGTCACTTATATGATAAAAAAATTATAACGAAGTGACACGACACTAACTTATTTTTGTCACTAAATATGAGTACTTTCTTTTGTTTCATAACAACGGCAAACGACACAGTATCACTTATATGATAAAAAAATTATAACGAAGTGACACGACACTAAGTTATTTTTGTCACTAAATATGTAGATGTGTAAATGCAGAGAAATAGCTTATTTGTGAACTTTGTCTACCATACTATTATGTAAGTTTAGAAGCTCTATAACACGTAGAATGGAAAGGTTATCAATTCTAACTTTAGACTAGGAACTAGGACAGTAATATATTGAAAGCTCGTCTCTATATCTCGTTAAAGAACTTTATAATGTGAACATATAGATATAATGTATATTTATAGTTCTGATTTGTTTTTAAAACAAAATTCTAAAAGCAAATACAGTGGATAATATAAAGCTACTTTCTCAATGCAGAAGTATGAGAGCTTTTGTGTAAACAGAAATGACTTGTTTGTCTTCTCATTTAAAACTTTGTAAAGCTACAATATATAAAGGAAAGATTATCAATACTCGCTGTAAACTCAAAGTAATCTATACAAGGGTGAATTTTTGCAGCTGCACTTTTTACCGTACATCAGGTTAAAACTCGTCTTCAGACCGGATATATTGAAAACTATATAAAATATATAGTGTGGTTTAAGCTTTACCTTTTTTACCGCATACCAGGCAGTCAGAGAGAATTTAGTATCAAGACACTCTAATCTCAACTCTCCGCCCAAAATGAAAACATTTAAAACATCAACTGTGTTGAATGGTGGACCTAAATGAAAATAACTTAAATATAATCATAGTGGGAACTGAACCCACAACCAATAGCCCTGCCCCGCTGCGCCTCGATGGTCACTAACTATAAATATAGTATGTAATATTTAGCACAATTCCGTGATATTCTTAAGTATTATATAATGATAAACGGAGTGTCGTGTCAGTACGTTTTCCCACAATCTGAAAACAAAAAGGTTTTTATTGTAAAGCGAAAAAGAAATATATAACATTCTATAAAACTTAAATATACAGTGGAAAGCTTATCAATACAAACATTACATTTTAAAGTAGGACAGTAATATACGAGTAAGGTCGAAAACTTTCTTGATCTTACTGCAAGACCTAAGACCGGGAATATCGGAAAATGCAACTTCGCCCATTACTTTTAATCGCGTTGTTTACTTGGAACTTGGCACGAGCTATAAAAATAGTAATAAATGCTCCAGCGGATATTAACAGAACCCTGGACCTACAAAGTAAATCTTGGGATAATATTCTATTTCTTTCGGATATTCTTTTTTTATTTCTATTTCAACTCCATCGTGACGCAGTTGGATAAAGTCTGACTGTAACCGCGATTGGTTGTGGGTTCAATTTTCATTTGGGGAATGATTGTATATTTAAAAATATTTTCATTTCTCAGCTCTGGTGACTATATAAAGCGTGGCGTTGAGTTCCGACACTTAACACGCAATATCTCCATTCAGGCGAATAATGGAGAACGAAGTGTCTTGACACTAGGTTATTTTTAGTCTGGTTATTAAAATTAGATATAAATAAACTGATTATTATGTATTAAGGATATTTATGTTTTTTGTATATATCTGAGGCTTTTTGGTATATCTCATAGTGCTTACACCCTTAGAGTATCCTTTATTGTATGTCAAATGTCACTTTGCTTGACATTGCGTGTTGAGTGGAGAAACTTCATATTAAGTACCAGAGCAAAGAAAAAAAATATTGAAATATAATCATTACCCCGAGTAAGAATCGAACCCACAACCAATCGCTTTTACATCAGCCCTCCGATGGCCTCATTATTATCATTATGAAAAAAAAAACAATTCTTTAAAAGCATAGGCTCAAAATCGAACCCAAAACAATCGCTATAAAAATTACACCCAATTCCATACACAAAGTGAATATGTGAATAGAGAGCTGTTATAAATAGCGAGGAGTATGGCATAGCATCATAAAATGTTTCTATAGTGGACGCGTGGAGGCGGGATGCTGTAAACAAATGAACGTAAATGAGTAAATCATAAGGAACTTCATTTTCATCTCACATAAATCATTACAGCCTTAACCTTTAATGTTATAGTATATTAAAACGACGTCGTCTTGGCGCAGTGCTGTGTTTGGATTTTTTATAGACGGTGGCAGTTACTTCGATTGAAGTAATTAAAACGAAACTATTTTTTTTTGTAGCTTCACGTTTTTGCAGTTTAAAGAGAAGCTAGTGTCCAGACACTCCGTTCTCCACTATCCGCCTTAAATTAAGATATTTTGTATTTTTTTAAGTGTTATTCACACATTTGTACAAGGTGGGCCAAAAGAAGTCATCAAGTCAATTCTGTTTTTTGATTATGTTTACTTGAACCGTTACAATTTTACTGGTCAAGTCGAGAAGATGATACTGGCCAAATAAGCGCCGCTCTGCCAATTGATTGCTATACGGGCTCGGTTTGTGGCACTTTTCATCACTTTGGCGAGAACTTCGGACGACAGGTTCTCGCACACGTGTCAAATGTTGTCTTGTGGGCTTCCAGGGTCTCGGGCTTGTTAAAAAAACCCCAAAAAAAAAGTAGAATGGTTAAATCGGACGATTTTGCGGGTTATAGTGCGAGAAAGCGCGTTCTTGGGGAGAGTGTGTCGCTCCATAGCTTGTTCACTTGTATTCTAATAGGGTAATTTGTTTTGGCCCACCCAGTATAAAAATCATTTTTAGAACGCTTGAACGCATGACTTTGCGGTTAGTGCGTTTGAACGATTTCCAAGAGGCGCGTGTTCGTATTCCGCTAAGTTCAAATTTTGTTCGTTTCCTAAAAATTATAATATATCATTTGTTTAGTGGTGTAGCTCAACGCCGCGGCTTTAACTTAACAGAGTGGGAAATCTTGTAAATCCTCAGTTTCACACTTTTTTACGCATAGCAGGCTAGTAGGTTGTCCACTTTCCACTTGACGCAATATTGCGTGTTTAGTTGCAAAACGTAAAGACGCGTTTTGTACCAGATTAAAATAATTTAATTATATCATTACCTAGACTGGGAACCGAACCCGCAACCAACCAACCAACCATGTCCATCTTGGACTATTTTCTTTATCTTTTAATTAACTCTAGATTATCCTTAATGAAATTGTTTGAAAACAAAGAGAGATTGTTACCTTAAAGATGTGTTTACGACTACGCTTGTGGTAACTTCAGTTATTAGATTTATTTAAGCTTCTAAGTATATTGAACGAATGTTCTCTAGATTGGAGAGATATGTAATAAATAGCTAGTAGTTTTCCGAATTATGACAATCATGCGCATTATCATAGATTTTTGACTGAAAACAGAACAAAATCGAAAATTTAAAGAGAAAATTTTGTAAAATATATTGTACAATAAAGTTCTTAAAAATATATTTTTTTAGTGTCGTATATCGTATCTCCCTTATATTACACCGGTTCTTCATAACTTTCTTTTTCATCTTCACGCTCTTCCTCACATAGCAAGGGAGTTAAAGAAAACCTAGTGTCAAGAGACTCCGTTCTCAGAAATCGAGACGTTGCGTATTGAGTGGCGGAGTTCAACGTCGCACTAAGTGATTCTAATCAATTTTGAAATGAAACTATTTTTATTATGATTCTAATCCAAATTACTAGTCAACATCGATGGACTAAGGTATATGATAAGTCTTGAAATAAGTTTAAATTACTTTATTTAAGAAAAGCTTCGTATGAAGAAACAAATATAAAAGTAAGAAAATAAGAAAAACGAAAATAATGCAAAAACTAGGTTAGGCCAGTTGTCTGTCTCAAACACATTAATAATACAACGGACGCTGAAAATTTAGTTACAAGAGACTCGAGTGGTAAATGTTCAAATCATAAATTTACATAAAAATTGTATTATCGTCTCTGAATGAAATTGCAGAGTAACGTGGGCACTTGAAATATAAAAACGTAAAAGAGCTAAATTTACGCTTCGCTTTTGACGTGAAAATATATAATTTTGTAGAGGGCTTGTGTACATTTTTTATTATGAAGTTTCACGCATTTCCCTCATTATAAAGCAGATAGAAACCTAGTGAGGTGACACTACGTTCTTCGTTTCCTCCCGAATTTGGTACTATTGCGGATTGACTTGCGGAACTCAAAGCCGCGCTTTGTCTTAGCGCCATGAACGCGGAAAAGTGACTGTAATTTAAATATTATCATTTCTTAGACTAGAGATCGAACCCACAACCATCGTTATTACATTTACAGGCTTTAACACTCCACCACGATATCCTCATCGGAACATGGAATAGGTATAGATATGTTTCTATAAATAAACAATAAGCTCTAGTATTTGTTCTACACTTTGTAAAACCTTTATGCCGATCGTACAAAATACTGGACGTACCTAATACCGCATAGCATCGCAATGCTCAAACTGTATTTAAAGGCAATTTTTTCTGCGGTCTAATTTGCGCCTCCAAGCTATTCTTTATTGCAGTAAAACTAGTGCGGCCCAAGGTTGAATTTTGTACACTCGTATGTTTCTTTGTTCGAAAAAATTGAAAATTAAAATATTTTAAAATATATGCTTGGCTTAGACATAGACGCGCACTATTTATTGCTTCACTTCTTTCCCCATATAAGTCGGAGAGAAGCTAGTGTGAAAACAGTACAGTGGCAGAATGCAATGCCTTTATGAAATTTAGCCAAAGGCGCTTACATAACTTCTTGCGTTACGATAACTTCTTAATCTATCCAAATAAAAAAATTATATGTATTACCAACATTAAAAATTTATCGAGACCAGTTTTTTATTATTATTATAATGTGATTATCCCTTTTGAAAAATAAATAGAAGCAATAATCTGTATTAAAAAAAATATCATAATCCAATTTTATCATAGATCATAAAAGTGAAATGAAAGCCAAGTTCAATATTATGATACATGCCTTGGTTGTTGACTTCAACGAAAAAAGAAAGGAGATCTAAATGGGTGCCAAGTTCAGTGGTAAAAAAGCGAATCAATCAATGAGTGAACATTCACTCATATGCTTGATAGGCTTAAAAGAAACCTTGATTTGCTTATTATACAAATAATAGGATTAATAATAGGTATTATAATTTCCCCTGCATTTGCAATGACAGTAAACAAACCGCAAGGCTCATCCTTGGAAGTTTATGGACTAAAGTGACAGGGATGTCATGTTCCAACCAATCACGATTTAAATTATATGTTAATGTAATTTTTCGAAAGAATGTCCTTGCGTGTTTTGTATTTTGGGATTTTTGTTAATTTTTATTGAATTTTAATACTTTATTTAATTCTGAGGTAGTAAAAAGTAAAAAGTTAGTTACTTATAAATAGTTGAATAATAGGTATTTCGGACTACGGCGCACTGGGTACACGGTGTTTATACCATATGTCATAAGTTTTTAACGCTAAATGAGTTAAGTTATTAATAACAGATAATTAATTTATGGCTTATAACAGTTCTCTAAGACGCAAGTGCCTCATAAGTAGAACAGTATACTTGATGGTATACAATGCGCACTTCACGACATAAGCTCCTCTATATTCAGTAAAGGGCAGGCTTACGTTGGACTCTCCAGAGTTAGAACCTTAGATGGAGTACATCTTAACAATATAGATGCAAATCAAATCGATGTATAAAAAATCTCCATTGTAGAGTACAACTTGGCTACTAAATAAGAAATTTACTGGAGCATTTCAAAGGTACAAGAATGTATTGAAATAAGGACTAAAAAGGTAACTGAACCCCGTAAATGTAGTATTATATAGTAAACCATTATAAATAAAGAAAACCATTTGGTATTAATTTTATTATTACCTGGTAATAAGTTATGTACAATAAATAATGATATCTTGGTTGACTGGTGTGACTTCAATAATAAAAGAAGAGGATCTCTCTTAAATGGGTGCCAAGTTCAATGGTCAGTCCAGAAATGTATTTATAACAACGTAAAATATTTTAAAACAACTCAAAATATTGTTTATTCTTATAACAGAGAAAAGCCTATAAGAAGTTTCCAGTTTAACATGTAAAATAACCACAAATATTCAAAGTATTTTGTAAGAAAATCTACGAACATCAAAGCATAAATCGCAGTCTTATAAGTCAGGTTTTGAGAGACGACCGGACAGCAAGACGGTCCCCGGGTACTTATAGTACGTCCCCAACCCGCTGTTCTACGGCCGTTACACATTGTGCGATTTGGTCGAACGGTTGTTTATTGTCATCGCAATTGCAGGGGAAATTGTACAAGCTCAAAATAAAATGATAATAATAATTATTATTATGATTATTTAAAGATCAAATAACCGGCCCAGTTATTGCATGCATAAATTATATGTCCATAAATCCTACTTATAATAACGTAATAAGTACGAAAGTCGACAAGGATATTCCACATATATTTCAATATATTCATATGAAGACCTTAAAATCCATACATGACCAGCTATCATCAATATTGATTGCCGATTCTAACATTATATGCACTATTAGTAAGTGTTCCTAATAGAATCGATTAATTGTAAATTTATGATAAAATAATAAAAATTTACAAGTTTAAATTTTTTTCTTTGTCCTAATCCTAATTAATCCTTTTAACTTTCCAGGTCATCTGGAAGTGGGTACTAATTTTGATCTAACGCTCAGTCAGTGATAAAAATTACGATTTTCAGACGTCAATGTCTAAATAACCGGTTGAGGTGTGCTTATGACATTTGGAGAACATATATATCTTGCATGTTTTAATATGTAAGCTAAAATTTACGTATTTATGTGAGATAGCTTTTGGATTATGAGGGGGAGATAAGTGGCTTCAAATGGTTCGCGTAAAATTACACACAGTGCTGCTCGCCAGATCTAGTACTTATTTAGAAAACGTATAAAAATTTGAACGCAGCTGGATTTGACCCGCGCCTTTTGAAAACCGTTCAAGCACTTTGACCGCTAAGCCATGCGTTCTACATCCAGCTACGTTGAAATTATTATATAATATAATTCTTATTTTCGTTCGCTTGAACGGTTTTCAATGCGCGGGTTCAAATCCCGCTGCGTTAAAATTTTTATACGTTTTCTAAATATGTATTTTTGAATTTCCTTAGTGTGCGAAAAACACATTAAAAAATGGTAAAAAAAGATCTAGTACATTTTTTTTTATTTGTAGCTCGACACACCACCGCGTGTTAAGATTACCACTAATTGCTATTTTTTTTTATCTGAGGCAACTTTCTGTTCGCAGGAACTTGGCAAAAATTGATTTTATAAAAAAAGAGTGAGTTTAAAAATGGAAAAAAATTTCGTGCTGTATAATTTTGATTGCAATATTTTATTTCATATATCTATGTCTATCTCGATAATATATAATTTTTATCGGTTTGAGCATGGTTTCGAGCAACATCAGTTTGATTTTATAATTTAATGAATTACCAGGATATTATTTAATGAGAAACGTTTTAAGTGTTAAAATTCTAGAACGTTCCTTTCGTTCTTTATTTTACAGCCTTAAACAATTTTATGTGTTCCTTAAGAGTCCAGTATTTTGTACGAAACAAATATTATAAAACAAATTGTAAGAAATTATTTTGCAATGTGTACATTGCATGTTGCTGACCATCACCATCAATGTCTGTATTATATAAATATGAACATAAAACTATATCATTCAACCAAGTTAATTTAAATGTTATCAAAACGTATACTACACAAACTTAGATGTACGATATGAATAAGACTTTAGACCACAATCAAGAACCACGAACTTGTGTAAAGGATCACAAAATCAAACCTACAGCCATCGCTTAAACTAAACTTTTAGTCACGTTTCCAATTTATTAACATAACAAATTATTAAAAATCCACCAGTTATTTTAAAACGCCAAAGGAAAATTACTAAGAAATTTGCCTTTTGATAACATTGGAAATGAGAAGTCTTCTCGTCTTATGATGTTTGAAGATCAAAGATAATACAACCATTTTTTATTTTGTTTATCAAATAATGATTTCCCATCCACATTATAGAGAACTCGTAAATCAGTTGAGTTTTTGCGAACGAAACTGTGTTTGTAGGGCCTTTTAACTGAATGCGTGAAAGGCAAATCTTTCGTCGTAATACCTTGCATAAAGAGAGACTCCGATTTTACATACTGAATTTAAAGTCTTTGTGTTCAAAATTGAATGTTGCTTAAGCTAAATATAATATAAAACTTGATCGTATCTGGAAACTTTTGTATAAAGATAATTTTTATTTCAATCGATTTATTACCAGTAGAAGCAATTATATTCACCTAAAAACGAAAATGGCCTTGTAGTTACACGTTATTTATTTATAATTTTCCTTGGGAAATTGAAATTTAATAGCATATTATGTGATAACAATATTGAGTGAAATCGACATTCAGTATAAGCTGTAAAGAAAGTAAACGAAACCTGCTCGCTGCTTCATATAATAAAAACTGATAAGTGTCGTCTGTACATGGAAGGTATATGTGTAAAAATATTATTGGGGGCATATGCAATAGAAGCCAAAATTGGGCGGTTAAATTTTTTTCTGTTTGTCTGCGCGTTTGTGCACGCTAATTTCAGAATCGACTTGACCGATTTAAATTTGGTTTTAACTATTGGATTATGTGGTAAATTTTCCTTAACATTAAGTGTTCATTTTATTTCAATTAGTTCATAAATAAAAAAGTACTAACAGTTTAAATTTAAATTATAAATTTGTTGCTAAGCTTGTGACTTAACTGAGAGGGCGAAAAGACTTAATAGTTTAGTCATGTCTTTTACGTAGGCGAAACCGCGAGCAGGTCACTAGTTTCTTAATCAATAGTAAAGTGAAAATGTTAAAATTTATTTTTAATCGTGAAAGGCTGTCTGATCGACGAATGGACAGTTTATTAAAAAAAATGAGCTTAATCATTTATTTATTTATTCACACAATACACTTGACATGCATGACAGTGTTTCAATTTATCCAGAGTATTTGTTATATTAACAAAGTTGTTTTGATCCTGAACCCGATTTTATTTCTTATTTAATTCAAACTAAAAATAATGAAGCGAGGGGGGGGAGTGGTGCTACTAATCAATCAAGCTCCTTTAAAATAGTTCTTGAAGTTTATAAGTGTGTCCTCGGTAGACTAGTTGCCGAAAGTGCATTTTTTACGCCCAAGTCGACGGATTTCTTATTCTTCAGTAGGAGACTGTCTTCTCGCAGGTAGACGTACAATATTTGGCGCTATTCAAATATTTAATTAACCTTTTTAGTTAGTCGTTCATAAATATTAAATATTGATTTTACGTGGGGCAGCAAGTATGTCTTCTTCAAAATAACAAAATAAAAAGCTAAACATTAATAAAAATATTTACTGATTACAAGACACATGTATCACAATTATGCATAAATGGTGCATATACCACACTTAGTTTTCTTTTTTTTTTCTTTTATTCAATGGTCGTGGCGGAGTAGGATTTTCAGATCTAGAAATATGGTAAAAACAAACTCGCGTGGGGTTTTATAGACCCCGCGCTGGTTTGTGACTAATTAATATTTTTTCAATCTATAAATTGTGCGATCAGAGGATAAATTAAATACTCTTGGTCACGATTTTAAGTGCCACGTAAATTGCTTACATAAAGTTTATCAAGATTTCCCAGCTTGATTCAATGTTCAATGATATCAAATCACGCTTCACTTTACATGAAAATTAAAAAAATACCTAAAATGACAGATAAACAATAAGACATAATAAAACGTTATTTCAGTTCTCTTATTGCTTCGGTAATTCGCCAAAAATAGAACATCAATTATAATAATATATAACCTGAGAAATTGATGAAACATTCTTGTTTCAATTTGTTTCACTAGAAAAGAAATTCTAATATCACGGTTATTACATAAACTAAATAAAAATAGTAAAGGCTTATTAGACAGTTTAGTACTATTCCATATTTTCTGCTTCTCCATTCAAATATCAATGTAATACAAAAATAAGTTATAACATTTTCTCTATAGGAACAACAAAGTTGATTTCATATCATACACATTTTCTCCCACAATTTTCAGCTCCAATCTACTCAGCGTAATGGCGAACTTGTCGATGTTAATAAACTAAGTGATATCACAATCTCATGCAAATTTAATTGACTTGCAGTTTAAATTAAAAATACTATAGTAATATATATACATATATAATAACATTTTGTTTAATAGAAAGGCGATTTGTTTTGTTGCCAGTGTACTAAAACTGATGAAACTTTATTTTTTTAAATTCAAACCCTTAACCCTTAGAGTCTCGGTGGTGATATGAGTATATATAATGATGATCTAGAATTAAGTACAAAAAAATTTATATAACATTTCTTATAGTTATGCGGAAATGATGAAAGCATATAGGCCCCGATCATCCATGTCCATAGGTCAATAAATAAATGAAGATTTATGTATTTAAATTATTAGGCCCGTTGAAATGTAAAATATGAGTTGCAAAAAAAATAAGAGTGGCAAAACATAATGGTACTTTCGTGAACTTTGACTTCCCCGGTAGGGATAAGGGGTGAAACTCTTTAATTTATAATTCATTAATATAAAAAAAAATATTATCTCATCTCATATGAACCTCAATTATGCCAAATTCAAACATCTCTATTTTACATAATTTTGTTATAAAAGATTCAAACGATTTGCCCTCCATTTGTATATATTTTTTGCTCATATATTGTTTTGGAAATAACAGGATTTGTGTTAATTTTAAATATATTAAAAAAAATTATAACTCTTTCAGTTACGGCGACATGGTGCCTGGGACAATAGCAGGCAAGATCGTGGGAGGAGTGTGCTCTCTCTCCGGAGTGCTCGTGATAGCGCTCCCTGTGCCCGTCATAGTGTCCAACTTCTCCCGTATTTATCATCAGAATCAAAGAGCTGATAAGAGAAAGGCGCAAAGAGTAAGTGGTTGAATATAATTATGGCTGAAACCTGGAGACGTTTGTTAGTTTTAGTTACTTTAGTTAAATAATTACTACATTTTTAAAGTGATATTCAAACATTTAAGATTTAAACATTTAAGATTTTTAGAAAACGTATAAACATTTTAACGCAGCGGTATTAGAACCCGCGCCTTTTGGGTATTGTCCAAGCGCTCAGCCCGTCAAGCTAAGCTAAGCGTATAGGAGTCGACGTAGCCGGATATAGAATGCATTTTTTTTTTTTACTTTCATTAAATTGGAAAAGTGCTCAGTGGCCCTCGAATTCTTTCTGTTTAACTGTATCTAAAGTCAAATTAAATCAATTAGTAAGTAATATTTAATTTACAAACTCCTAAACTTTGATGTGATAGATTTTTTTTTTAACTTTAGTCAATATTGTGTCTAAATATGTATTTGAATGCGCAATGGGAAGACAAACTTCACGACAAAATGTCATGAGAGTGGTAACAGGTATAAAATAAGAAAATTTAAGAGAATTTAATTTCGTGTACCTTTCGACTGCGTTTTTTTTAGTTTTTAGTATTGATTTATTATAATTATCTCAATTATTATTATTTATTTTTTTTCTTTTATTATTTATTATTGTTTTTTATGTATTAGGAGAGTTACATGGTTAGTTTATTGTTTGTTATATTTGTATGTATTTTGAAAAAAGATTTTTAATTTTTTTTCAATATTTTTTTACGTTTAAGCGTTTTTTTCATAAACTATATATTTTTATGCATTTTGAATTAGCCTCTTAGGAAGAATATAGTAACAATAATACATATTTTAAGAATGCGCTTTACTATAAAGTAATAATATTGTATACAACGTTGGCATCCTTTGTTATGTATTGTAATTGAATTAAAAAAAAATAATAATCAAAAATAATATGATTTCATAATCTAAGGATGTTATTGTATATTTCAATGGATAAGATATATGACAAAGTTTACAAGGCGAAATGCTTGAAAACTTGTTTTAGTGCAAAATTAATCATATATGTCGTTTACTAAAATCTATTTTTTGGATGGATAGATAGACTGGATTTTTCAGAATTTATATATTAAGTTCACTGAGCTCTCTCTCTCTTTATCTCGTTGTCGTATTTATTAGTTGTCACTACTCAGATTATACCAAACATGCCATAAGAGTGCAGTTGTGGCATGCCTTTGACTTTGCTTAACATTGTTGAGTTCTAAATTATATAAAGAGCATGTTGTTGAATTTATATGGTATATAGATAAGTGTGACATTCACTACAATCACTGCGTATTAAAACACTATTTAGTTTTACTGAGACTTATAAATTACAGAAATAATAATGAATAGAGCTTCACAATGTTACCCGCAAAGCATGGTATTCAGAGAGAACCAGAGCGGAGATGATTATCAATGACAGAAAGTGTATACATGTATATAGTAGACACCATTGTGGCGCAGTGGAACGTCTAATTGTAACCGCGATTGGTTGTGGGTTTGATTCCATTCCATGGTTGTATTTAAATTATTTTTATTCATATCCACTTTGGTAAGATAAAACGCGCGTTTTCCGCCACTTAACATGCACTGTCTCAATTTCTGATGAAAAGTGGTGAACGGAGTGTGTTGACACTAGGTTTTTTATGACTATCCAGATATGCGGAAAAAGAGTGAAGCTATGAATAAAATTACTAGTGTAGGCATATGTTACCCATGATCTAGTAATATCCAGATAAAACAAATATATTTTTTTTATTACAGAAAGCTCGTCTTGCTCGTATACGTATAGCTAAGGCATCATCAGGCGCAGCTTTCGTATCAAAGAAGAAAGCAGCTGAAGCCCGTCTCGCTGCACAGGAGTCGGGCGTGGAGTTAGATGATGCTGGGCGAGATGAAGACATTTTCGAATTGCAGCATCACCATTTGTTGAGATGTTTAGAACGTACTACGGTAAGTTTTTTATATTTAGCTAAAGAATCATTGGCAGGTGTTACTAAAAAATCAAGTAAGAAAAATACATATAACAATGTTGGACGTGTTTAACAGTAAATATAGAAAAAATACTCAAGACTACATAATAATCTGTTTCTACATCAGCACCGCGCATATGCTCATGATTTGGATTCTTGATTCTTGATTTGGATATTGCCTTTTTCTTGATTCTTGATTTGGATATAGCTTTTTTCATGTTTCCTTGTTATTCGGTCCAAAATCGTTTTCGCCATTAATATTTTTTTCCTAATATTTTTCCAATATAAGTTGTCCAATCTATGTAATCTTTGATCCTAAAATTCATTGATACCACCAAATATTCTTTAAGCACCAAATATCTTATAAGAATCTCTAAAACCTCCTGCAGCTCGCCTGAATGACAGTTAGTACAACGATCCTTATTATCCCCACCTTGAAGCAGAACCATAGTAATCTGAAGTAGACCTTGTATTCTACAGGACAATAGAATTGTCATCAAATGAAAAGGTACTTAGGTTCATAAGAATTTCTGTGTTATTATATTATGTATTTTTTTTTATTTTTAATGTGTTAATTACACACTTACTTTATATAATATATTGTTTTATTATATTATCTTTTGGCATCAGCTACATAAACGAGGCTTGGACCTTTATTCTCTATGACATCACCTCGTTATATTATTTAGTATGTAATATTGACCCCCTATTTAGGATTTTTACAGGCCACGATGTGCAAGTTTATAAATATATATTTGTGGTGTCACTTGCAAAGTAATAAATTCAATTTAAATATATACCATACCTGTATTTGCATATTATATCATTGCCTTTTCAGGATCGAGAATTTGTAGAAATGGAAAATCCATATAACGGAGCAGCAAAGAGGCCTGGGTCGCCGTCGCCTCTCGCCTCACCCGCGCACTCGGGTCGGGCCCCGGCGTTGCTTGCGTGCTGCGCTCGGTGTGGGTGCTGTCCACAGAAGTATCAGGTAAAACTATTTATATATAAATATATAATTCTCATGATAAATGGGATAGCACTTTATTTAAATCATATAAATAATACTAAATAAACAGAAATAAGAGTTGTATGCTCTTAAAATAACAGGTTTTTTTTCTAAATTAAAAGATAGATAGGAACTGGTTACTTACTTTTTACGCAACAAATTTACATAATATATTAATAAACTACTGCTACTAAATATGTATTTCTTTAAAAAAAATTTAAAAAAGGTTAAGCACACTTAGGAAATTGAAAAACACATATTTAGAAAACGTATAAAAATTTGAACGCAGTAGTACGCAGTGTAGACCGCATGGCTTAGCGGTCAGAGCGCTTGAACGGTTATCAAGAGGTGCGGGTTCAAATCCCGCTGCGTTCAAAATTTTTATACGTTTTCTAAATATGCCCTTTACTGCTACTAACTTCAACTACATTTTTAGCCAATTAAACAATTTTTTCTGAAAACATTTTATTTAAACATATAAAAATATTAATTATACATCAATCAAATTTCATCCATTTCCATAACATAACGGTGTTTTGAACAGAAACGCCGCCGTTCCGTACGGTGCATCAGTCCGATCGGCCTCGCGTCGTGTCCGCGCCGTGAGGTATAAAGGCACGCGCTATGTGGCGTACCAATACGTATTATTTCTATGGCCAAAATTTCATTTAAATATTCAATACAAGAATGAGAAAATTATATGTTATATTTATTTCTTATTTACGTTACTATATTTTTTATATCTTCCATAATCATCTAAAAA
The DNA here is from genome assembly GCA_038994665.1 of Podotricha telesiphe. NCBI lineage: Eukaryota > Metazoa > Arthropoda > Insecta > Lepidoptera > Nymphalidae > Podotricha > Podotricha telesiphe. The sequence goes on from JAOYRR010000388.1 coordinate 225,693, forward strand.
TAACATTATTTTATTACAACTTTTTTTATTTAAAACGATTTGGTCATAGAAATGAACTGTGATTTAATACGTAATGGGCCCGTTTGTTGCTTGTGTGGCTAGACCTCGTGTTATGTCCCCTGAGAGCTTTTAAAAGAAAAATACCTTTTACTATATGAGCTTTCGCCTTTATATCATAAGCACAAATGGCGCTCAATGTCCGCTAAGTCCACACAAATATTCCTTTGGCGAAAAGCTTGCAATATTCTGTAATATTTCAAGAAAGCTGTACATTAAAAATACTATTTCTAATAAAAAGCTCAATCAAAAGCTTTGATAATTATAAAAGTTTCGAGGTGAGTATTACCGACATGTACCTTTTTACCCTGGGTAACCCCTTAACTGCTGGTGATCATTTTTACCCCATTAGCTATTTTCTTATATTTATAATTAAAATGTAATTAAGAAATAAAAAAGATTATTTAAACAAACAAACACACAAATGAACAAAACGAAATAAAAATCATCTAAAACAAAGCAGGCATCAAATTGGCTGACAGGTCCTGCTTTTAGACTCGAGTAGGAAGCGAGCTCGCGGTGCTCGGAGATACACGGCGACTTCCCGACCTTCGGATACCTCTGTCTCAGCGGCCCCCAGCGAAGACCCCTTACCAGTACGTCCTTCAGTGTTACCCAGCGATGTTAAGTATGGAGTTTTTCTAAAAAGTTTCATTTAAACATGAAAAATTAAGAAAATAATAAAATTAAATTAATAAAATTTCTGAGTATACTGTGATTATATTATATATTATTTTCTATATTTATTTATTTTTATGTAAATATTATGAAAATTTTCACGTTTGATAAACCTTTAAGAAATCTCATTGAATTATCGCTGTGTGGTAAATACTGAATATAAGGCTTTCAATGTCTGCAGGGTGTTGGTTGGCTGTAATGTCGCTTTATCGATATTATTATATAGATATAAGTATTATACGTAAATGTCCGTATGTATTTTGTAAGCTTGCGCTATTGTTGGTGCTCTTGTCGATATTTAAATGTAAACAAATTATATTGTAAATTTGTTTATTGTATTATAAATTATATAATGTTTATTGTAAACAAATCGCAATATTATTTAATGAAATTATTAATTTCAAAAATAATGTTTCATATTTTGCTTTGTATATGTTACTTTAGGTTATAATAAGCCCTTATAAAATTATACAATACCTTAGGACTTATCAACGTGTCTTAGTAAATGCAAAAATTTTAGGAAAATACTTCCCAGGTGTTAATCATTATTATTTGGTATATATCAATCAGATTACATAACGTGTATGTCCTTTCCTAATCAATCATTGTAATAGGCAAATATATTTATTAATTTATGATATATATATGTCGTAGGTTCAATTTCGGATAAGGGTAAAAAAAATTAAGCTTTCCTTGAAAATATCAAGATTCGAATACACTTCAGATTTCGCAGTAACATATACACTGAAATTTATATAAAATAATGTTGCGTTTTTATATGAAAGTAGATCCACAAGTGTTGTAATTGTTATACAGGCAGGGTGTCGTAGCAATATTGTTTTAGTTTGCAATATTATATAGGGTGCTGCAGTTACCAACACACCGCACACATAGCAACAAGGTGGAATAAAATGCCGATCTCTATACATATAAGTTAAATATCCTTAGAATTTCGGACTTATATGTTAAATTCAAAATATGTGGACCATTTATTTCAATTTTAGTTCACGGCACGTATAATATATATCAAGCGGTCTTCGTATCCGATCAAATTCATAATCATATTAGATCATAATTTTCATTTTCAGTATCAATAATGGTTTTCACTAACACCTTACACACTAATGGGTCTACAAAAATAACAAATTTCTTATATATTATTAATTTTATTTTCTATTCTATACAAATATGTATGTATTTATATAATTCGGCATGCTTCCTTCATACACAATCTCTATAGGGACATTATGCGACTCGCTCACTTTACTAAAACACTTTTAGCGTACCCATTTTTATATTCAAACCTATTATACCTTTATGTATGTTCTGTGGTTCTATATCTTTACAAATATATTCCCAAGCTTTTACTCGATGTTGAATGCTTTGTATAAAACTTATTGTAAAGTAGATGGAATTAAATAAAATGGCTTTTAAATAAATGGTTTAAGTTATATAAATTTAAATTGAAATTTTTTTTTTAAAAAGCAATGATAAATCTGCACATTCTAATGTTTAATGATTTTTTATCTAAATTTATAAAAAATATATATGAATTTCTTCAATTACGTTTTTTTCTTAAATTTCAGAAGTTAATTTATGATAATGTCAACAACTACACAGTCTTTTAGTTACAAAACACTAGCTTTTTTAAAATAAATTGAAACTCAAACATATTTTAATTATTTCAGCAAGCGTGCGGCAAGTACATTCCAGCAGGAAGCACAGTTCAAGGAAACCAAACTGGAGTAGCAATGGACGGGACTTATTTAGTTGAAGCGTCTTTCTAGGACCCAACAACTAGCGCTCATGTTGAGAGCTATGTGTGAAACTTTATGGTGTACCCCATGGGTATTTACTATGTGAATATTCCCTACTCAGTGTTACCCAATGATAATAGTCGACGACGGAATATCGCGCAAACAATTACTAGATTTTACTCTTTAACACGATACTGCCTAATATAAAAAGGGATCGAGGATTTGAAATTTGAAATGGAGACCCGACAACACTGCTGTATCAAGCTAATCCACTTGGTGTGTCCAAATTTGGTCAATTTGAACGTTCCATGAATGCTATAAGGACAATATTCCAATGAAATAGTTAGACAATGGATTTTACTTATCCATATAAATTAAACTGTTGCTACAATGTTGTAAACTGTTTGAATTATCCATAGTACGAATAAGATATATAGTTAGTCACAATTAATATGATATTATACATTTTATTTAGTTCGCTGATAATTCCTCATCACAGTAGACTCGAGTTAGAAGAAACATCTGTCCGAATCTTGGTTACTTCTAATCGTATTGTCTATATATAAACAGTATTAATAAGATTTTTTAACAATAATATGTTTGGTTTAATCTAATCTTGAACCCCGATTGAGGTTCCTGAGCTATCTGCTCTTGGAAATCATGAGTAAAAGACAAATTAGGTTTTGAAAATATCCTTCTAGTCAATAGTTGAAATCATATCAATATCGGTAGCGAAATTTCTCAAGTAGTGGTCCTTTGTATTTGTTTAATCCACTAGGTTACTAGTGCCTTCGTATTCCTGAGATTAAATTTTATCAACATTGTAAACTGTTGCTCTGTTTTAGTGGATAATAGAACCTAGATTTTCGTATAGTGATGTCTTTTTAATGAGGCGCTAGGCACGTAGCACATTATAGTGATGTAAATTGAACTTACCCATCAGGGTTCTCCAAATACTATCGTGGACGATATGAAATATAATTCTTTATTGTCTCTTTGAATGTAAATTGAAAATTTAATTCCGATTAAACTTCGCTGCGTGCCATTTGATGCTGTATATTGCGTTGTCTAGTCAAGTCTCTCGAAATGCGTCTGGTGGAACCGCGCAATGGATTTTAATAAAGAATGTGTTATGATTTGATCATTTTAAACTTAGGTCCTCTATTTAATTCTAGATATCGACGTCTTATGATCGCATAGGTAAATAATGTTATGTATAGATAGATGAATTTATGTGGTTATATAGAGATTTATTTGAGAACACAATTTAAATTATAGATATAAGTGTAAAATTATGTAAGTGTCTATTGCATTGGATGCATGTTCTCGTAGAAACAAAGTTTGTCACAGATGGAGTAATGTTGAGTAAAAATAGAGTGTTTTATCACAAACATACTAAGTAAGCTACGGAGCAGTAACGAAGAATAAATTATATATTATATAAAGAGACGGAGGTCGAATTCGGAGATTATTGACTTTATCTGTGAGAAACTTGAAAATATTTTGTAGTTATTTGTAAAAGCCGAATTCGATGTTAAATATATCTTCCAAAGTATTGCCATTTCTATTAAAGTTTAATAAAATATTCATTAAATTTGGTATTTAATTAATATTTAAGGGTCGGTTAGATAGTAATTGGTCTCTTACTTCATAATGTATGTAAAATTTAATTAAATTCCAAAGTCCTTGTGGAATAATAATAAATTATATGAAATTATTTATATATTCTATTATTGATTGTTTTTCTCGTTGTAGTTTTAAACAGTTTTCTTATAATGTCGAAGGACGTTCAATATTTTGAGCTTATACTTTTCAACTGTCAATACAGTTTTATAATATACAGTCTTTTTCTTATAATTATGGTTAAGATGATACAGACAGATATGGTATTTTAATAGTCAGTTTAAGTCTTGAAACTCTGTACTTTGGCAATTAAATGTATCTAATAATGCTAATGACTAGAAGTTCCGATTGAAATTTCATTTACATTTTGGTCTGCTAACAAATGTCACTTTTACCCTCAATAAATAAACTCCTTTGAGTATTCCTCCCTGTGATGCTATGGCTGTTTAATAATGCTATATATTGTTATAAATAATACATTTTATAGTTTAGTTGTCTTTTGTATTTATTATTGGTATTATGTTGTGTGAAATGCTAAATGGTCTATCAATTTGTTAATTTTATGAAGCATTACATACACTCAGACACGTCAAATAGCGATTAACTGAATTTTTTTTAACTGACATCTTCAGTTCACATTTTTTTTCTTGTTTTGTATTTACACATATATATATATAGACTTATATATATAAAACGCTACATGTGTAACGATTGGTTTCAGTTTAGTGTCAATTTAAGACGTTTCTGAGTATAGGTGTTAGTTAATTAACTAATAGCATTAATTTTACTACAAATAATATGTGTTTTAACATAAACATATAGTTTTAATTGAAATCAAACCAAAGTGTTTGCCAAAACCTTTTATCTTCATCATATTCTTATTGTGTTCATGTTAGCAATATTTGTGGTCATGTGGGAATTAAGAGTAAAAATGTTTTTGAAATGAAACTATTTTGAACCGGATTAATGGCGTATAATATTGGTATTCGAAAATACATTTTAGACTACTTGATTAATTCGGTTAGCAAATGTAACAATCGTGAAAATCAAAGAACTTATTATTGAAAATGTTTTTTGTTATAACAGCGTGATGTAAATTTTTGATTAGTTTTGGACAAAACATATTTATTCTTGAATCAATTTTTTTAGTCAATTTTGGACATACTAATCAATACTTGCCTAATCACTTACTGAAATGTCCCATGTGACACGTGCTTGTTTGCATTCGAATGAAAAGCAAATATTTTTATAAATGACTGCTTGTTAAGTTATAAATTATGAATGTCAAATTATGAATTTTATGAATTATAAATAACTTGATGTACAGAAAAGTTTAAAAGATGAAAGAAAACCATCAAACAATCAAAAGCTCATCAAACTAGTTCAAAAATTTAGATCAAGCTAAAACCAAAATTGTAATAATTTCCGATTTTTTATAGTAATAATGAAATAACTATTGGTAAAGTAATTTGTGTAGAATAATAAATTAAAAAAAAATTGTATTAAACTATATCAGTGGGAAATATATAAATATGTAATTATATGGAGAAATGCGAGAAGTTACTTCTGTGTGATGATTGAAACGGTTATTTGTAACTAAAATGCATTATATATATATATATATATATATATATATATATATATATATATATATTCATACATATATACAAACGTTCTCTTATCTTCTGTATTATACAGGCTGGGCAGAGATAAGTTACTATGTTATCTAAATTGGAAAAATGTAATACAATTTCCGATACAAAATATGGCGTTAGCTCCTAGCGTTTATCGTATATAACAATTCGGACTTAGTTGGATAAGAATTTACCTATAGATGGTGACGAAAACGTTTGAAGGGTTTCCAAGAGGCTCGGGTATGAATCCCGCTACGTTCAACATTTTTATAATTGTTCTTATATAAAAAGAGTGAATAACACTTTATTTCTTTTTTTTAACATTTTATAAACTGTTAATCTCACACTTAGGAAATTGAAAAACATACATTTAGAAAAGGTATAAAAAAAATGTCGTTTTCAATTGCCTAAATATGCGATTAACACTTTAAAAAAATGTTAAAAAATATATTGAATAAATAGCATTCTCTCTTGCCAAACGATTGTTCGTAGAATAAATAATCTTTGGGTAGCAGTTTTAAGCAAGGTTAACGGTTTTTAAGAGGCGCGGCTTCAAATCCCACTGCTTTCAAATTTTTATACGTTTTCTAAATATGACTTTATTCCTTTTAAAATATTTGTAAATATGTATTATATTTTGTGGTAATCGTATCAGATTTTCATATTATTACTTAAGAGAAATATTTCTTATACACAGACACACATCAATATATAGATTTTGTTCAAGCGAAGTTGTTACCCTCGTCAGTGGCCATATTACTCTTAGATACATTGCAATCTTCTGAACTTTCGAATTGTAAAATGTAAAGTCTTATTTTTTTTTTGTTCCGTAAAGCTTAGATAGGTTCCTCCTAATGTTACCTTACATTCTTCATGGAATATATATGCCTTATTTCAGAAGTCGCAGTAGTATTATCAGTGTGTTTTCTGTCAGATACTTAATACAAAGTTTAGCAGTTGAAGACTTTTGTATATATCCATATTATAAATCTGTATAGCATTTTTGTTACAAATAAGCGTGACAGTGTCGTCGGACCAAAGAGAATGTTTTGTTAATGTGATGCAAACATTTGAATATAGATTTTTTTATAATATATATTAATTTGTTTAACGTACTATTAATATAGGTGATAAAGTCGGTGTTCAGAACTAACTATAAATAAGCTATCCCTTCTTTTTTTCCCGAATCTTCCAGAATTTACGGGATTAGCAGGTGCCTAACAAAGAGAAGTGACAATTTGATACTTGAAAAAGTGTTACAAAACTAGGTTATCGTATTTATCATCAATAATAGTAATATAAAAACAATAAGATAAAAAAAGCATATGTAATTAATTTAAAATAATGGGCTACTAAACTAGGCTCTCTTCTTTCTAATGAAGTATAAAAATCAGACACTGACATTATCACTTTGTATATGCAAATCACGTATAATGAAACTTGTGTGGATTTAACAATTAATATATATATATATATATATATATATATATATATAAAACGGTTTTCGACATCTATATATTTGGTTAAAATAATGGTTTAAAATTCGTAAATGTATGTATATCGCAAGTATACGTATCGACGTCTAACAAAGAAACACACTTTTTAAGGAAGCTAACTTTTATTATTGTATTTTACATTTAAAACTTCAATTTAAAGACCTTTGACTTACAATTTTTTAAATTCGTTTATTATAACTTCAAGTTTTGGCTGTTAGACGTGACTAAATGACGGGTGAGGTCCTCAATTTTGAACCTCTAGCTTAAAAGTTCTTTGTTATTTTAAAAAAAATGAAAAATAAATTTAATTGTATATAATGATATTATCGACTTTTATTTTTAATCCACTTTTAAATATTGAAAATCCCATGTTAGTTCTATTTTTTATCAGTATAATAGAACAAAAGCGAACCTGGGTGGAACTCGAGACATTGCATGTGGAGTGGCGGAACTCAACGCCGCGCTGTGTCCTGGTTACTAGAACGGAGAAATGCATATGGCTTTTTATTATTAAGTATTTTTTATGTCTGATACCGATTTTTTTTTATCAATAGTCTAGGCAAACGAGCTTTCAGGTCACCTGATGGTAAGTTATCACCGCTCACGACCCCGTGTAACACCAGAAGAGCTACAGGGATGTTGCACAGTATATTTATGTCTTCGTCTAATATTATATTTTAAAAAAAAAGTACAGGGTTCTCCCCACCATCACCAAATAACTATCAAATCATGCATCTCAATCGGGATGTAGAGAACTGTATTACTTATTATATTGACAGTCTTATGTAGTCTGGTACAAGTGCAAATACGCAACTTTACAGGGTAGATGAACAGTTAAAGAAATTATTTAAATTTCTATACATGCAATATTTAATAATGGTTATTACAAACCTTAGGAACCTTCAAATCGGTCTACCGTAAATTTTTTGTTTTTGCACTTACACCTATTTAGGTAGTAACCGTCGAAATGGTTCCGTATAGTTCTGTATAGGTCGTAGCTCTGCATATCATATGGAACTTTGGAATATGCGTGAACACAATAAATGTTTAGGTGTAAAAAAACCCTTTGTGATGGAAATAAATGTCAAGCAATTTAAAAAATTTATAGCATATGTATTTATTTTAACATTTTTTAAAGTGTTATTCGCACACTAAGGAAATTGGAAAAGACATATTTAGAAAACGTATAACAATTTGAACGCAGCGGCATTTGAACCCACGCCGCTTTAAAACCGTTCAAGCGCTCTGACTGCTAAGCCACGCGTTCTACATCCAGCTACGTTGAAGTTGAAATTCTTACACGCTTACTACAACTTATATTTATTCTAAATATGTCTCTTTAATAAATACACGTTTTAGTTTTATCACCTTTTTGACACTGTGAAAAACCCTTCCCTATTCCCTCCCTATCCCTCCAAATCCCCCCCCAATTGGAAATCTCTTTGTTCTCTGTGTTCACCGAGGAGAGAATCAGGTGCATCTAAAGCTAGGTATAGAGGGGCATTAGCACTTTCGTTCGGTGTCATAGCGCCTCTGTGGGATGACATGTCAGTTCTTAAATATCCTGGATGAACGGCATTTATGTTTAGATCGACAGAAAAAAAGTTTCTTTTGTTATTATTTTGTAACTCTACGCACTTTCTTTTGACCAATCAGTGATTAGCCATTTAAGAAGTAGCTTTCTGCGCATTCGGCTGGTGGCTGGTGGATATACGAGTACATTAATTTCTTAAATCTCATAAATTATTTAAGCAGGTGTCCAACTGCGCAATAATGGCGACATCTTTTTTGTAAAAGACATATTTAGAAAACGTATAAAAATTTGAAAGCAGCGGGATTTGAACCCACGCCTCCTGAATACCGTTCAAACGCTCTGACCGCTAAGCCATGCGTTCTACATCCAGCTATGTTGAACAATTATAAGTTGTATAAGCGTATAAGAATTAAAAAAAAATTATATAATAGAATTTAAAAAAAAATCTTTTTTGTAATTACATTTAACTAAGAAAAATGTCATAATTAAAATTACTTTCAGAATTCTTATTTTCTTGAAATTATTATGCAAGTAAACTCATCTATTTAATTAAATTATATTTGGAACAATCTAAAATTCTACAGCATTCACAAATGTTTGTTGTTTACACTATTTAGGCCATCGTAGCACACCGGACCAGCATCTGACTGTAAACACGATTGGTTGTAGGTTCGATTTCCATACGGGGGAATGATTATATTAAAATTCTCCGCTCTGGTACCTAACGCAAAACGTGACGTTCTCAACACGTCTAAAAGCGTTTCATTTTAAAACCAATACGCATTGTTTTGGTTTCGGGCGGAAAGTGGAGAACGGAGTGCGTGGTTTTTTATATTATGGATAATAATTACACAGCTTACTTTTATTTTCAAGCTGCATCTGCAATATCTTAGTTAAAGCGACCCATTAGCTTTAGATACAGCATAAGACGAACTTCCCCATTTAGCAGCTCGACTCCCATTTTTAGTTTCCTCTATAAATTGGAACATCGAACTGGGATCCTGCAACTGCTTTTTTATTGTTTCACTAGGTATATAGGAGATATGAGCGAGATCACTGATAACTTTCACTACTCTAGCACCATTCCGGAGCAAAGGGAGAAGTGTGTCATTAACTAAAAATGTAGAAAATGCCTTTGATTACATCAAGACCAAGTCCCTGAGTCTAGTCCCTGAGAATAAAAAAAAGCGCTTGTCATGCTCACCTTGTCGTTGCCATGGAGACGCAGTTTGTATACATTATACTAAAAAAAGTGGTAATACACAATGTTTAATTTTAAATGGAACGGGAAAATACAAAAGAAAATATAAAATGTATAATAGAATTTATTAGTAAGGCACTTCGGCTATTAATATATAGTTCTTTTCATGTAAAATGTCATATAACTAAACAAATTCAAGTATAATAATATATTTACAATAAATCTAACTAACTTACAATTAGTACATAATTGACAGAGAAGCGATATATACATATTTAATTATGGGCAGCTTCATGCTTCCCGCATAGCAGGGTAGTCAGAGAGAACCTAGTGTCAAGACACTAAGACAATGCAGAGTCAATGTTTAATTTTTATAAAGAAATGTCGTAAAAAAATTCAGCACAGAATTCGAACCCGCGCATTTTATCCTGTCTTGTTATGAAACATTATTAAACTATACGTTCTTATCGAGCTACATCGAAATTCCTATAAAGTTTCTATATATATATATATATATATATATATATATATTTGAAAATATTTTAAAATCGTCAAGTACTTAAGGCTCAAGTAAGTTTTCAAACGTCTTCATTTTTATATAAAATTTACACAGAAATTATTAACTTGTTTTTTTTCTATAATATTCTTAACTAATATAACAATAAAATGAATTAAGTATTTAAATTTATATAAAATATAATAGCCATTAACCAGTTACAGCCGCCTTGAGTCATAAATTAGCAATTAATTAAAGTTAAATTGAAAATTCTTTCGCAGTTTTTTAACAAAAATATATGCTTCAATTAATATTGTCATTTTTAATTTAAAATAAATAACATTGCATTAAACTTTAACTCGCAATGTCTATTTAAAAGTTACATTAACATGTACTATGTCCAAATGACTTAACAGTTGTAGTTGACATTTGATCGAGAAATTTTACATATGCAAACTTTAAAAAAAAAAAAAAAAACAAATAAACCATTTATTACCCAACTTATACTATGAATTCATTATGTTAAAATTGAATACAATTCAAATGTCACATATCCAATAAAACCATTAGATATTATAAATAGTCAATAATTTCAATTACCTAGTGGCAGGAAGACATGTTACAATCCTAAAGTAAAAATTACAAATTTATATATATTCATATCATCATCACCATTTTATTACTTAAAACAGTAATTGAATTACAATTAAGTATATTTCCTTAAAAATACATGTATTAATTGTTAAAATTAAACAAAATTCAATTAATTATTATATAAAAATATTATAACCTCATAGGATCCCACCATACTCGTACATGAGGACAAAATTAAATTCTCATACTATTAACAGTTTATTCATCATTCCACGGTGTTCATATAAATATAAATCAGAAACCCCACAGTGTTGCCAACTGTACAATTTCAAACCAATTAAATACATAATGCGTTGCGAAACTTAAGAGTATTGAAACATATTTATAGAAAGTGTATAAAACTAAGAAGGCAGCGAGGTTCGAACCCGCGCCTCTTGTTCCCCGACCTAGCGCTCCGACCGCTAAGCCACGCGTCCTACATCTACAATTTATTTTTGTCGTTGACATCACTGTAGAGATTTTAACAAATTTCACCTTCCCCAAAGATCGTTCTACGAACAATAATTTGTGTAAACCTTATAAAAACTGTTAAGCATAGAAGACCTCCGTTGGGTGCCAATCAGCGCTCAGCATTCAAGAGGTACGGTATGACGTCGTCTATGCTGACGTCACCCACGAAGCCGACAAAGAACACGTCCTCCACGAAGGCGGCGGAGAAGCCCCGCAGCGGCGCCAGGTGCAGCAGCAGCGCGGCGGCGCGCTCCCCCGCCCGCGCGCCCAGCGAGCGCAGCACCCGCGACTGGTACTCCTGGAGCTTGTGCGTCAGGAACTCCGGAGCCCCGTCTAGCGACAACGCCGACAAGCGGCAATAACTCGTATTAGGGCGCATCATCTATGCGTATGATATTACAAAAATTCCACCGATCGCCGTCTGTATCAATGTAATAGTTTTCACTAATGGACTTTGGTAAACTTCCCCTAGCATTTAGTGTTTATTTTATTTCAATCGGTTCATGAATAAAAAGGTTACAAACAATTAAATTTAAAATCAATTTAAACAAAGTTTGTGATTTGAGTAGGGACGCGGGCAAGGAGTAAAAACGAAATGCTTCGAAATGTAGGTTAGTGTAGTTTACGCAGGCGATGCCGCGAGCTGGTCGCTAGTATATACTATAGAGTTACACGAAGTTTTTATATGTTTATTACACTTAGAGAGATAATTACAAATTTTGTTATTTATCTAATATTTTTAAAATTGTAAAAGTATCTCTATAGAGATGCTTACAACAGAAATAAGTTATAACAAGCGTAAGAAGAAACCTGCTAACAGCTCCTACTAGCCCAGTACAATTCCAGCACACACACACACCAGGCGTTTGAAAGCCGACAATCATCAAAACACATTTAGAAGATAATAAGAAATATATATTTTAAAAATGTGACATAGCATATTACGAAATTTTACATTGCGGGATTTGAACCCGCTCTCTAGAAATGTATCCAAGCCAATCAAGCTAATAAACACTAATGCTATTAGATGGCATCTTAATGTTATTAAAAATAATATACCAGGCTTTAACTATAATATTTTAAAATACTAGATTTGAGAAAAATGAGTTACAACAAATGCCATTTGTTGTTGTTAGGGGATCAAACGCACAAACGCATATGCATCGCAGCTCAAAAATTGTGGAACTACGCTACATGAACTCTATATATATACATCTCTATCTCTATCTGTCTATCTATGTCTCGTCCGTCTGTCTACCTCGACCGTCTCTAACAATATATGTATATATATGAATATGACCGTATGATATAAAGAGGCCGTCGTCACACAGTGTGACAGCATCTGACTGTATACGTAATGTTTGTAGGTATCGAATCCACTCGGAGGTATGATTATATGTAAAATCCCTCCGCTCTCCTCTGGACACAGCGCACAACACAAAGTGCGGCATTGACTATTGCCACTGAATACGAAATGTCTCAACTTTGGGCGAAAAGTATAAAACGGAGTTTCTTAACACTAGATTCTCTCTAGCAGGGTAGGCCCCTGCTATGCGGAATCATGCGTGAAGCTGAAAAATATTTAATGTATCAGTATATTTAATATTTTGATAAACGACATCTCTGTTTGTATCACAGAAATACATATAAGATAATATAGCGCCCTCTACTGTGAATGGTATAAAACTTTTTTGGTTATAATTAATTATAATAGATGGCGTTAGTCGTAGAAAGCAAGTTTCACATTTCTCCCGTATGTAGCAACTAAATTAATGCGTTTGTATGATAATTTTGTTTAAACAATGTTTTTTTTCGTATTTTTGTTTTATTCAGAAAATAGACTATTATTTTTTTATATTGATGAATTATTTATATTGAGGCCGTCGTGTCGCTGTGGATCAGCGTCCGATTGTAAGTGCGTTTGTTGTGGATTCGATTCTCACTCGGGGCAATGGCAAGACTAAGACGAGAAGTTGCGTTCCGCTACTCAAACAGAATATTATTCAATTCTTTGTCTTAATGTCTATTGTTAATTGTGATATTTGAAAACAAGACACCATAACTCAAGAGAAAGTATAGACTGAAAAAAAATTTGAGAACGCAAAAATACCGGTTCTCCTCATCAGAACTGCCTTTCAAGTTTCCAGTATAACTGACAAGAACCTGACATTGTAATGGAAATTGATCATTCAAAAGTACTTGTAAAAATAGTCGGTTTCAATTATTAAAATGCAAGCATATACCTATATAAAAGTTATAAGCAAAAAAACAATATGTAAAAACAACAAACCAGCTTAAAAGTATTTTCCTATCATTTTGATCGTCTTGCCGAGAACGTAACGTTCTAATATTAATATATGTAGATTGATAGTTATAGGTGAGGTTAAATTGAAGTACTAGCGACCTCTCGCGGCTTCGCCTGCATATAAATTACACGACGATTTCGTTATTTCGACCTCCCGCGTTCTCATTTCATCGCAAACTCTCTTAATCTTACAATTTGAATGGTTGGCTTTTTGAAATAAAACACTAAATATGACGAGAACCTTGCCAAAATACAATAGTCAAAACTGTATTTAAATCGGCTAAGCCATTTCTGCGATTAGCGCAATAGTTAAACAAAGAAACAGATAAGAAAATTAAAAATCTTTGTTGATAAATTATCCCAATAATATATTTTTTTCATATATCTGACATGTCAGACAAACAACGACTAAAATTTTTATTATATGATGTTGGTGATGAATAGAATAGATGTTCAAAATTTTAAAAGTATAAAAATATAAAACATCTCAAGACAAATTAGAAAATAACAAACATGCTTTGAGAATGAAATAATCGCCTCCAGACCTTTTCCCAGACTCATAGTAATAAATAGAAAAATTAAAAATTAATATACGAGTATATCTACATATACAAAAACACTCGCTATTCTTTAGAAAACGTATCGCCTCTTTCAAGTGGCGCGGGTTCAAATCCCGCTGCGTTCAATTATACGTTTATACATTTTCTTAATATGTCTTTTTCAATTTCCTAAGTGTGCGATTAACACTTTAAAAAATACTCGCTATTCTATCATGTCTCACATATTAATTATTTCATATACAAAGCGGTGGTAGAGTTGTTTATTTTGCAGTAACATCACTGTATGCAAAAATGTAAGTCTAACGCATGGTATTAAATATACATATTTCTTGAAAACCCTGCTATGCGGGAAAAAGTGAGAAGCTAAAAAAGAACAGTCATATGGACTCATAGGGACATGGCGATAGAAGTTGAAAACGACATATTTAAAAAGTTTTTAAAAGGGCGCGGGTTCAAATACCGCTGCGTTAAAATTTTTATACGTTTTCTAAATATGTCTTCAAACTACCGCCAACGATTTCTTAGTTGTCTCGCGGTACTGCCCAGGTTTCTTGCAGAATGAGCTGACCGTATTTTGCTTCAAAGTTTACAGGATTGGGTCCCAGATGGTAGAAAGTTACTATACATATTAAAATTTGTTTGTTTATTATTTTATATCTTTTTTTTTTGTAAGTGCAAAAAAGAATATATAGAATATTTAAATAAGTTTCCGACCGTCTTCTCTATTGAAATTAAGGTGTTTTATAATTTCAATCTGACACGATTAATCCTGTTAAAAATAGTTTCATTTCAAAATGTGTAAAAATCACGAAAACCAAAGATCGTATTAACTTGAACTAAGCCAAATTTGATAATACCGTCCGATATTCACCTAAAAAAAGGGGTCCAAAGTTTTTCCACTACGTATTAATTATAATGATGATAACATATAATACTTCATTAATATTTTTTTACTCCGTGTAATTATGAACCCACTTCCTGGTAAAACTAGGTGGGCGTTATAAAAACTACATACATCACTTAGCCATTGGGGCGTAAACGAATTTATGTGCATTACGATTTTTACAAGTCTTCTTTATAACTGGAACGAATAACTATTTATGTAAACATTTCTGATAAGCGGCCGCCGTGGCGCAGTGGGCGTTTTACTGCAAACGACATTGGTTGTGGGTTCGATTCACATTCAAATATTTAAATAATTTTCAATTCTCCGCTCTGGGCATAACACAAAGCGTATCATTTAGTAGAGTTACGCTGTTCGCGCAATGTCTCCAATCAGGCGGAAAGTGGAGAACGGAGTGTCTTGACACTAGATTCTTTCTGACTACCATAATAAGCGGGGAAAATCGTGAACCGTATAAAAAAAACTATTAAGAAGCTTTAGTTGCATAGTGGGATAGTATCGGACAGTCTACGAGATCGTCGTGAATTCTACTTAAATTGTTTTATTGTCTGAAAACGGGGAACGGGGTGGTTGTCTCTGTGTTAATCTTTTTGTATTGAACTTAGATTATCTTTATAAATCAGTTTATTAATTTAGTAAATGTTTAGTAAGTAAATAAAAAAATTGGTTTAAATATGCATTTGCCTCAAATCTAGTACGCAATCGCTATAGAATATAGAAGAAAATGTGAAAATTTAAATAATATTAGTACTTAAATTGATTTCTTTTGATTAACTATATAAACTACACAACAGATAACATTAAGTAAGATAAACCTTAGTTAAAGTTAAACAAAGCTCACCAATAAATAAATCTTTTAAACATTCTATAAAAGCAGGAAACAGTAATCGCAGCATCAGAAAGTTTTGAGCTATAAAACCTCGTTGTTAACAGTTATATATGTACATACATACATACATACAAACGTACATATAAGTACACTTACAGGCATACAGTAATTGTGGAGAGAATAAAAAATTGCGCTAAGTGTGCCTTACTTGTGCGGTGTACACCTGATGGAGGTATTGGATCATACTAAGTAAAATTATATATTTATAGTTTAATTTTATTCTAAAACTATTTTTTCTTGTCCTAAATATAAATAGGATATACTACTATATAAATACTATAAAAATATTTTAAATAATTAGAATTCTCTCTTGCCAAGCGATTGTTCTTAGAAATAATCAGAAATTGTCTAAATCCCTCTAAAAAGGCGCTGATAACTACAGTGTATAAAAAAATTAACACAGGTAAAATGTATGGCTTAGTAGTAAGGGCGCGAGTTCAAGTCCCATTACGTTTTGTTAGTTACAAAATAAAAATAATGAAATAGAGTTCTATTAAAATTCAGGGAAATAATATGCGAAGCTAGCTGACTGCCAACTTTCTTTATTTGGAGAGACACTATACAAAAAGGTTAATAGTTTGTTAGTTACGAGTGGTCGCTTGCAATGTCGTCGTTTGCGTGGGCTTTATAACATTATCCATATTATTTCCTGGCAAGCTTTGGACGTTTTAATTATATACATAAATCTCATTCCTTTCTCGTCCCTTACAAATTTCGGTGAAACCTCTTGGACTCACTACACTCTCAATAAAGTAATATGTAAAATTTCAGCTTTCAGGGCCCTTCTTTGCTTTGTGTTTTGTCTGTCAGTTAGCGAATGACTGAAAGATGGAATGGCAATGGCTTAAGGTTTACACTGAGGAAGTTACAAATAATATAAAAATATATTGTAAGTATTAATTGTGATGAGCTGTGAATTTTATGTGAGTCATCGGAAAATTTATATTGAAAATTTCTTTTCTTTTACTTAATTTTATAAAAAAGAAATGCGCTGGATTTAAATTGTCTTCACAAAATGTAATATCTCTAAAATGTGTAAAAATGGTAGAAACTGACCACTAGGTACTATTTTCTTACCTGCGTAACTCTTGGTAACTGTCTCATAACTATTGTTCCAAATTACAAATCCGCAACAAACAAATATAATAATTTAATACAAAACTATATTACAATACAAAATCACTTGTGTATGTACGTAGCGGGTTTGTTCCGAGCGGCCACAGTTGGGTGGTAGAGCGAGAAGTTCAAATCTCCGTCGTAATTGATAAATAAACGGCGCGTGCGCAACGCGGGTCAACCAACTTGAGCTTATTGCCATATTGTTTAAGTTTCATTAATTAAATACATGTACATTAGTTGGTAAATATGTGTTAAAATATTGTTATTTTAACTTTACCCTTTTTTCCACATAGCAGGGTAGTTAGAGTGAGCCTAGTGTAATGACACTATGTTTCCGTATTTAGTGGCGGAACTTAACGCCGCTTGAACCTTTAAATATAATTCTTCCACCAAGTGGGAATCGTACCCACGAACAATCAGATTTACAATGAAACACTGTTTGAGTGCGCCACGATGGTCTCACATTCATTAATTTATTTAAATTTTATGTCTAATTTAATATTTTGAAATAGATCTAGCTATATCTTGTACACATAATACAAACACACACATCACATATACCCACCTAAACACTTGTAGTTATGACACTTTTTTTCACCTACCTTTCGGGATACAGCACTGTTTCTCTTTACTACGGGTTATTTTATAACCTATCTAAGAGGGCAGTTCCTCAATGAACTGTTGTAGTGTACTCGAGTATTTTTCTGTTTAGAATATATTTTGTATAATTATATAAATATGTATATCATATATATTGCTTCAAAATTTTTCATATAGGCTTAAGCATGATGTTTCAAACAATTTTGTTTAAAACAAGACAATACTGATGGTACAATCGAAGTATACAAGGTGGGCCAAAAGAAGTCATCCGATGTAGTTTGGCTCTTATCTTTTTTCTAAATGAAAAACTTCGATTCTGTTTTTTGATTGTTTTTAATTGTATCTTTAGAACTTTACTGGTAAAGTCGAGAAGATGATATCGGCCAAATTGGCGCCGTCGTAATTGATTGCTATACGGGCTCATTTTATCGTCACTTCGGCCAGAACTTTGGCCAGAGATTCGGGCGCACCATGCATCACTTTGAGCGGGTGTAATAGCTCCTCTTACATCACTCGTGGATTTTTGGTGCCCCAGAAATGATAGTTTTGCTTGTTTACGTACCCGCTGAGGTGACATTGAGCCTCATCGCTCATTATAATTTTGGTTAAAAAATCGTTCACTTCGTCCTCGAGATTGAGGATGGCTTGGGCGTTACCTAACACACGTTTGGTGGTCGACAGGCAGCAGCTGATGCATGGACTGGACTTTGTACGGGAACATGCGCAGGTCTTTAACCCAAATTCACCTTAGGGATGACCGGCTGATGGTTAATTACGAGGCACGGTGTCTGGCCGATGTTTCTCCACAGAACGGGCGCTCCGGGGCCGGCCACTCTTGGCAGCATCTCGTGTGGTCCCGTACTACTCCTCAAGGTTGGTTGCCAAACGGCGCAGTGTTTGTGCAGTCGGTGCAGGACGACCCAAAAAAAATAGACACGATTATTCCACGTTCTTGGGAAGTGTAACACTCCATGGCTTGTTTACTTGTATTCTACATCTGTCTAGTTCACAAATGTCAAAACAGATTTAATATTGGCCGCCATTTGCAAAAATAAGAGCATCTTCGAAAAGGGAAATTTCTTTTGGCCCACCTTGTACTTATTTAATAAAGAAAATTCTACTAGAGATACAATCTTCTCTTGAATATGATCTTCTCTTGATATGTCAAAAAAATTTTTTAGATTTTATATTCATTTTAAATTGCTTTCATATTTTGTCCAAGCATATAGCTTTTGTATGTTGAAAATAGTACACTATATTATTAATACATAAAAGAAGTAATAAATTGTTTTATCTTTAAAAATAAATAAAATTGGCGTGTCTGCAATATTAAAATAGCATATTTTTACTAAATTTGCTTATATATATTCACAATACATAAACCAAAATACCATTTTTTTACAATTTTTGTCTGTTTATCTGTTTATTCCAGCTAATCTCTGTAACGGCTGGAATGTTGCCTGGCAGGTAGTTGATGTTTTAAGGAGTAACTTAAGCTACTTATATTTTAGATTTCACACAGGCACAGCTAGTATTTATATTAAAAAGACCTAAATTAAAATCATGATATGTTCATATAATAAAACTTAAACTAAAACGCTTGTTCTCTTATTAAAGTAACTTACTTATGTAATAAAAAACACTAATGTAAAATCCAATTTGAGCTTCAAATGTCATTATACTCTTTATAGAGTTAGAAATAATATGAAAACATAATATTTCTTTCCCACATAAAATATATTTCCCATAAGCTTGCCATATAGCATCTTAAGTAAAAAGTACCCCAAACGACTGCAGCACCTGCGGGGCACCACGCTTCAGCGACCCAGACGTTTAGCCGTTAGTAATAATCTGTTTTACTTTTAAATTAATATATACTTCTTGGTAAGTTTTTATCTTGGCATTGTCTGAGCTTAGGTTATATGCCTTATTAATCGTATGGTCTTGGTTATCAATTTTAAAACTAATCAAACAAAATCGTATTAAATTCCATTGTAGTTGTCAATTATTATTTATTAAAATAGATTCACTCTATTTGTTTCTCCAGTGTTCGCCATCTTGACTGACTAGTAGCATCTTAATTTGAATACTATATTTCTAAAACGAATGCCGGAGATTTCAGTAACATGTAAATTAAAAATTATATTGTACCGATGTACCGGTTTTATTGAATATGCGGTGAATTTTGTTCATATTATAAATGAAACGATAACTTAATTCAGTTTTAATAAAGTTGTGAAGGTTTATTTTGACATTAACATTTAAAGTGTTATTCTCATAATTTGGATATGTTAAACATTTTTAGAAAACGTACAAAAACTTAAACGTAGTGGAATCGAATCTGCGCCTGTTGTAAACTGTCCTCTTGTATGTTCTAAACCTATAACGTAGCGGTTATAACGCATGGGCGGTTCCTAAGGGACGCAGTTTTGTATATCGCTAAGTTCAAACTTTTATACGTTTTCTTAAAAAGGTTTATTTTGATTTGAACCCCCACCAAAATGTATTGTTTCGCTAAGTTATATTTGAACCTAGAACCATGAAGTTTATTTAGTTACCTAATTGCGCCACGAAGGTGTTCCTTGTAATAAAAGCATCTTGTCATTAAAACGTCTATCAAACATAGGGTTGTCATTTATTATTTTTGTATTATGGTTTTTTTTTTGTTTTTACTGTACTGTGTCTTGTGTGTATAAACTATTTTTATTTTTGAAATTATGTTTTTTTGACAAATGTTGAATGTTATAAAAGCTATTTAAATATATTAATATATATGACTACCATAAATATATTCTGATTTAAAAATAATTATTCCAATTACAATTTACAACTGGCCTCTAGCTTTATCTTTTTACTTAAGCATTAATATATTCATGTCAAATAATTTAAAAAAATAACACATCCCTATATACAGTATATCACATCGATCACAAGTTCCAGAAAATTCCGTTAAAATATATACTTGCATGCACACAAACATATTCCATAGATACGTGTGTGCGTGAGCTTATGTGCGTGCGAGTAAGAAGTCGGCGCCTGCGCAGGTATATAAGAATATATAGCTGTCTCACTCTAAAGCTATACTATTGTATATACCTTTCTCCTTCACACATACAGGTTATATTAATTAATACGACGTTTCGTTTGACCAATGTGATTTAGTATGTAATTTAGAAAGGAAATATTACTTCTGTAATTATAGTTAAATAAAAATGTTTTATTGTTTTTTATTTAATTTATGACTCACCTAATAAAGCTTAAGTAAAATTTAAGCTATAATGTAATATTTTAAAATTATATATTAGTAGCAAAATAGGTGAAACAATATGAAAAGTATCAAGTCTGCCATACCAACTCTTTGCCATACGTAATGCCTAAAATTAAAAATGAATTCATTAATTTAAAAAAAAAACCATCGAGTGTAATTAACGAATTATAATTTCAATTAATACTTGTTATGTACTGAAACTAAAGGAAGCTTTTCATATAAAACCGTAGTCTGCATTTGATTGCTTTACAAATACCTGTAAATACTGTATTTCCTAGTTTAAAGAACATATTTTCCAGTTTGACACTTAACCACATAGCCGGCTAGTCAGAGTGAACCTAAGAGAAGACGAGAAGAGAAGACGGAGTGTCTTGACTCTTCAAGACACTCCGTCCTCGACTTTGCGAATCAAGACAACGCCGCGATTTGTCTTGTTCACCAGAGAGTAGATATTAAAATAATTAAATTATGACCATTCCACCGAGAGAATCGAACTCACAACCAATCGCTATTACAGTCAGACGTCGCACTGAGCCACAGTGGCCACAAAGGACATTTATACTACTGAGAGTGTTAGAAATATGAAGTAACTTTAACTTTACTTTAGCCTATATAAGTTTTTTCATATCAATCAATGTAATAAACATGGGCTATTATTATTATTATAAAAAAAAATTGTTCGTTTATAATTCAAATAACTTTATGTATGAAAGCAGCTTAACGCTTTTTTAAGCGTAGCAGGCACATAGAACCTAGTGTTAAGACTCTCCGTTCCCCACTTGACCGCCGATCACTCCGGTCGAAATCCAGAAATTGCGTTTACAGTGGCAGAACATACTACTACAGCGGAGAAATGAAAGTAATTTAAATACAACCAATTCCCCGAATGGGAATCGACACCGACAACCAAGCGCATTTCCATTCAAACGCTGTCCCGCTGCGCCACAACGGCTTCAGAACTGTATAGAAACTTGAGAATTAACAAAATAATAATAATATTTAAAGTAAGAATTTTGTATGGGGAATGTGTGTGTGTGTGTGTGTGTAATGTGTAATATAGCAATATTCCGTGGACACTAGCATAATTTCTACAAGTGTGGGCAGTTGGAACGGTTGTGTTTTCTTCGTTCCGCTCCGCCGCCTATACTGGCTAGTGATGCGCTTTATCGGCATTATTTAAACAAATAGTTTGATCTTGTAGCACGAATGGGATGCTACATTAGGCAAAGGTTGTGAGTTGGAAGAGGCAATATAAATTTTAAACTTTATCATTGACTTTTGTCATTATATTGTCAGTTTTGAAATTAGAATTATATATTAATATAATATGCATATAGTTAAATCTAAAAAGGCTATTCTTGGCTAACCACCAAATTCCTTTGTGTAACGTTAACGTAAAAGAACTTATCTTTTACATTTTCAAATTATGAAGGAAATAAGAATAATATAAAATTCTTTTAAACAATAGTATCGATAAATTTCACGTCGTATTATAGTCACATCGCTACAGCGGAAGTAAGATAATTGTGCGGCGTCTTCCCCTCACTAGCCTGACTCCAGATAGACAACTACAAATTCCTTTATTATTAAACGCTTTACTGGAAGCTTTTTACTTGCTTGAGCTTTCTTTAAATAATGCACATGTATGTACATTATTAAAGAGATATTAATAATACCTATAAAATGGTAATAGATAAACGTATGACAGACAACTTAGGCGGGGTTTAAAAGAAATAAGATTCATTAATAGTTTGCTAAGCTTATAAGGATTTAGAAATGAGGATTTAGATTTGTCAAACGAGCTTATATACACACTAAGCTTGTTCCCGTATAGCAGGGTTGCTAGAGAGAACCTAGTGTCAAGACACTCCGTTCCCTGCGATTGCATAACACTCCAAAATATTGAGAAACATATTTTTAGAAAACGTATAAAAATTTGAGCGCAGCGGGATTTGAATCTCCTAAGGGTGTTAATAACACTTGTTAACACAATAACAAAATGTTAAAAATACTCTAAAATATATTTTAAAAAAGGATCTTACATTTTTTATCGTGTAAAATGTGTCTGGACTTATATATGTCTAGACTTTGTGCTTAAATTTGAATCTATTTGAACATGTGTCAAATTTTAGATATTACTAAGTTGAATTTTAGATAGTACATTTCAGTAGAAAACGCGTCATTTTAGAATATTAGGAAACCATGTATGCTCTGGCGCGAAATATTATGACTCATTTATTTTGAAAAATTGCTTTAATAAGTTCTTTTTTTTCACGATTATTACACATTTTGAAATTAAACTATTTTTTTAACCGGATTAATCGCGTATAATATTGGTATTTGAAAATACATTTTAGAATCCCAAGTTCCGAACACTTTACAGTAGTCCGTGGTCACCGGTAGACCTGTGTAAAATAGTTTTATTTCAAAATTGCTTTAAGGCATTCCTTAACATTTTGTGCCTGAATTTAATATGACGTTTGATTTTATTTATAATCTACAATCTACAATGCAATTAAATTTTAAATATAATATTAAATGAATGTCTTTATTTTTCTAACTTTTGTTAATTTAAATAATATTAAAAAATTATATTTGGAGACGTTATAAATATATCCAAACACTATAATATAAGAATAATAATATTAATTCATAGTCAAATTTGTTCGTAAACGAATGGTCTACCAAAATACGTATCAGCTCTATGTGAGGATAACGCGTTGAAGTCTTTTTCTTCAACTTAAATGAATCTGATCTTTGTATCTAATTTATAAATAATGGATCTAGTACAAATTATTATTAAACTTTATGTGATGAAATATCTAGAATATATATAAAATTTGAATTTAGTACGAATTAAATCCTCGATTTCTAGTACCTGTTATGTTCTGTATAGTAATAGTCTAATAAGTGTATATGTAAGCCTATTGACAATTTTCGCTATTTAAAAAAATGATATCTAAATATAGCTATTGATCTGAGTGTAATGGATCCCACAACTATGGCGTTTAAATTCAACTCTTCCCAATACCATTAAAGCGGCTTTAACTAATAACCTAGTTATATCTCTTGTAGAGTTTTTTAGTGTTAAATTGGTAATTTATAACGTATACAACATTTATTACTTTACTAATACTTTATTATCAAATTATTACATAGTATATACCATAATAAAACGTAGTCTCAAATAAAACTACTAGGCAATTAACTAGTGTTGTATACACGCGAGTATAGATATTGTAATTAGAAAAGTTATAATTTACATGCTAAAATAATTTACAGTTGATGTTGAAATGCAAATTAATGTAGAAATATTTTTTTTGTAGAAAAACAGCACGTCTGTACATTCAACTTTTTTTAATTTTGTGTAATGTCGATTTTGTATCGAATATCAGAACGTATTAGTTAAGATCAAAACCTAAGATTAAAAAGTCACTGAGTGTAAAAGATTTAAAAGGTGTGAAATTTATAATTAATTTATACTCTTTTACTAAACTTATTTCATTTTCAATAAAAAGTCTATAATCATATTATCTATAGTGGAAAAGATATATTTAGAAAACGTATAGAAATTTGAACGCAGCGGGATTTGAACTCGCGCCTCTTGAAAACCGTTTAAGCGCTCTGACCACTAACCGTGTCTGAAAACTATGTTTACTGAGCTATTTTTGCTTTGTGCTTTCCTCTAATTATGACAGATTAGAAAAAAGCGATTAGCGAATGTCAAAAGTAAGTAAAAATGGTTGAGTGTAGAAAATTTAAAAGGCGTGGACTTTTTCATCTGCTTCCTACTCATTTCGTTATCTGGTTTACATAAAAAATGTACCACCACCACGCAAGATAGACACCGATTTCATTTTTTTTTATTAAATATTGCGTTCAAAGTAATGTGGTTATCTTAAAAAATCTAAAAGTGCTGCTAGTCTGCGCGTGCGCCGGTAGCTTAGTTCTTTGTTGTTATATCACTGGTTTTCAAAGTTTTCTTTATCTTGTCAGAGTTGAATACAATTTTTTAGCTAAACCAGTGGTAGACTGAACACTGGGTGGTCTCTGACTACCTTCCTTACGGGAAAAGTGTGAAGTTTAATAAGAAATATAAAGGACACTTAAAATAATTTTCATATTTTATTAATGTACTTGTGTAATGGATGTGTTTTATACATAAGACACTTTGATTAACGGAAACTTTTATACTATTATTATTTTTAAACGGAAATTTCGTATCGCGTATAATTTCATTATTATTCGCGTTACATACGATTATATATAATTAGGTTTATCAATATATGATTAAGTTAAAATATTAATAATAAATAAAATATTTGAACTGTATAAATTATTCAGTTTAAATATTTTCAAATTTTCATAAACCTAAACGAAATTTATGAAATATATTAACAGTTTGAGAAGCACAACTAACAAAAGTCAGTTACGACATTCAGCCGTTACAATTTATTCATCAACTCACTCTTCCGGTAAGCGAGACAGCAATACCGATTTTGCAAACACTAGAGTAGGACAACAATACATCCACCTGCTGGAGAGATCTTTTTTTCTAGTTTTTTTTTTGTCTCTAATTATGATGGCAATGGTGCAATATTGACCACGATCCATGCTGTAATCTGTATTTTCTGTAATTTTTTAAACCTTTTGCAACATATTACTAACAGCTAACTCAATATAATTCAGAAATCGTAGCATTTCGTTTGAATGAATTGGTAGAGTCTATTTTTGTATAAACATAAATCAACAGATTTGTTATTTGTTGCTAAAGTGATAGTTTTTCTCAACATTGTCATAATAATTTGTTCTAAAGCGAATTTAAGGTAAAACTTTTAGAGTTATAAGTTCAACATGGCCTTTGCTGCTAGACTCTTAGGTAAAATAAATCATATAGTTTGTATACAAAACATAAGTAATTTTAGATAAATATTTAAGAATATTTGATTTAGACATGCTACTGTAATGTAACTATTGAATTTGAAACATAATTGTTAAAGAGAACTATGAACAGATCATTTACAGATTTACAGCCGTTAACAAACAGTATATATTACATGGTTTTTTGGTATGGTCATAATTAAAGTATAGTAACATTATATTATTTAAATAAAAGATTAGACTTAAAATTTGGATGAAAAAAAATTGTCAATATATACACGAACCTAAATGGTATTTTGTGACTTTTTTCTGAATTATTTATTCTAAGCCTTAAATAATAAAAAAAGAAACAAATGTAAATAATATATTTATCCATAAAAAACTATATGCCAGTATTAGTCAAAGTTAGTTCTATGGGCTTACTCTATAATTCTATACAGTGGAACCTATCATGACAATAGATGTCAATATAATGATAAGCATGGCAAAGAAAATTACAAGTACGACGAACGAAAGTAGAGCGATGAAAGTATAGCTTAAAGCAAGGTGTCTTGGACCTATTTAAAAACAGTTCGTTTATAATAAATTTTGTATTCATGCAAATTTTGATATTAGATGTTTTGATTGATTATTTAAATAAAAATATTAATTGTTTGGTGACCATGGTAAAAAAGTAATTGTAATTTTGAAATAAAACTATTTTAACCGGATTAATGGACTGGACTGAATGGACGGATAAAGACTCATGAGTCTACCTGTGACCACGGACTACTGTAAAGTGTTCGAAATGTCTGATTCTAAAATGTATTTTCGAATACCAAAATTATACGCGATTAATCCAATTAAAATAGTTTCATTTCAAACTGTATAATAAACGCGAAAATTAAAGAACTTATTAATTGTAATTTTCACTTTACTTATTAGTAATTGTGATTTATGGCTGGTTGAATGTTCTTTTACATGAGGTTTAGACATACATGTATTTGCATGGTCAGCAAAAATAACTTTGCTACTGCTATAATACTTTTTTCTATTTAAAAACATCCTACGCTGATCAAACAAAAACCTTACGGAGATTTGAACCGTTAATTATATAACAGTTATATGATATGTATAATTTATAAATTTATAAAAATTAAATATTATCTGACAATAAAGTTTTATATCAATATTTATTTAAAATTTAGAGGAAAATAACCAAAAAACTGAAGCACAATTAATTAAAGAGTCAATTGTCAACGCAATCACAAATCGTAATATCCCTTTTCCGTTTAAAATTATATGGCTCTACATAAGCGCGCTAGTGTGTGTTACATGCAGGCTGCGCGGGAGTCGGCTGGTTCCACTCAGTCGCATTTGAGTAGCGGCGGTCGTCGTGGAAAGACGCGTTGCGGGAACAAAATACTAATAATTTAAAGTGTGTGTAGTGTTTGACTGTGACAGTGTTGTTGATTACGTGTTTTATTAGAAGGTAGGCTGATAAATATTGTTGCTAGCGTCTGGTGTAAGGTTGTAATGTAGTGCCGCCTGAAGCAGGAAATTCTTATAAGATTTTTCAGTTCACAGTTCATGTTTTACACACTTTTAATTCTAAATTTTGCGTGTAAACTATGTATATATGACCTTGGTTAAGGCGATTTTTTAAAAACTCTTTAATTGAGAATAAAAAATTTGGAAGAATAATCCATTTCAACAACTTGTACTAAGTCTTGTTAAATGGCCAAGATATGAGAAAAACAATAACGCAAGCGAAGGAACTCGACAGCTTATTGATTTCTAATATTGATCTACGGACAGTTACTGCAGTTTATTACTAAACAAATCACATCTGGAGCAATGTAATTCAATATTTTCTTAGTAACAACATTAGTCATTGTCACGAGGCTGTAAGAAAAATTTGTTTTGTACATGTCAACCGAAATAATTAACTAAATCAGAATCTGAAAGAAAATTATCAATATATATAATAAAAAATCAAATGTATATTAGAAAGCTATGGATATAAAATGAAAAGAACTAAAATATATTAAATTTTGCTTTTTCCGGCTCTTTTTTATAAATTTCAAAGGGTTTATTTTGACTATTTTATGAATACAATTTGAAGACAAGTTAAATCTGAAACTCAGCTAGAATCAGTAATATATATTTTTATTTTAAGTAAGTTAGTTAATTAAGTTTCAAAAAATATAAATACAATATGTTAAGTTAGTTGAATACGAGTATATTGTACAAGTTAAAGGAATCTATGGTAGAGTCAGCTATAACTTTTTTAATTTTTATTGACTTTCTTTATTTTAATATTTTTTTTACGTAAAATCTCGCATGTAGTGTTTAAATAAAAAAATATAGTCAGGAAAATGCTAATTTTTCAAATACTTAATACATTTATAAAACAGCAGTACATTGGATTTCCTTGTCATAAAGTCCGTCGGAATTTTATAAGACATGAATAAATCTTTATTATTATATAAATATTATAGTAATTTACGGTTTTCAGGAAAGTAATGAATATTTTACTTTAGAATTAATCTTTAGGTTGCATCTAGACTTGCAAGCTAATGCATTAGAAATTTACATGAAAAATTGAAAAACAATGTACATACAAGACATAGCTAAATTTGTTACTAACTAAAAAAACAGATTACTAAAATCTAGAGAAAATGTTTAAAATCTAAACAAATTGGTGTCATTGCAAAATTATTTTTCTTATATTATTAAACTTCACAAACCTCTTAATGTAATTACACAACAAATAATACTTTTAAATAACTTTTGCCTTTGTATGTTTGTTACTTTAATATAAAAATCCAATTCACACTATTTCCCGTATAGCAGGATACAGAGAACCCAGTGACAAGACTCTCTTATATATTTTTCACACGAAATGGAGAGAATATTTACGTTATTTTATTTAAATATACAAATTCCCTTTAATAATTTACGTTGATATCTACGCGTCACTACTTCTTCATGCTTGAAAGGTAGTTACAGATTCGATTCCCCCGGTGTGTTAAAAGTTTTAATGGTTTTATACTCACTATGATTGCCCTTTAAATTACATATACAAGTTTGAATATCTATATATACCTATCTAATAGGTCATTTCATCGCATATACAAGTAGAGTTGTTGAATAATTCAAAAATTACATAAGTCAGTGAAAACATTAATTTTAACTCAAGTGTGTGAATCATTGTATGGGGTCTAGGTTAGCCTTTGTTAGCATTTTCCCATCGCTTAACCTCTAAACGCCAGACATATAATGCTTTGTCAGTTCTATAACTATTAAGTAAGAGTTTGTTTCAAGAAAACTTCTTTCTATGTGCACGGAAAGTAAAAAAAATGTGATTTTGGTTGTAAATTGTGCCTGTCAATATAATATTATATACTCACAACGAAATATCAGTCTAGCATTGAACTTCTTTAATATCACGCTTAGCTTCTGAGAAGCTAATCGAGAAATGTAATAAAAAATAAAGAATAGACAACCGATGCCACCATGGCACAGTGTGACATCCTTGGACTGTATAAGCTATGGTTGTGCGTTCGATTCCCACTCGGTGCAATAGTAAAATTATAATTATTTTCATGTCTCCGCTCCAGTAATGAGACAAAACACGATATCGAGTTCCGCCACCCAACACACACAGTCTCGGATTCAAGCAAATGAAAGTTAGGAAAGTGGAGTGTCTTCACACTAGGTTTTTTTTTGAATACCCAGCTATGCCGGAAAAAGCTTTTAAAAATAACAATATCTAAATGAAAATACTGAATTGAGAATTTTATTAACGCTTGTTAATTTAAGACTAACTTGAGTAGTCATTCATACATAATTAGTAAATCTAATATGTATATGTATTATTCAAATTCAAATCCATAGTTTTATATTAAACCATCTATCCATATATCTATGCATTTATAATATGGTATAAATTTTTAAATGAACCTATTTTTAACCGGATTAATCGCGTATATTGTTGGTATTCGAAAATACATTTTAGAAACCCGAGGTTTCGAAACCTTTACAGTAGTCAGTGGTCACAGGTAGACTCAGTCTATCTAAATATAACTTCATTTCAAAATGTGTAATATTCGCGAAAATCAAACATCTCATTATATGGTATAATAAAGTTGTAAAAATTTGCATTTTAAACACAAACTATTGATAAATCAAAAAAGGTTTAGCTTAACAATAGGTCGAACAAGTAGCACCGACTTGGAATTGGTAAAATCTATCAAAATTAAATTCAACGATACAGCAGCGGCACCTTTCCTCGGGTTTTTGTTCGTAAAAAATTGAAAAAAAAAAACGTCTATGGAACGGTAGCGCTTTCTAAACGTCCGTCAGCACACGAATTGAATGAAACTAAATTCAACTTTTAATATACAATAGTATATATATTACGTGTTGTTACCTATTTTTCTATGATATTAATATATTCTGTATGTTTTAATGATGCGTTGATTAGACTTTGAAACTGCTACGGACCTCCGTAATGGGTTCAAATTTCAAAATTAGAATATGATATTTATAGGAGAACTTCAGTTATGGCGCTGTTGAGACTTGTTGAATGTCTAAATTTGACATAGTTAAGTATTTTAAAAACAGTTAGTGTTTTTCGATATTAAAATTTAATGCAAAAATATAACCATTTCAAAAGAAAGGGCTCTGTGACATGAATGACTGAGTATTAAGATTTCCCAGTTTTTCATGAAATTATTAAATTATAATTATATTTTCATATCACACTATAGTGGTGCAATAGCGTTGTCTGACTTTAAATACAATGGTTGTGGGTTCGATCCATACTCATACGAATGTTTATATTTGAATCTTATATGCGTACTTTTCCCCTACAATCAATGCAAAACTAAAAACTAAATTGAATATTCGTTTCATTAAACAAATGCTAATATTTCAATATTTATATGCAAATATTTTAATACTTTGTATAATTGTAATTCATTTAAATTCCAATATACGGCAGTGTTGTTTCTGTCCTCACGATAAATGCACACACGGAATTAAAATTCACATCGCGAAATTTTGTCGCGTATTATTTTGCTATCGTTTTTCATTAGACATTTTGTATTAATTATTATTTACGATATACGTTTATATATATATATATATATTAATATAGCTCGCTGTGGGACAGCGTCTGACTTTGAACGTCATTGTTGTTGTTGTCGGTTTTTGGTAACACGCAACGCAATGTCTTACACGCAACGGATAACGGACAGTGTTTTGATATAAAATGGAAGAACCCAACTAGCCTTAATATGCAAATATATATATATATATATATATATATCGCTGTATATATATATATATATATATCGTAGCGCAGTTAAACTGAGTAAATGATAGAATGTTATTTGTAAAGTGAGTTTTAAATCAGCAGCTTGTAAGTTGCTTTACAAAGAATAAGTAAATTAAATTTATTTATTTTCATCTCTTTCAAAGTAGCCCCCTGTAAAGCGATTGTTAGTTACAGGTTTGATGAATATAGGTTCAAAATCTACTAATATAGATTTAAACCTCTATATTCCTATTACATCTAGGTCTAGGGCCAGCAATACACCTGTAGCTCCTCTAGTGTTACAAGGGGTCGTGGGTTCATTGTTCATCTACCATCAGGTGTTCAGAACTCTCGTTTGCCTTGTTTATATAAAAAAAATATATAAAGTCGTAATGATAACAGGTGCTTGATTTTATTAGATGTGTCGAAGTGACTTAAAATATAGATGACATAATTAATAGAGCGATATAATTAGTTTATTTCTATGTTCGACATTTCTAAATATAAAAAATTGTAACTTTATCGAAAGAATAAGAACCTGTGACCTGTCATACAAAATTATAACACAGCTTCAGCTTCACGCTTTTTACCGCAAAGCAGGGCAGGCAAAGTATCGAGACACTCCGTTCTCCACTATCCGCTTGTATCTGAGACTAGACGGGCTGCATGGCGGAACTCAATACCGCATTTTGTTTTGTCACCAGCGCGGAAAAATGGAAATAATTTAAGGAAATCGAACTTCATAGCCCTCGTTATAGAATTCTTTTCTAGAATTTTACACGTTTTTCCATATTCTAAATCTAGTTCCGGAAACAATACAGTACATTGTACCGTCTCTACATTATGCGAGTATTAGTTAAAATCCGTATATTTATGGTCTAGCGACGTCAGCTGGCACTGACCAGCGCTTGATTCGCTCATTGACTGCACATAATTTGTTGTTGATTCACACATGAGTTTTTTTTATGATTTGACTTGTCTATCTGTCTACAGTATTTTTATTGTCTGTAAAAATATGCAGAGAGATTGGTCACTTTGTTTTGTATTATATCTAGTAATATTAATTTTATTGCAGTAGGTACAATTTATATTTTTCACAATTTATATTTTTCACAATTTTTTTTAAATAAGAAAATATATTTAAAAAAAAGCTTCAGGCTTTATCACACAAAACAGGGTAGCAAAGCATCTGCAGGTGGAGAGAGCTTTGTGTCAAAACACTCTGTTCTAAACTTTTTACGTGAACATTTTCGCTTAGTTTCTCCAGTCCATTATCGTTCCCCCGAATGGTAATCGAATTTACAAACAATCACAAGCTGCCCCATTGCGCCTAGTTAGCCTCTATCGAAAATATTTGAAAAAAACCCAAATACATAAAAAAACACGGAAGATGTCACGTGAAAATTGATTTCTTTACCAAAATTTAAACATTAATGTTCTAACTGAAAAACAGCTGACTTAGATTATTTAATATCGACACCTAGCACACGGCTCATGCTTCACTGAAGCAGGACGCAGGAGTGGATCCGCTGAGTAGCTGCTCACTCATTGGGATGCAGACGTAATCGTCACGATACCAGCTATCTATTATTTGATAACTTTTTGTTTTTTATGTGGAATTTGAATGGAAAAGTGGCTTTTGGGCGGTTTTAGTCTAAATTTTGGATTTGTACAGTATTTATAGGTCATCGTGACGCAATGGAACTAAGTGGTTGTGGGTTCAATCTGCACTCGGGGGGCTTGATAATAATTTTTTTTATCCGCTCTGGTGACTTAAAGCGTGGCGTTGAGTTCGGCCACTCAACTTGTTATATATCAATTTTGTCCGGATAATGGAGAACGGAGTGTCTCGATATTAAGTTTTCTCTCATATATATATCGCTGTTCTTCTAGTTTAGTCAAATAGCGCTATATACATGTAGAGCTAGTTGTAGCTTGTATTTTTTTTTTGGTTTTACATTTCACATTTTGCAAGGTCCATCTAGGACATGGTTTAATATGTATTTTTTAAAGTGTGAAATAGATGACCAAAGTCACACCCTTGAACTCTAGCCTTACAGTTGTCAAACTTAGTTTTCTAATAACAATAAATATATTGTCAGTATTATTTATTTTTATTACTAAGCATTAGATCTAATATGTGTAATTATAAAATTACTTAATAATAGAAAAAGGTCTAGTCCTATAAGTATTTGGATGTAGAAGCTAAAACCTTACAATTTAAAACATAAAAGACGGGAAGAAAAATAAAAAAAATATTAATTAATTTTCCCATTATATGTACTGTGAGTAAACAAAAGCCTGCAAATAACAATTAAACGGTTTTAAATTAGACAACATCGAAAAACTTAGTGCTTGATGGTAATTACAGAACTATTAGATACTAAAAGTCGTTTAAAATTTTTGACTAATTCCAATTGAAATTTCCATACAGTCATGAAGATGAGATGTTGAACGTGAATTTAAATATAAGTTATTTTGATCCATTATTATATAACCAGTTTAGTGATTATATATTACGAATTTGATTTAAATTATATTTTGTTTCATATATTTAGTCAACTATAATTTTTAACACACTAATCAGAATAGCCAAAAAATAGATTTATATCTATTCATATAATAAAAATGTGACAGATGGCTGTCTGTACATGAAAGATATATAAAAAAAATATTATTAATGGCATTAATCAAAATACTAGCACCCGAAATCTTTATTTTAATTCTCTTTTCTGTTTATTTGTTTGTTTGTGCTAAACTCATCTTAACATTTAGTGTTTGTTTCGTTTCAATCAGTTCATGAAAAAAAAAAGTCACCACCAATTAATTAAACTATAAATTTAATCACAGCTTTAAGTGAGAACAGGCGGGCGGGCGAAAAACTAAATAGTGCAGTCACGTGGATTACGAAGCCTCGAGCGTGTTCCTAGTATATAATAAATACATTGACCCTGCAATATCAAAAAAGGTTCTTTTTTTATCTTTACGTATTTTCTACATTATTATTGAGTAGACAGAAAAGTTCTATAGATTACATTCATTTATGTACAGACAATATGTTTTGTGTGGCAGAACTCAATATTCAATTGTCCTTGCCAACAGTAGAAAAAAATTTTTTTAATTTACACTTGTTAAATTTGAACCTGTATACGATTTCTAAGATTAAGCTAGATTAGATACACAACATGCCTTTCAGCTTTCCTCCACAAAGTCATCCTGCTCTATGAAATTTACGAATAATACTATAAAAGTCTTGTAATAATAGAATATTTTCTTCATCAAACAATATAAATTTAGGTGTCAATTGCGCAAACGGTATATAACCTCGTAAAGTAATCGAGATAGATAAAAAATCATTAGTCAACCTCGCTTTTTACTAGGGATGTTCAGACGGCCATATTTTTTGTTCGATTCAACACTGCAGATAGATGATTGGGGTCAATTAGATCTGGAGTAGGGCGGAGTGGCCGTGACTTAGTCATAAAGTGGGTTGCCAAAATTATGATTTTTTTTCTAGCTTTTTTGTAGCCAGAAAAAACTTAGTGTCAAGACACTCTGTTCCCCATATTGCACCTGAATCCGAGATATTGCGTTGAGTGGTGATACTCACCAGGATCTTGTCATCAGGGCGGAGAATTGAACCCGCGACCGTTTACAGCCAAACCCTGTCACACTGCTCTACGCTGCCGCACTTCAATTAGTGCCTTTCAGACTTAGCTAAGTATTGTAAAAAATAACAATAAGTTTAATATTATTATTGTTAAAAAAAAGTTATTATTTGCTTTTTGTACCAGTTAAAAAAATATTATAATTAAATAAGTAATGCAGTTTTATTCTATGAATTGAAATTTAATTTTTTTTCTTAAAATAATTACATATTCACATTTAGACAATAATATTGTAATTTCCAATGTTATAAGCAACAGTTATCAACAAAAAAGGATAAGATCTTAAAAAAAAAAAATTAACATCGATATAGTTAAAAATACATAAATATGTAAAATAGTAGAGCTTATTTAATATTATTGAAGCTTTAATTATTTTTCTTTATCATGAGTTAGTAATTTCTCGCTATTCTTCATTTATTACGCATTTTGAGATATTATATGCCAGGTATGAAGAGCGTTGCGTCTGAACCGCCACTAGAACAGTTCATTTTTTAACACATCTATATTATATTATTATACATATATAATAATAATACAAATGTAACTGATGGCTATCTGTACATGGAAGATGTATGAAAAAAAATATTGAGGCATTTATCCATGTAAGTTATTAAATTTTGTTTTCTGTTTGTCTGTTTGTCTGATTGTTTGCTCAGAAACGTCTGAACCGATTTCATTGTAATTTTGACTATAGTATTGTCGTAAACTTTCCTTAACATTTAACGTTATTTCATTCCAATCGGTTCATAAATATCAAAAAATTATAGCCATTTAAATTATAAATTTAAGCAAAGGTTGTGATTTAAGTGAGAATGTGGGCAAAACTAAATAGTTTAGTCGAGAAGATTATGCAGGCGAAGCTGCGAGCGCGTCGCTAGTAATCTATGTTTGTATATTTGTTTAATTATTTTATATTCCATTTTTTTAATTACTTCTAGAGACAAGTCAACCATTGTTAACTAACAATTTTATTTGCTTTCACTGTTTTTTTATTCAAATACGTTAAATAATATAATATATATAAGATATGAATACGTGATGTAAAAGTATAAAAAGGGGTATAAAACTCCAATCTACGAAAATAACGTGGTCATAGCGAAAATCATATTTTTAAAATAATCCATAAAAATGTCGTCAAATGAAACATTTAGTTTTAGATATACAAAGCGGATAATGCAATATTATATCGCTAGGTTGACTCTACCACAAGATATAAAAGGTACCTGAAAGTATTTTTTAACTTAATTCACATCAATTTCAATGTTACTCACATATTTTCATATTTATACTTAAAAAAGAAAATTTTCTCTTAGTATAAAGTTATTTTGAAATAATTTTGTATGTTTCTTGAATATTCTATAGAATTGTTGATGAAATTCGTCGAGGCTAGGCCAAGTTCAGATAACTTCAAAGGTCGTACAATTGTAAACGGTTGAATTTTTTAACAGTTTATCTGTTTTATACTAAATTTTAAAGTAAAACGACATTGAAGATTTAATCAATTATATTATTTAATTGAATATATCAAGAGCTGCTAAATTAATTATTATTTGGCAGCTTCTCGTTTTTTCCCGCAGAGCAAAGTTAGAAAGAATCACGTGAAATCGAGAGTAGCGGAACTCAACGCCGCCTTTTTCTTCTCTCTTGTCTTCTTAAACTTATAACATTTTTTAAATAATAAAACATGTTTTCATTTAACAAATCATATTTTTATATGTATTGTATACAGTGAGGCTGCAATTCAAAATTTATTTAAGAAATATATTTTTTTAACATTTTTTAAAGTGTTATTAGCACACTTAGGAAATTGAACGGTTTTCAAGAGGCGCGGGTTCAAATCCCGCTGCGTGCAAATTTTTATACGTTTTCTAAATATGTATTTTATTATAGACTTATTTATTATAATATAGTTTTTCTCATAAATAGATATTTTAATTTTTTTTCTTTATACATTAATATAAAAATTGTAATATTTGTAACAAAATATTATTTTTAAAACATTTTTAAATATTGCGTGACTTTCGTGAAATGTATTCAAAATGAAACCAACAAACACAATTAAATATAAATATTTTTTGAAACAAAGTGGTCAGTGTTGTCTATTTAATAATTACCTATATAAAATTTAGAGGCCGACAGTCAATGTATAGCTGAAGTTAATGGGGATAGAAAGCTGAAATATAGCATGTGAGTTTTATGGGGAGTGCATGGTATGAAGAGGAATTTATGAAATTTTACGGGAAGGGGAAAAAATTGATATTAATTAAAACACACAAACGATGTTGCGGGCTAAAACTTGTTCTTAACAATAAATTCAACTTGTTAAAGAAGCAGATTTAGCATTAAAATCCTCAGCTTTACAATTTGTATTTATATAATAAAAAAAAACTGTTTTGTCGATTTAACTAACCTTGAGTGAGGTGACGCAAATTTGTTGAAAACAGTAATCTCTTAGAGATATCATTGTATGTATTTACATTATTTAAAAACTAAACCTGAATATTTATGAGAAAGAACTAAATTTTGTACAATTTTGAGCTGAAATTACAGATTTAACTTCACGAGGTATGTGTATGTATATGTAAAAAAATATTTCGTAAATATGTGAAATAGACACAAGGACGCATAATAAATTTTAAATTAAGAAATATATAAAAAATAAAATTTTCAATAGCTTTTTGAAATTTCCTTCCTTCTTGATAGTAGAGTCTAAAAATTTAATATCATATTGTATACAGCATACTCATACTTGTTGACAATTGTATGATCAATACAAATATTAAGTATGTGTCGTATGGAAATATTCTAATGACGGACTATATGAAGTATTAAACTTAATATAACTCGAAACACAATGTCTCTACAATAGCTTTTGTCTGTATAATCTGATATAATCATTGCATTATAATGATATGAAATATTTTGTTTTTACGTTTTGTTAAATCTATAATTTCTTACAAGTTCTTAGTTTCGGACCATCAATTGTTTTTCCATGTCAATACTAAATGTTATAAAATCAACAAAAAATTTAAACTAAAGTAATATTTTCTAGAGATGAAAATGTAAGTCAACTTCACAAGTACATCCATTGCTTCGCTCTGGTAAGAAGGCAAAGCTCGGTGTTAAGTACCGCCATACAACGCCGCCACGCAATTTGTCTTATTCTGGCAAAAAGTGGGAGTAGTGAAGGGAGTATCTAGACTCTGGGAAAAAGCATGAAAGGTGTAAAGAATATTCGTTCTATGCATCTTATTTACAACAAAAACTATACAAAAAGATAATTATTGAAAAAAAAATTATAATAATCGGATAACAATAGCTTACTTTAGAACTAGATCAATACATAATCGATCTATAATTTTACCGTCGCGCGCGCACTCAATGTAACGTCTTCGCCGGATGTTCCGCCATTGCTCGCTCGACCGTTCCAAATTTAAAACGGAGTCGTTTCCGGTGACGTCACCGCCCGCCATTTTGTCCTGCATTGTCAGTTCCATGGGAAATGGGAGCGAGTAAAATGGATTCCCCCTAGGATGTTTCGGACGGCTTTTTTTATTGTTATGTGACTTTTTAATTGAGATTGAAATGATAAAGCTTGTTGTTTTTTGTTGTTTGAGTTTTTTTTTTGGTGTGGGATATAGTTATTCAATCATGTCTGTTGTGTTCATTTAATTTCAGATTTGTAGAATAGTATAAATGTTGAGTTTGTTAATGGCACGTAGATCTGGAGTTAAAGTCTGAATCAAAAAGATAAAAGCCGTAAGATTTATGAACCTATTAATATTTAATATATTTTTTAACATTTTTTAAAGTGTTAATCGCACACTTAGGTAATTGAAAAAGACATGCTTAGAAAACGTTTAAAAATTTGAAATGTGTAAATAATATTTAATAAATAGCATTCTCTTTTGCCAAACGATTGTTCGTAGAATAATCTTTGGGTAGCAGAAATTTGTTGAACAACAAATATAAGTTGTAATAAGCGTATAAGAATTTTGACGTAGCTGGATGTAGAACGCATGGCTTAGCTGTCAGAGCGCTTAAACGGTTTTCAAGAGGCGCGGTTTCAAATCCCGCTGCGTTCAAACAATTACCTTTTCTAATTATGTCTTCTATATAATGTATTTTTTTCTTATCCGCTATATAAATAATTTTAAATTTATTGAAAATATATATTTTTTTAAGTGTCTTGTTTTAATTTTCATAACTTCTAGAGTGAGAATAAAAATATAGATGATTCTCACGAAATAAAATAACCACATTAAATACGCGGATTCCCGAAAAAAACTATAATATGAGGGATAAAGCGTGAAACTGAAGAAGTCCGTTCAGTTTCACGCTTTATCCCGCATAGCAGGATAGTCAGTGAGAGAACCTAGTGTCGAAACACTCCGTTCTGCACTTTCCGTCTGATTTCGAGACATTGCGTGGTCAATGGCGGAAATCAACGATATTACAAGACTAACCATATATTTTTTTAAATTTTACAATGAAATAAAAGACTTGAGTGGTGAGGACCAATCATTCGTTCAAAGTGACGGAAAGGTCGACAAAATGAGTATTATCACAAAAACGCATAAATATTCCGGCAGGGGAAAAAACTTGTACTCTGTTACATTGTTTCGTTACATCTTAGATTTGAAACAACAATTCTCTTTACATCTGTTTTTGAATTTGTTAATAATTTTAATAATTTTCAAAGAAAATTTGTTTTTGAAAATATTTTTAGACCGCTAAGCCGTGCGTTCAACGCATGCTTCGGAGCGCTTAGACGGTTTTCGAGAGGCGTGGGTTCGGATCCCGCTGCGTTCAATTTTTTATATATTTGCTAAAAATGATTTTTCACATAACAAGTGTGTGGATAATATTTTAAAATTGTTGAAAAAATTATTGAAAATAATTTAACTGTATAATAAATGTATAAACAGTTTGCTAAGTAACTTCAAACCTAGTTATTAATTAGAGAGAGATTTTTGTCATTTACTATGTGTGCAGTGGGACAGCGTCTGTCTGTATATGCAGTAGTTGGGGGTTAGATGCCCACTTGGGGGAATGATTATATAAAGTTATTTTTATTTCCTTGCTCTAGCATGTCAGAGCACGACGTTGATTTTCGCCACTCAACACGCAATGTCTTGAATTCTGGAGAAAAATGGAGATTTCTTGATACTAGGTGTTCTCTGCTTATGCTGAAAAAAAAAGTATATATATTAATTATGTTTCGCTAACATTAATTGTCCAATCTTTTAGTAACTTTCTAAAGTAATGAACAATTTTATAAAATAAGAATAATAGTTATGTACAATTAATATACAATTATGGTTCGATGTACGAGTACATGTTTTTATAATGTACAAAGATGTTGGTTTCAAATTCGAGAAAATATTTGTACATTCATATATAGGTTTTCTTGACGCTTCAAATTTTGCCATCTAAATTTTGCTAAAGTTCGTATAAATCTAACAAAGTTAGTGTCCCGTCACTATATTTCGTTTATTCTGCAAATAGGCGAAATACGAGTACATAGAAATAAACAATTGATATTATAACAAAGTAGCTATAGTTTGTAAGTTTGCGCTAACTCATTACAGCGGCTATAATGATTGGAAATGGTAAACAGACCGCTAATCGCTGCGGTTACAAATAGTGTTGTTACTACAGACTATCGATTTTGTTATTATTTTATTATTTAAAAAAAAATCGGTTCGATTTAATTATTAGTTAAAGCACGCAACTTCGTTTGCGTCATCTA
This sequence comes from Podotricha telesiphe, assembly GCA_038994665.1. Lineage (NCBI taxonomy): Eukaryota > Metazoa > Arthropoda > Insecta > Lepidoptera > Nymphalidae > Podotricha > Podotricha telesiphe. Next base: position 266,521 of record JAOYRR010000388.1, read on the forward strand.
TGAGATATATTATATAGTAAAGTATTTAGTCCATCGTAGCGCAGTATCACAGCGTCTGACTGTAAACACGATTGGGTGTGAGTTTAATTCCCACTCGGGGCTTTTCTTCATTATGTTACCTAACACAACGGGCGGTGTTGAGTTGATTCACTTGACACGCAATATCTCGATATCGGGCGAAAACTGGAGTGTTTTGACACTAGGTTCTCTCTTACTACCCTGCTATGCGGGAAAAAGTCGTGAAGCTAAAAAATAAAATAAAAATAAAGTAAGGTATTATTCCACGTTAGCTTTTTATCTAAACGCTGTGTAGTAGTTTTGACTTACGTTTGTCAGTCACTTAGTTAAGAATAGAACGTTTTAAAGTTAAGTTAGTAGTGGCGGGTCTAACTGACAACGCGATTGGTTGTGGGTTCGATCCCCACTCGGAGGAATTGTTATATGCAAATTATTTTCATTTCTTCGCTCCAGTACAAAGTGCGGCATTGCGTTCATCCAGTCAACACGGGTTTGGGCGGCTCTCACAACGTTGCTATGCGGATAAAAGCGTGATATATTTATTTTATAGATATAGATAAAAAAATGCAGTATTTTCTTTCGCTACCCTTATTAGGTATTCATATAAATGTATTACAATTTTAGATTTTCATAAAAAAAATAACTTCGATTATTTGCTTGTTTGTAAAAGCACATCACTCATAAATTGGAGCGACAGCTTCTACTTGGAATTAGAAAATCCAATATTGAATTTCGATTTTATTTATTTTTTTTTTAGTAATTCTATTTTGGGTTTGTCTGATAGAGATATTATACTGCCGTTTGATTGTTGCTAGAGTAAAATAAAAAAAATATCTTTTTTTTAGCTGTAAAATAATTAAATAATGAATATTTACTTTCCTTAGTGGATAACAAATATATATATACACTAATGAAATTGAAAAAGACATATTTAGAAAACGTATAAAAATTTGAACGTAGTGGGATTTAAACCCGCGCCTCATCAAACGGCATGCTGCAAGAGGCGCGATGTCTTTTTCAATTTCCTCAGTGTGCGAAAACACTTTAAAAAAAAATGTTAAAAAATATTTACTAAATTATTTTAATTAATTAATTTAGTCTATATGAAGAAGACATACAGAAATCAATGTTTTACATAATAATATATATCAAAGTACATTTATTTCATAAAACAGAAACTGCACACTTCCATGTATCAGACTATTGTATAAAGTGATAAGGCATATCATATTTTAGGCATCAGTAGGGACTACCTGTTGTATAGCTCATAGTTCAAAGTTCATTCATAGTTTTATTCAAGAGATGCAAGTTCAAATGCGATTTGCTGATAATGTATATATATATATATATATATAAATATATTTCAAAAATAAACTCGTGATTTTGTCAGTTTGTACTGTTAGTGGGTCAAACCACACCTGCAGTGTGTCCCTAACCGCAAGTATCGATGGGGAATCTCATTCATATTTTATTCTTATATTACCATTGTAATACATATAATCGTTTTAAAATCGATTATGATACGATTTTATAAAAAATATAAAGGTGTCTAAAAATTATATTATTATAAAGCGACAAGGAAGAAAAACCGCAGCGTTAAGTTAAGCGCATGCAATGTTGTAATGAACGGAGGCAGAGAGAACCTAGTCTCAAGACACCATGTTTATACGCGCTTTAAATAGAGCGGGAAAATGTTTAAAAAGTATCATTCCAAGTGGAAATTAAACCCACAACTACATGCATTTACAGACAAACACTGCGCCGCAATGGCCTTGCTAATATTACGTAATATTGAATAAGTAATATAACTTCAAGAGTCGCAAGTTCGATTCACGAAATGAACAATTTAAATATACACATTGTATTCGGTAATAATTTTATACGTAATAATGGCAATGTCAAGCCACTTACAACGGCATTGTAAGTTAAAGCAAGCTCGGCAACGACTAGACTTCATCTAGACTGTAATTTAGTGTTTAGGTCGATTATGTGCCTGGAGCGAGAATCATTGTTTTTATTGTTTGTTTATTATATCATTATTTTTTTAGCTTCATGCTCTTTCCCATATAGTCAGAGAGAATCAAGTCACTCCGTTCTCCATTTTCCGCTTGAAATCGAGACATCGAGACAATGCGGAGCGGCGTAGTACGCCAAGGTTTTTATTAGGTACCAGAGCGCAGAAACGAAAACATTTAATATATTTCTATTCCCCCGAATGGGACTCAAACCCACACACAATCGCATTATCAGTTCTCCTGTATTCTTATATTTGGTGATTGCCTCCTATATCCTTATAATCGTTAAAAATATTACGAGGCATTATTTAAAGGGGGCTTTACTTAATATCTCGGTCATAAGGTTGGATGGAAGGATGGTGGCTGGATTTCACTTGTTAGTACCGTATTCAATGTTCGTTTTCTAAATATGTATTTTTGAATATCATATAATTATTTTCACAATCTTGTAATCGAAGACGACTGAACCTCAATGGCGAAGTCTGAAAATTTTGTAGAGGTAAGCCATGCATTCTACATCCAGCTGCGTCGAAATTCTTATACGCAATATAAATATAGATTTGTACAATTTTCTGCGATCCAAAAATTATTCTACGGACAATTGTTTAAAAGAGTGATTCGAACCAATTCCAAAAGGCGCGTGTCAGAACCTGCTTCATTCAAATTTTTATACGTTATCTCAATACATTTTTCAATTTCCCAAGTGTGTTATTTTTTTTGTGTATATATATATATATATATATATATATATATATATATATAACACTTGAAATGACAGCTCCTTTTTCACGTGTAACCTAACGTATGTCCTCTTCAATATGGCCAGTCTTCATACGTGGTGAGCTTCGTTACGTGATGGTCCGATTAAAATATGTATATTTTTACCTATACGCGTCTAAAATTACCGCATTTTGCAAAACAAACAGAGTGAAACTAGTGACTGAATATTCCGCTTTTACATTACGTCCACGAAATGATTTTATTGATTTTTTTTAACTAATAAGAGAAATAAAAATATTTTTTATGAGTGATATAGGAAATTACAATGATTTAACAATTATGTATGTAAAGTCTTAGTTACTTATAGACGGTAATATGGCGGCCCGGTTTAAATAATAACAGAATAGTTGAAAAAAAAGCTAAATGAAATATGTTCAAATTAGATAATTTGAATCCTAGTCCTGACAAAGATATTAAGATGTGCTTTGTTATATTATAAATAAGGCAAGAGAAATCTAGTAAAGCTTCAACTAAGCGCCGCGATTTATTAAATTAGCGTTTAGAGCTAGTTAAATAAATAATAGTAAGATTTGAAGCCGTAACCTTTGTGTGAAATATTTAAATAAACGACAGTTGACTTGACTTACATTTATTTGAATAAGAAATTCACGAACTTCCTTATAGATTAAATGTTAAGTTATTATAAACTATACCTTGTGAGAAGGATATAAGAAGTAACTTAAAGAAGGGGCTGAAAAGGGTTGTTTAGTAACGGAACTAGACACCTGTTGGCAGGTCATCTAAGTGTGATGACCTGTGTGGGAAAATCGTTTTAGAAATATATATTTTTAATGTTAAATGCAATATATTTTAAACTTTATTGCACTTGTTACATATTTATGTAAGAAATAAGCGACTTCTTTATGTATTTTGAATTGTCCTCAATGAATTATGAATGACGAATTGGGACGGTTTTCGTTGGTAGATGCGATGTTCGTGGGATCGATTCCACTCGATGAAATTATTGTTAGCTGTAATAAGACCGCCATTACGCAGTGAGACAGCTTCTGATTGTAAACGCGTCAATAATATTATATATTATTTTCATTTCTCCACTATGACACCTAGACTAAACGCGGCGTTGAGTTACGCCAACTAATATATGATATAAATGGTCGGAAACGGTCTCTCCAGCCTATTTTAAAGGTTTCATTGTCACTATTTAAATTATTGATTGAAAAAAAAGTAGTCCCGCTGACTTTCCTGCGCGGGTTCTTCTCAGGTCTGAGGCATTAACTTTAGTGCACCGGTGTTAAATATTTTGACGTAAAATATGACATATATCAAAAAAAGTAAATGACATTTGATTTTTTTTGACTTAATACGTCTCGTTATCGAGCGAAAAGTGAAGAACGGAGGGTCTTGACACTAGGTGGTCTCTGCCCAACCTGCTTATGCAGGAAATGCTTGTAAATGTAAAAATATATATAAATATACATACCGTATTTTTTAAACGACCTTCATCTAAATTTAAAAAGTAACAAAAACCTGCCAATGGTTTCCCGCCAAATTCCCATTCCGTTACAGAGTCGTAATTAGGTTTTTTTTTATCTTTCATTGTCATCGCAGGAAGCGACTGCCCTTACACGTGCTAAGTGTTTGAATAAAATTCAAAAAAAAAATCGAAATATTGTATTGAACATATGTTTAAAGAAAAGTCCGGTAAGAATTAAATTTGAGCACTTTCGATATTGTTTTGAAACGACTGTTATATTAGGTATGCACAATGTATATAAAAAAAGTTTTTGCAACTAAATATTATTTAATGTACAGTTGTTTTTTTTTAATTAAAATATAAAAAATATTAGGTTTAAACTAATGTAATATTTGATATCGGCCACATTGATGACTTTGGAATACCAATCAAATATTTATAATCTGATATAATAATAATAACTAAAAATATATTTATTCTTTTTAATTTAATTTAATGGTTATTTAACGACACTTAATTGTAATATATTTAATTAATTAACATTTTTTATAACTATACATTTTTTTTGGCGCTATCCTGACGTAGTGTAATAGCGTGTAGCTGCATCTTGTATAAGACAAAATTCTTTAGAGAAAAAAAAATTTATTCAAGGAGAGTCTGGACACTAGGTCCTCTTCGTCTACCCCGCTATACAAAAAGCTAAAAAAAATTACACAAATTATAACATTTTAAATACTAGGCTTAAAAGAAACCAATCATTGTTATCATATTAACTAAATTTAAGTAATTCAACGTCAAAGTTGGAGTTTAGAATATTAGAATATAGTTCTTGGTAATCTTTATCCCTATGACTATCACAACCGGAAGTGACTCTCATAATTGAGCGTGATAGCCATGTGCCATTTATTTGAATGAAATATAAAAAACGTCATTTTCTATAGCGACATGTGCGTAGACGCTAGGGGATAGGGGGTTGATTTGGTAGCCGTTTTTAATATATTTTATCTATATTATAATAGATATAGGATTATATTTAAATTATTTTCATTTCTCCGCTCTGGTAAGGTAATTGCGGCGTTGAGTTCTGCCAGTCAATACTTAATGTTTGGAATTGGGTGGACAGTGATGAATGTGTATTAAAACTAGGTTCTCTCTGGCAACCGTATTATGCTGGATGCAACGTGAGAAATTAGGGTGGTATGGCTGTAGCCGATAAATGTACGATCGAAGTAATGTCAAATTTCAGTCGATGGCTATTCATTAGTACAGGACTTATGTACTGCTTATTTTCTAACAAATAAAGGCTTTCGCTGTGCTAATTTGATTGATTTGATTTTTTATATATTAGATGCATTTTTTATTATATTAAGATGTTTTTGTAGTTAGATTAGGTATACTTGTTCAATACAAAGAAAACAACATTTTATGTAAAATGTGTGCATACTTCTCAAAATAATAGCTGTATCTTTTTCTAATTTACAGATTTTGTTTCAATATTAATATTATATGAAAAATAAGTACTTTAACAAAATAACGTATAATATACGTTAGAAATTATACAATTTCCGTTAAAATAACTCAATTTTTGAAGTCAATTCAGATACATAAATAATGTATGATTATAGGAGTCTACCCCTCAGGGCTGTCACTAAAACAATTTGAATATATTTAAATAATTTAACGCACTGTTGTCTGTATGTAAGGTAACAGGTGCTGAATTTATGTGGGAAATTATTCGCATGGAATATATTGGTTTACTCTATCGGTTTTTTCTTAAAATATTAGTTAAAGTGTCTTCAAATAAATCATTCATTTAGGTTCAAATTATGTTTTAGAAGATCGGTTGATATATTTTTGATAAAATATATTAAAACTAGTATATAAAAAAAATTTTTTAACCGTTTGAAAACCATCTAAAAATTACAAAAATAATTGGTAATTTAAGAGAATGTATCTTATGCCATAGGGCTGCCACATGGATATAACGTATCTTTGTGGCAGCCCTATGGCACGTGCGAGGATTCCAGTACGTCAGGTGTTGGCAGTTAATCCTTATCCTATAGACGCAAGGTCAAAGAGGTACAACTTTCATATTATCCTTTTTATACTATATATATATATATATAATATAATAAATAAGATTTTATTACAAGACAAAGCGCGGCGTTGAGTTCCGCCACGCAATATCTCGATTTCGGGCAGACAGTAGGGAACGGAGTGTCTTTGGGAAGTGTCTTTTGATTCGACGAAAGGTGAAGAGAAAGAACCTAGTGTTAAAACACACTTTCTCTCTCGTGAGTGGCGGAGTTAATTCTGGCACGTTTTCACGCTTTGGGTAGGAAAAAAAAAAAATATAGAGTTTATTTTTTAATTCTGTGGAAAATTAATATTGAACCGACAATTATCATGTGTGCAGTCATACACTTTGCTACTGAATCATAAAAAAATTAGATTTTTTCAACAATATCATTATACCCGTCTGGTTCTAAGGCGTGCGCCGATTCCGTTACGTCAGGTGTTTCTTAATCACTTTACATATAGAAATGTCTTAGGAAGTACTTTGTAGAGGCGAAGATAAAAGGGCTCTAAGGTCAACGTTTTTATTTTAAACAGCCTTTATTGTTCGTGTTACAATAAATGTGAGTTACACGCTTAATTACTTAAGTCTTAGGTTTAGTAGTTTTTTTTTAATTCGTACACATAGCAGGGTAATAAAAAGAACTTGATGTACAATCAACCTACAACCATAGAGTGAACCAGTCAGTCATCCTTTGCCACGCCTATAATTTAAGGACTTCTCGATTTATAATCTATTTTAGATACTTTTAAGTTTGAGTCACGGTCGACTTCCAGATCGTCTATTAATACACAGACTAGATAAGCCAAATAATACATTGTCTCTAGATATGAATCCGCTACCATTAGACGCAGCTAAAATATTGAACAAAGATGAACTTAAAAAATAAACGAATAAATAATATTAAATAAACAAAAATTAAAAATTAATAAATAGATATTTTTAACGTAATTATTATTATTTGTTTCCACTTTTTTTTATTTAAAAAAAATCTATCAATAAAATAATCTGTGTTGCAAAATGACAACAGATAATAAAACAATCAAGACAGCTAATCCCGTTTTGGCGCGAACACGTGTCCGTTACGTCAGGTGCCACCCCCAACGCGCAGGTGGGTGTAACGACCTGCGAGTTCAACGACTGTATTTTTTTTTATTAAGCTTTTGCGTCTTGGGGTAGGTTGGCTTTGACATTTGGCGTTCTGACGGTTACGAAGAAAGTGATAGTGAAATGGCTAATAATGTAGAACAAAATCAAATTATAATCTAGACCCTTAGTAATATGTCGTGTGTTATCTGTTGTAAATATTTATTTTGTTATAGGTGACTGTCTCCATATTGTTAATGGATCTCTTTTGACATGCAATCGATTGTAGTGCGACTCTTTTTACCGATCAATCTCCTTCGTGTGTTCTCCATACAACGTAAGATTGGCGAAGTGGCAGTGTTCCTGGCACGTTCGAAGCGCCGTAATAAAAGAACTGAACTGAACTGAACTGTTAATTGGCTATCATTCTATAAATTTCTTAAGTTTACAGTCTATCTAGTCATAAATCACTCTAAGACAAAAGGTAAAAGAAAAATTTAAAATAACGGAACCCAACGCCGTGTTGTTTAATTATTTTTTTCGCACTCTCCGTTTTCTAAAATCACTTTATTAGATAACATTGGCGGAAGTTACCACTGCTTAATTGAACCAAAGCAGGTAAATCTTTTATATGTAAAAAATATTATAAATATAACTTTTTGACTACGTGACTCTAAAATAATACAGAAATTGTATCTGACATTTGAAACAAGGACTATTAGAAGAACTGAGTCATGATGCCGAAATTAGTCCATTTTGGTTGACACCGATGGAGAATATATTATATACTTATATATGAGTGCATATACATATATAAAAAAAAATATTTTCAGTATTTTAAAGTGTTATTCACACACTTAGGACAATGAAAAACATATTTTTCGAATAAGTATGAAAATTTTAACGCAACGGGATTTCAATCCGTGCCTCTTGGAAACCGTCCAAGCGCTCTGACCTCTAGTCATGCGTCCTACAACCGGCTGCGTGGAAGTTCTTAAACGTTTTTATCGCATTCTTCTTGAAAAATGTTTAAAATATTTAATAAATAGCATTCTTTCTTGCCAAAACGATTGTTTGTAGAATAATCTTTGGATAGTACAAATTTATAAAAATCTCTTTATAGTGATGCTAACAACAAACATAATTTGTAATAAGCGTATATATATATATAACAAAATCAAATTATAATCTAACCCCTTAGTTATATGTCGTGTATTATCTGTTGTAAATATTTATTTTGTTATAGGTTTGCGCATGACAAGATGCACAAAAAGATACTAAATTCAAGGCGCTGAAGAAATACTTCTAGCTAATAATAGTCGACACTGTTTTTTAAGTGGAATAATAAAAAAATATACTTGTCAAATTTTAAGTCAGTCACGGCTTAGTTCTTTCGGTCATTCTATTAACAAGTGTAAAATACAAAATTTGATTGTGTTTAAAATGTATGAAGATTTCCGCAGAATGTTGTTGAAAGTTTTGTTCTTAGAAGAAAATCAGCCAACAGTTGTTTTTTTTTTGGTTGCCTTACCAAAGTGTATGTCAATTTAAACACCTGTTGCATTTATTTTATTAATTAAAAAATAAATTTGAAATGTACTCCTCTCTATCTATAAAAATAAATAAAATAGGAGTGTCTGTTTGTAATATTAAAAAAAACACATTTTTTTACATACATATATATACACGATACACATACCAAAATACGTTTTTTTACAATTTTGTACATTCAGTGGCAGATAGCCGATAAAATAAGGAGTAACTTAGGCCACTTTAATTTTAGAACTCCACGCGGTCGAAGTCACGGCCACAGCTAGTATATGTTCTAACTGTGCCAAATGTCATACTCCTCAGTACGCGTTATTTTCGTAAAAGGGGGTATAAAGTTTTTGTTTAACGTATTAATACATAGATTATATAAACGGTTACTAGAAACAGTGTATCTATTAAGCAATTGCAAGTAACGCCACTATGCCTCATCAAAATAGAAAATTTTAAAAAGACGAAATGTTTATTTGAATTTTAAAATGAACGAGTTTGAGTTTTGAATGAAGAAGAATTTTATTTGCAAAAGAAATCTATATCACGACCATTTTTAACATTTTTTAAAGTGTTAACGCAGCGGGATTTGAACCCACGCCTCTTGAAAAGCGTTCAAGCACTCTGACCCTTACTAGGCGGAAGAGGAGGAGGCGCTGAAATCCCGCTGCGTTCAAATTTTTATACGTTTTCAAAATATGTATTTTTTATATTACAACCATTTTCCATTCTTATTCCCGCATAGCAGGCTAGCCAACACACTCTATTCACCACCTTTCTCTCGAAATCAAGACATTGCGTGTTGAGTGACGGAACTCAGTCCCGCGCTTTATCCTAGATACCAGAGCGGAGAAATGAAAATATATTAAATATAATCATTAGTCCGAGTGGGAATCGAACCCTCACCCAATCATTATCACAGTCACACGCTGTAAAATTGCGCCAATGCCTCCAGAAAGTAAAACTGCAAAAGTGAAAGAAGAGCTTATTTTTAACATTTTTTCATTTACCTGCACACTTAGGAAATTGAAAAAGAGCATCACTACGTCATGCGTTCTAGCGGTCAGAGCGCTAGAACGCAGTTTTTTCGCGATAGGTAAAGCGCGGGTTCAAATCTCGATGCGTTCTCAAATTTTTATACGTTTTCTTAAACGCCCTTCCAAAGAAAAGCTTATAAAAAACTTGGTTAAAGTATATTGTAAGGATTGAATTGAAGTATGCTTATTGATTAACGTGTTTTATCATTATCAGTAATCGGTGTCATTCAAATCCCAGTTATTAGCTAACAGTAAATTAATGCGATGAATTATTTAATTAAACAATAGATAATTATTGTTCCTCAATAAACGGCGCTTAGTTTTTTTTTTTTTCATGTAACGAACCGGTAAGCTTACCACTAAACCAGTGGTGAAAAAACCTACACTCAGTATAATTTGTATTGATCTCTCAGTATTATAATATCTTTTCATTGTTATTATTATAATAAAATAAATTGAAAACATACTTACCACAAAAAGCAAGCGCTATAATCAGAGAGAATTTAGCGTCAAGATATTGCACTTTCTATCTTACTGGCAAGAGAAAAATCACCTCCAAAACACTAGAGTCACTTAGCTTAACTGACGCGTTTCAGGTCATTCAGCGCAGTGGTATAGCGTCCGACTGCTGGTCGTGGTCGTGGGTTTGATTAACACCGAAGGAATTGATAAGATGAAACGCGGCGTTGCATGCGCCACCTGGCTACGTATTGCTTCTTGGACCAGGGACGAAAGCGAAGAACGGAGTGTTCGGACACTGTGGTGGCTCTGATTTGTTTTCAGGAAAATGCGTGTTATATATAAAACAATAATATAAATACGAAATAGAAATCATCTCTTTTTTTTTTGTTCATAACGTTTTCTTTTTTTTGTGTACAAACAGAAAATTTGTTTGTTGAAAGCTCTATATATATCATCAATGAAAACCATGATAGTAATAAAATTAAGCTCCTTAAAAATATTTTTATTAAACTATAAATCTTGCTCAGTGAGTTTACACATAAAATTAAAATTAGATGTGCAAGATTAAGACTGGCCTTACGGATAGATAGACTGAAGTGGGCATTCGTCACTGCTATAACCCAGCTATTGAAAAACTGTTAAATGTCGGGTTTTTCCAAATTATATTTCGTATACCAAAAAATATATGCGTTTATTTCCTTTTTTAAAATACTTGAATTTGAAAATAAGTAAACCATTTCACTTATACAAGTATAGTTCTTGTTACATTCAAGTCAAGATCATAGTCCACAAAGCCTCTTGCTCCCACGCATACTGTATGCGGCTACACCAATGCCGGGGTCGTGAGAATTTTGTATTATGTCATACTTAAGACGTTTGAAAGGAAAAATACTTTCATTATGAAATGAGGGAATTGTTATAGAATTGAAAGACAGGTATGGAAAAGAAAATGTATGTTTATTTTGTTAGTTTTTTTTCTTCACCATAATAGATATTTATATGAGTTGATAGATATTTGCAATAATAGAGGTGATGGTTTTGGATTATCCTAGCATTGTATGTGAATGAAAATTTGGAAATTATATAATTTTTTTTATTTATTTGCAAATTATATAAATAAGCAATTATAATTTTTTTATATTGTTGACTGTATTTTCTTGTAATAAAATATAAAAAATACATTATACTAATATAATCACTCTCGTGTTATATCAGTATTTAATAAGTTTAAAATTCCTTTTAAAAAATATGCAAAAACTATAAGCAAAATTGTCTCGAAATTCGCATTTTGCATGTTTCCAATTTTTTTTACATTTTTTAAAGTATTATTCGCACACTAAGGAAATTAAAAAATACATATTTAGGAAACGTATAAAAACTTGAACACAGCGGAATTCGAACCCGCGCCTCTTGAAAACCGTTCAACTTGAACTTGAACTTGGTTTTCAAGAGATGCGGGTTATGTATGTTTTCAATTATTAGTAGTTATGAATAAATTATATATCCAATAGAAAAAAATCCTGTAGTTCAGTTTAGACGTATAGATAAAACTGACCATAATAGTTGTGATTTAAAATCAATTTTTGAAAATATGACAGAGAAATAACTCATTACACTCTTTATCCCTAGCAAATAACAAAAAACGCGCTTAGCGCTTCACCAATTTAACTAAATTAACATGAGGGTTGTTTCAAAATGCACATTTACCCTCCAATTACGACTGAAGCGCGACGGTGGTAACAAAAATGTAAAAATAACTATATTTTGTTAATAAATAATAGCAATTTTATGGAACATTTACGCTCAAAAAGAGGTCAAGGGGTAATGTAAGGGAATGTGGAACTATTAGGGTGAAAGAACTACACGATGGTAGTGAGTTCAAATCCCACATTAGAGAAAATTAAAAGAATACTGAATCACTAGTTAATGACAAACTCGAACGTGAGTGTTGAATTTGAACGCAGCGGGATTTGAACCCGCGCCACTTGGAAACCGTTCAACTTTTATACGTTTTCTAAAAATATGTTTTTCAATTTCCTAAGTGTGTAATGAACACTTTAAAACAATGAAACTATTTAAACCGATTTGTCTTGCAAAATGATCTAGCTGACTGTATGTTTTCTCTGGTGTGATCGGATTGAGACTTTATTTTGCAAGAATCCAGGGCAGTACGCGAGGCAACTAAGATATTATTGGCGGTAGTTTGATATAATAATTGTATCAAATGACAGACAAGTGCCACCTCAGTCTACCTGTGACCACGGACTACTGTAAAGTGTTCGAAACGTCGGGTTCTAAAAATGTATTTTCGAATACCAATATTACACGCGATTAATCCGGTCGAAAATAGTTTCATTTCAAAATGTGTACAAATCGTGAAAATCAAAGAACTTACTACTTTAAAACAATGTTAAAAAAGTAGCTATATACCCAAAAAGAACCTGTTATCATTTGCAATTTTACGAATGCTTATCACAAATTTAAGATTTTAATTTGTAATTTAACAAACCAAATTGATTAGCCCTACTTCCTGTATTTAAATTTATATACACTAATGTGAAAATTCCCATAGAGTTTAGTTCCCCCATTAACCCTGCCATGAGTATGTATGGTCAAGCGCCCTCGCGTGACCGACAATCACTAAATCACTAAATGCTTATACTGATTTCCTTTTAACAACTGGAAAACGTTTCTATTTAAATATTAATTTGTTACCCCTGGAATTACTCAGTAGGTGTTTTTGTTTATTAAACTAAACCTTTCGCTTTTTTGTGGACGGAACACAAAAGTTCCTTAACGATGCATTTATACAAGTTAAAAACGTAATTGTAAAATTTTTGTATTTATTTTTAAATGCTTGTATATAGTTTTATGAAAATATTTACTAAATTACTTGGAAACCGTCCAAGAGGCGCGGGTTCTAATTTCAATGCGTAAAAATTAAAAAAAAAAAAAAAAAAAAAAAAAAAAAAAAAAAAAAAAAAAAAAAAAAAAAAAAAAAAAAAAAAAAAAAAAAAAAAAAAAAAAAAAAAAAAAAAAAAAATATATATATATATGATAGATTACATTTATTTCAAGATCAAAATGTCTTGAATTTAATCAAAAAGTGGAGAGCGGAGTGTCTTAACACTAGTTTCTTTTTGCATACCCTGCCATGTTGGTTTTGTGTTATTTACAGTTAAAAAATATTGTATCTTGTTCCATTTAGGTATCACAATATTTTTCAATAACAAATATATATATGATAGATTACATTTATTTCAAGATAAAATGGTTTGAATTTAATCAAAAAATGAAGAGCGGAGTGTCTTGACACTAGTTTCTTTCTGCATACCCTGCCATGTGGGTTTTGTAATATTTATTTCTATAATGCAATCAATGTCTGAAATGATATTATGAGGCTTTTCAGGGTTTCTTCGAACTCCCTCCCGGCCTCATTCAGTTATTACCCGGCATCTCTAAAAGAACGAGAAATGGTAAAGAAAATTGAAGTCATAAATCTAAAACTTGTTATTTATTTTTTTATGAAGAAATGTTATAGGTTATATCTTCGTCAGTCTGATTTCTTGAGTATGAAGTACGAATATAGCATCACTTAATTTTGGCAGTCTAATTACAAATCAAGCGTATTTTAAAGAAAACCATTAACATTGCCCTTGAAAACTCACGTCATAAATAAAGACAGGTTTCCACTGAAACATGTTAGTAGGGTGAGTATATTTTGGTAAAAATATGAGGCAAAAATAATTGTGGTAAACTTTTAAAATTACCTTTTGCGGTTATATACGGAAAATGGAGAGCAGATTGTATAGACACTAGGAAAAAACAAGAAGCGATATGCGTTGAATTAGAACTAGTATGCATAAGAGGGTCGTCATCTAAACTCTCCTTCTGCATACAGGCCGATAGTGCTGCTTAATGAGACGGGCAAGGTCTTTGAGAAGATTGTCGCTGCCCGTCTTAATAAGTATCTAGAGGAGGTAGGTCTTTAAGAGGCTCAGTTCGGGTTCAGGGCTGGTCGGTCAACCATTGTCGTCCTTAATGCCCAATGGAAAATGAAAAAAAAAAAAAAGAACTAGTATGCATGGATCAATTTCGATTTTTTTATGACATATGTCAAAAGTTGTATATATCACTATTTTATTAATAACATTTATGTATGTGTAAGAATTTTGATAATACTGTTTCTTATTATGTTATCACCAAACTTAAAACACGTTCAATAAATCACCATTCACTCACTTAGTGACTATCAGATCGTAGTTGAAAGCCTTAGTTGGGTCTAGAAATTCCCATGGGAACGGCAAAAAGGGGGGTTTCATATAGAAAAATTGTTTAATGTTGTATAAAATTACAAATATCAAAACATAAATGGATTACTTTGTTAAATGTACATGTTCATATGTTTAAATTAATTGAATTAATCTGGGCGTCTTTTGAAAAATGTATTGTTAGGTAAAATAGTGTTACCAATATATGAATTTTGAATACTAGTAAAAAAATAAGCTTTACAGAACAATAATTATCATATACGTTTTAATTTTTTCTTATTATAACTGTTCGCTTTCTCCCATAGCGAACCTAGGAAAGAAAGAAACTAGTGTCAAGACACTTCATTTCTCCACCTTCTTCTAAAATTAAGACATCGCGTGTTAAATACTGAATTTCGACGACGAGCTTTAATCTACCAGAGCGGACAAATGAATATAATTAAAATATAATCATTGCTCCGAGTGGGAATCGAACCCACAACTCTAATCACGTTAACAGTCAGCCGCTGTCCAACTCCACCACAATCATGATGCCCTCAATATACATCTTGATATAAATATTCATTACATAATTTACACTATAATAATTCAAAGGGAATTTTTATAAGCTAAAAAGGCTTTGGAAATGCGTATTTTTGGTTAAGTTAATAAAAGATTATTACATTCTATTCGAAATGCCAAGTCTGGTTTGTTATAGGTTATCTAGTCTATGAATACGCTTTTTGGCTAATTCCACCAGGTCTATAAAAATACTGACGAATTCCACGACCATTCTAAGCCTTTTTTTACTTTTTTAAAGTGTTTTAGTGCATTTAGAATATAAAAAACATTTGCGATATAAAAACAATCATTTTTGTTTTTAGATAAAAATGTAACTAATAATGTAAAAAATTATCATAAAAATCTAATAAAAAAGCCTCCCAAAGCGACTGTACTCACTCGTATATATTCAAATTCGATGCTCATATTGATTTTAACTTCAAAAGAGCCTAATGCATGGTTACTCTAACCATAATTAAATATACCTTTGTCTAACATTTCGGTTGAAACAATTGCTCGCAGTTCAATGCCGCTGTTTTTGTCCACGTGAGAATCGGCCATCTTGATTGCGATAAATAAATAACTATATAATATTGTTTGTATGTATGTAACATACATACATGTATTGTATTTTCAAACACCAGTAATATACGCTAATAATATATGTATTTTCGAACACCCAAAATATAATCCGGTTAAAAATAGTTTCATTTCAAAATGTGTTGTAATCGCAAAAATCAAAGGTTTTATTATATCGCTCCCTTTTCGCCGATTTGAAGGCGTTTCCTGCAAGGTCAAAGCACTGTACTTTACAAAACAATTCACATTACAGAAATTAAGTTAGAAACGGTGGACTTATCACTAAAAGAGATTTCTTCCAGCCAACCTACGAATTATAATTGAACCAGTCATATGACATTTAGTTTGCCGCGGCTCAATTAGAACAAAATAGTATCTTGAAACAAAAACATAATTTTATATATAAGTTATAGGAAGTTATAGCGACCATTGTGGAACAATGGTGGCGTATAATTGTAAATGCAATGATTGTGGGTTCGACGCTTACTCGGGAATAAATTTGTTTCCTTTTACCTCCTCTAGTGACAAAAACGCAACGTAGCTTCGAATTCAGGTGGAAAGTGGAGACCAAAGTGGCTTGATGTCTTTAGCTTCCCTCTATGAGAGATAAAACGAGAACTACTCTATACTATAAAGGCAGTGGTGTGCATACAGACTCAGATTCTGTAAGCAGTAATTATGCCTTTTATAGATTAATTGTTTTTAATATTTGGCAAATGACTATCCTATAAATATTTCGAGCAAAATTTTGTTTCCAGACCAATGTTATAAGTAACCTTACATTTTTTTCATGCTCATAGAATTTTACCAATGTATTTATTTTGCTATATACAAACCGACACTGATTTAACTTACATATTGTTGAAAACCACATCAAAATACGTACACAATGAAGATTTTTGAATGATGATTTTCAAAGGAATTTGTTTCTGAAATCATCGGATGATTCATATAAAATACATAGTGAAGACCTCAGAATGTATGAAAATTTTTGGCCAAATTGACAATTGTATTAGTTTTTAGAGATGAAAACCGTACTAACGTTTTTGACGATTTTTCATAATACTTATTTTTTATTTTACTAAATTAAGTAACAATGAAAGGAGAGAGGTGATATTACATACTAGCGACCTGCTCATAGGTTTTATATGAATTATAGATGCTTCAATAAAGCAATGAAATTCAATTGGATTAAATAAAAAAAAATAACCACAGGTTCATCCCAAGACCCTCAAGTGTATCTATATAAGGTGAATCACAATCGGTTTAGCGCTTTTTAGCCGGGACGTCGCAGACAGACGAACCTTGAAATTTACTTTCGCATTTATAATATTAAATATTAGTAATGTCTGCATGTTTGTTTTTTTCCTTTCTGTGTTGAAATAGATCAAGAAATGTGATGTCTAAATATTATTTAATTGAATAGTGCAGTATCATGCTCCGCGCTTTTCTTTTCACGCATACAGGTTGGGGGGCAGAGTCGAACGCTGCGTTCTCAATTTCTGCCGAAATCGAGACATTTGCGTGGTAGGTGGCGGAACACAATGCAGCGCTCTCTCTCCCCACAGCAAATTTACACAAGAGTAAAAGATTTTTAATTATAATGCTCCCTCAAAGGAACTCACAATAAATCGTTTGATCGCACTGTACCACTGTCCCTGTCTCAATTGAATGGCATGCGATATATTTAATTACTAAGTGTGTATTTTAATACCCTATTCGTTGAAGATAATAAATATTAATAATGTTTTATTTCCAAAAAACAGTCTCTTGTTTTTCTCGCGTATATATATATATATATATATTTCGTTTCGTTTATATGTAAATAGCGTAAACCTTTTTAATGTTAGCATATTCTTTTAATATTTTTTAAAGTGTTATTCACTTTACTCAAAATGAAAAAGACATATTTATAAAACGTATAATTTTAACGCAGCGAGTTTGAACCTGCGCTTCGATCTTGAATGGTTTCAAGAGGCGCGGGTTCGGAATCCCACGCTACGTCATACATTTAATATGTCTTTGTGTTACTATCATTAAAGCTCACACTTGTGTATGGGTGTCGACGTAACGCGCTGTTCTCACGTCATTATATCATTATATATTTTTTTTTATTTTCTTAAAATATAAGCAGATGACACTTGTTAACTGATCCTGTAAAAAATCTTTAATTTTTATATTATTTTTTAATTAAAAGAAAACATTTTACTCTACGTATATTGTATGTTCTACGTAGCTTAGACATGCCAGTCTAATAAATAACTAGATCTGCTTAAAATATATAGCCTAACCTTCGTGAATTCGAACCCACTACAACAACAATACTCAAATCATAATCCTATACTCCCAAGCGAAGAACAAATATCTATGTATTGGGGCATTGGACCTACGATCTCTAACTTTTATTATAGTTATCAACCACTAAACTAACCGCTAATATATATATATTTTATTTAATAGCAAATAATATATTCTAATTATTTTTTTACTTAATTCGTCTCTCTTGCATATAACAGGACAGGCAGGACGAACCTAGTGTTGAATCACTCCTCTTTTCACTTTCTGTCGAATTTCGAATCATTATGTGTTTCCAGAGGGAATCTAACAGGCTTTGGCTTTGGCATTTATATACAAACTAGCGACCCGCTCGCAACGCTTCACCCGCGTAAACTAGAGGTGTTTCGTATTATCGGCGGCATTTTGGTATAATAATGAAAGCTTATGTTCATCCCAAGACCCTCAAGTATCTGTATATAAAACTTCATCACAATCGGTTCAGCGGTGTGGCCGTGGTGGCCTCACCGACGGACAGAGTGGCTTTCGCATTTATAATATTAATATTATATATCAGTATATATACAAATTATAATCAGAAGTAACACAAGTTAATACTAAAACCGGATACAGTATCGCGATACTCATCGCCGTGTGAATAAAACGCTAACGTTAGCTTTAAATAATAATTTTATGTTTGTTTGGTATTAAAAAGAATATGGTAAGTATGGTGGGTTCGTACGTCTATGAGTATAGCTATATAGACTTCAAATACAGCAATTTCACCCTAATTCGATACATGGCGCGTTGACTGGCGGAGCTTAACGCCGCGCTTTGTCTTGTTCACCGGAGCGGTTCACAATTGGGAACTATTTTAACATAGTCCTTCCCTCGACGGGGAATTGAACCCACGATCGAATTTGTAGCTTAAAATAATGAACTTGAAACTCAAAAGTGAAGTTGATGACTAAATTTGATGATAGAGATAACATTTGAAGTTCAAAACCTATGAATGCGGTCTAGTTAGACTTAGTGCGGTGTTGGGTGACGCTATACAACAAAAAATCTCTTAAAGCATTTTTTCTAAGATAGAGAGAGATTTCTTAAAATATATTTTAGCTTGTATTAAAATACGAAATCGTAATATATATATTTTATTTTATTTATTTTTTTTAATTAATTTTAGAAATGCAAATTATTCATTACTACATATTGAGCATAGTTCCTAATTATTATATTGTCACCATATCGCGATTCGTCACTCATTTGTCCATTGTGTGGCGTTTCCCAGGGCCTTGTCGATGTAACCTTTGTAAATATTATTTTAATTTTAACACATAAGTAAGTAAATGACCAAGGAGTGTGTAGCGTAGTGTCGAGCTGTACATTCGTATTTTTTTTATGGATGTAAAAAAGGATGTAGAACGCATAGTTTAGCGGTCAGAGAGTTTGGACGTTTTCCAAGAGACGCGATTTCGAATCCAGCGGCGTTCAAGTTTTTATACGTTTTCTAAAAAAAAGTTTTTTTTTTTATTTTTGAAACTACTGCCTGCCCTTATATTTGGGACAAATGTTGAAGCACCTTTTTTATGTATCTTTTTTTGTAAGTTTGTTACATAAAAATAACTAAATATATAGATTTCAAGTCCGCATGAAAATTTCAATGAAGCGAAATATGAACTCGTGACATTGTCTTTTGAACGATTTGGCGTGTTATTTATATTAAGAAAAATGGTTTAAGAACTCAATATTATAATATATGTTATATTTAAATATATCTTATAACATCCAAATTAAAAAAATTCTTGTATAAATAATAATAATAGAATAATGTATAGACGAAATTTGTCATTAATAATACACACATCTCTGATACCCAGTTCTCTGGTTTCCGGCCGAATACGAAATAATGCGTGTATGGTGGCCTTGCTATTGTGAAAATAATTGAAGTTGCTCCGAATTTCAACCTTCAATCATCGCGGTAACAATCAGACGCTGGCAATGCTCCATGATGGCCTCCAATTTACGTATCATTTAGAGAGAGAGAGAGAGACACTAGATAGACAATAAGATGGAGAAATGGAAAGATTCAACTCTGCACTCTCCAATCCTTTTAAAGGATGTGACAACAGTAAAAAGTATGAAAATATACTATTTTGTGCAATTTTAATGTATATATTTTTTCACTTATAATGTATCACTTTAATGTTTGTTTCTAGTTCCGTTTAGTTTAATTTTTTTGTAGTGCAAAGCTAAGTATAAATAATTCAAACAACTTCCTGATGTAAATGGCGTAGAGTTATATACATTTATGTTATTTCTTTCTTATATAATTAATTAATTTTATAGTTGACTTAAGAAATATACAAAAGAATAGCCGTTATTGAAAGAAATTATTTTATGATACAATTTGATAAAAATATTTATGAGATATTTCTGAGAGTCACTAAGTCAAATTGCTCTGTGATATCAGCTCAAGTTCTTGTTTCAATTGTCTGAGTGCAATAAAAACCCGCATTGAATTTACTCGTTCACTACTGTACTATAAAGTTCGTAATATGTTTTCATAAAACTTAAACTACGTTTAAAGAGAACAAGTCCTTATAATTTCATGGTTTTACCGGCTTTCGATACAAACAAACACGCGACACAGAGGCTAAGAGGCACCTTTAATGTGCTCATATACGCTTGCCTCCACTGTCCGACTTAACCAAAATTGATCGATTCTCCTACTGCCATCTTCTAATAAAATTCTTATTAAATAATACTACCATTTTTTTTTGTACAATCGATTTTCACTCGTATAACGCACAATCTCTGGTTGCTTTGCTTATTTTGATCGGAAAATAGAGAGAGAGCATCACTAAAAAGCATTTTCAATATCAAAAAATAGAGAAAAGTCACTAAATAATTATTGATATGAGAGAAAAGAAAAAAAATCACTAAAACATTTCTGTTATCGGAAAATAGTGAAAAATCACTATCATTAAAGCATTTTTAATATGAAAAAAAAGAAAAATATCACTAAAGCATTTTTAATATCAGGAACCAATGAAAAATCACAAAAGAATTTTTGCCTTTCAATTTATTTCTCTAAATATATCTATTCTCGTTCAGTGTTTACTTAAGAAATATTTAACCATAATATTTACATACACATTTGAATATAAAAACCTTTCCCTATAGAGAAGATAGGTTTATTGCAACCACATTAAGTAACATTCAATGGATGCTTTTGTTTTATAAGCTTGATCGTAATTCATCATGTGTAACTTAAAGACATTTTCTTATAATATTAAAAATTAGAACTGAAACTGTATAACTCTTTTTTGCTTCTTTTTTGCTTTTTTATAACAATTTTAAAAAATAGTTTCTATGTAATATGTAAGTGAAGAATAGATATAAAATGAGTGATAATGAATATACTGTATACTATTATAAAAGCTGTAAATACAAAAAGAAATGCCGCTTCCGCCTTCCTTCCTGAGGGCAGACGAAGCACGAAGTAATGGGAAAAAGCGTGAAGCCAGGCAGCTTGCTTGAGTGACGAGTTTAATAAAAAATATAAAGTATACTTAAAATAATTTCATACTTTATTACTGAACGTGTATTTTATGTATAAGACACTTCGATTAACTGAAACTTTTATACATTTATTATTTTAAAACGGAAATGAAATAAATCTGAAAAAAAATATTGTATTACATACATATTATAATTTAGAATATCTGAAATTTACGTATCTTAAAGTAAGCCGAAAACAATGGGTCGCTGCAGCACGAAGCTGTTTGTATAAACAAACGAAACTCCTTGATTTATGTTCTGGCATTAACTTTAATGTGTGAAATCTAAAATTCTACAAACATTTATTGAAATTTTGGCTTTTAAAAAAGTAAATGTCAAGTCATTTCATCTCAAGAACCAAAAAAGTCTAAAAAAGTCTAATAGCGCGGCGTTGAATTCCGCTACTCAACACGCGATGTCTCGAATTCCGGCCAAAAGTGGATAACGGAATGTTTTGGCACTAGATTCTATCTGACTACTGAAACAAACGATAAAAAAAAATTCAATTAAATATTTTCAGCTGAAACAACATATATTATTATTTAACAAATATTTGTAGTGGTAAAATATTGAACCCACTAACTCAATTCAGTTCAGTGGTAATTAACCACAAGACTAACAGGATAAAAAAATTGTTAACATAACGAAGCCACGGCGAACCTTATTTTGTCTAATCAAAATCAATATGTAATATACTTTCTTTTCTTTTCTTTTCAGACAGTGTTTAAAATGTGTGAAGAAAAAATTAAAATACGGAAAAGGTTGCGGTGAAACCTACAATGTGATTGTGTTAAGAACTCATACAAAATTTATAATACTCCCAAAACAAATCCTCTTAGCTCTAGTGCCAATAATACAGTATTAAGTGACAATAACGAATACAAAATCCAACGATTTAGTGCCAGATATTTAAAATAAAAGTGATTCTAAACATGGATTTGCATGCACCGCCTATGGTAGTCCATGGGTATGAGACCCATGCGCCTCTCTTGGAAGTCGAGGGTCTGGACCCTCACAGCCCTCAGCAGAAGGTCCTCATCCACGCACCAATTCAAAGCCAGGAGCTGATCAGCACAGATCATAGAAATGGAGGTAAGATTGTTGTGATCATATAGTAACTTAAATAGCAAAGAAGCTTCATACTTATTTCCTTATTGAAGAATAGTCGGAGAAAACCAAGTTTCAAGACACTCCGTTTTACACTTGATATTCGGAACACAACGCCGCGTTTTGTTTTAACAGAGCAAGGAAATTAATATAATTTTAATATAAGTCTTATATCGGATGGCAATCAAATCCTAAGCCATGAAGCCATGAAGCCTCAGAAAAATGAAATTGTCGAACTCTGACCTACTGTACAATTTGTAACTATTTCTTCGTAAATGAAATTGTCACAGTCAGTCTGTAGTCAGTTACAATGGTTGAATGACTTTATATAATTTGGAGAAACGTTTAAAGAAATGTTTTGCCTATTTGATTGCCCATTATTTCTATCCAGCAGTATGATACTCAAAAGCTTTTTTATAAAATCCCAATTACACAGTTTACAAATATCTCCAGAACCAGTTCATCAATAAATTTTACAGCAGAATACAGACATAATTGTTTAAAATTTTAAATAATAAACAAATTCTCTTAAACATGCTTGTCAATTGAAAAACTGTACATCTAATAATGCATTTACATGATTGGCAAGGCTCGACAAGCCTCGCTTACACGGTAATGTTTGCAGAAGCTTACCGAGCCTTGCCTAGCTTGTAAACGCACCATGAGCATTGATCATTTAATATTGAAAACTCATTCAGATTCAGCTCATTTACTCAAATTTTGTGATTTTTAAACTCTTAAACTAAAAATTAATTAATTGCAATATTCCCAATAGCTTTAAGTCAATAATTGAGTCGAGAGCAGATGTGTCTAATCTGACATAGAGTATGAATTTGCAGATGAGCAGTACCACGCGCACAGCAGCAACCAGAGTGGGGATGGTGAGTACATATATATACATATAAAATTATTTTTTTTTACTATTTAAACTAGCTGTGACTGCCAATTCTAAAAACAAAGTAAACTAAGTTACTCCTTATTACATCAGCTATCTAGCAGTGAAAGTCCCGTCCAAATCAGTTCAGCCGTTCCAGAGTTTAGCCGGAATAAACATACATACAGACAGCCAAAAAATGTAAAATTATGTTATTTTGGTATATATATCGTGTTTACATATATGAATTAAGTAAAAAGCGTTTATTTTAATATAACAAACAGACTCCAATTGTATTTATTTTTATATAATTGGAAACTAGTCTAGTCCTATTTTCTGTTTGAACAAGAGGTGATTGAAGCTGGTATTGGGCTGGATTATCCATGTATTAATACGAGAAAGAC
Source organism: Podotricha telesiphe (assembly GCA_038994665.1). Taxonomy (NCBI): domain Eukaryota; kingdom Metazoa; phylum Arthropoda; class Insecta; order Lepidoptera; family Nymphalidae; genus Podotricha; species Podotricha telesiphe. The sequence continues at coordinate 290,583 of JAOYRR010000388.1, forward strand.
ATTTTTTTTATTATGGAAAATATATAAAAAAATATCTATGATGGACACACACGTCGCTAAGACGAGTACTCTACACATCAACGGAGCCTCTAGTTTTATAAAAGTTCCCGAAAGATCTATCCAGATCATTGTACTCTAGGTTTTATTTAATAAAGGCATTCTAAGGCCATCGCGGCGTAGTGACACACCGTCCGACTGTAAACACGATTGAGGGTTCGCTTCCCAATTTGGGGAAATTAATATATATGTATTCAAATTATTTTCATGTTCTCAATCTACAAGGAGAAAGCTCGCCGTCGAGCTCCTTTGCTTAACAGCCATGTGTCAAATTAAAGGAGGAAAGTGGCGTACAGAGTGTTTTGACACTAGGTTTTATTTGACTACTTCACTATGAGATATAAGGGTGAAGGTACAAAAGAGGCATTTTAGAATGCCAATTTCAATTTCAATATTAGTATAGACTCTATAATTTGATCTCTTAGTGACAGTACGAAAGTTCTATTTTATTAATTGTGTAACTAACATAAAGAAATATTTCATGAAATCGTTTAATTTTATATATTTCGTTAATCATTTATTATATTTAGAATATTTGCATTTCTCCGTTCTGGTGCCTATGATAAAGCGCGGCGTTGAGTTCCATTTACAACACGCAAAGTCACGGTTTCGGGCGAAAAGTAGAGAACGGAGTGTCTCGACACTAGCCTTTCTCTGACTGCCTTGCTATGTGGTTAAACTATTTTTTCAATTTTGGATTTGAATCTTGGAAACTTGAACGGTTTTCAAGAGGCGCGGGTTCAGATCCCGCTGCGTTCAAATTTTTATACGATTGCTAATATGTATTTTTCAATTTCCTAAGTGTGCGAATAACACATTAAAAAAATGTTAGAAGCACTTCATATTTTACAAACAATATCCAAATTTCTAGTAACAAAACTGTTTATTGAACATTATGTAAGTTTATAATTAGTATTTGAATTCTAAAACTTTCACCGCCTTCATTTCGTCGCAAGATGGAGAATATTGCCTGTTGCAATTATAGCATAACTTCTTTTTTTACTTATAAGTATTGAATACTTTCCGTTATTAGTATTTACCACCAACTAAGTTAGTTGACTGAGGCTATTGTGGTGCGGTGGAATAGCGTCTGTAAGCGTTATCGGTCGTAGGTTCGATTCTCATTGGGAGGAATGATTGATTATATTTATACTATTTTCACTTTCTCGTTTTAGTAAGACAATGGGTCAAACGGTCTGAAGTTCTGCTATCAGTAAGCAATTTCACGATTTCGGGAGTAAAGTGAAAAACGGAGTGTCTTGAAGCAGTATTTTTTCAAACTGCTGCGCTATGTGGAGAAAGCTTCTTATGTAATGTAGACTTAGTAAATATATTTTGAATCCATATGTTTATAAACATAATATTAATTTGTATGTCAAAATCTTTATTCCATCTATTTTTTTTTACAATTTCTATACTCATATATATATACTATATGAGATTATTGGATATTATTGGTTAGTTTAGTACGGAAAGAACATTAAGACATCAGAGTTAAAGACCGAGTCTAAATTTTATATTTTATTTCTTTGCCTTTTCTGGAATATTAACATATAATAGCATAGTAAAAAAGTGGATTGGGATTCAATTCTCAATGAAAAGTATACTTTTATTAAAAGCGGAGAACGGAGTGTTTTTATCACTGAGAGAGTATGAATGATCAATATAACGACTATGACCAACTTTCACACAGTTTTACCCTATATTATATAACAGATGAGTCAGCTTCTGTATCAATACACTAAAAAATGTGGCGCTGGTGTAAGTTGCAGCGTATTCATGAGAAGTAGCGTATTTTAATAATATTTGTATGTAGTTTAGAGGTGGTATATTTATTATTTTTAATTATTTCTTTACTAACAAACAAACATTGACCAGATCTTTTTAAACTGTAAAACATAGAGTTTTATGTATTTTAATAGATTTTGATATTTTCCGTGTTGACTGGCGTACGTAATATTTATTAAACTTCAATAATACTTCTTTAAATGTAGTATAGAAAAATATACACAAAATATTATTTAGAAATATTTGAGAGCAATAATAGAAAAAGTGTATATAAATCTAAAAGTAGTTATTATTTTAAATCTGCATGTCTTAGGGAGCAAGCGGTTTAACTAATTGAACTATGTTTCGATAACTCATGAAAATTTCTATACAATTATTAAATTTTCTTTGTGATATAATGTCATAAACAAATATATTTAAAATTATTTACACTTAAAAGAACTTAATTTCCTCAAATTAAACACTATCACAAAAAATGCACATGTTCATATAATTATTTTATAATATATTAAATCGTTACTTATTTATAAATATAAACATATAAAATCGATCAGCGTCACTAGAGCTAGAAGAGCTCAAAATATTTAATTAAATCCATATATAAATTTAAAGGCACAAAGAAATGGACACTCTCAATAATAAGTAATATTGTTTTTGAATATTTGGCAAGTAATAATAAACTTTAAATTAGTACATAGAATAAATACGAGTATTAAATAAACGCTATCCATCCCTCTATAACTGACACCCCACGTTATAGAAACAAAACGTCCGCCGGCGGGCAAAGTAATTTCACAGCGATTTAGTCAAGTGTACTGCCAAAAAAGAAAAGCTCCATTCACTCGTTACACGACGCGGCTTGAATGAATTAGTAAAACACATGGAATGTCAGATTAGAGGAATGTTGTAAATAAAAATGAGTGCCTTTTTATCCGGGAATAACCGGGTAGTCAGCGAAAACCTAGAGTCAAAACATTCCGTTCCACGCCTTCCGTCTCAATTCGAGAATTTGGACGATTGATTCGAATTTTATTATCTGAACGGAACTGAACGACGCGTTTCATCTCACAAGAGGGAAGAAATGGAAATAAATTTAATATTAACATTTCTCTGAACTGTAATTGACTTCACTACTATAGTGTTTAGAGTCATATGCTAACCCTTGAGCTGCTATGGCCTATAGATATAGTAAACGAATTAATATTGATTTATTGTTGTCGTCGATATATTATTTTTATTTTTTAAAGTGTGTGTATATTGAAATTAATTTAGACATTTAAATAATATGATAAAAAAATTATGATTTGTTAATCAAATTGTAACTTTAATATTTGAAAACAGCAACTGTGGAGTTTCGAGCCGATTCTTCTCAGCAGAATTGCCTTCCGAGTCGGTAGCTTTTCGACGATAGAATAGTAAAAATGCTAGCAAAAGTCTATATGAATAAAGAATAATTTGAATTGCAAATTGGAATTTATATTAATAAAAACTTACAACTCACATTACTTACGATCGTGACTGACGTTATTAGGGTACTTAGTAAAAATCATAGTATTATTTCTTATACCTGATATATTTTAGAACAATCGCCCGTAAGCTTGAGCTCGTAAAAATATTTGATATTTGAAGTAGAATATTACATTTGTATGACGAAGTATAGAATTCTAAATCTTCTTCTATCTAATATAATATATGAAATAGTTCGATATCCAAGCAAATTCTTTTTTTTTTCTTTAAAATACAGTACATCTCCACAACAATAAACATATAGCTATGACCGGTGTAGTCAGTCGACTTCACACCGACCACGTGTCACAGAACCGGTTATTTTCATAATGCATTCGATAAGGCCGGTTTTTGTTCCACACCTTTAAATTTATTTGAGAAACTAATTATAATAGTTTTCTAGCTTCATTCCCGCATAACCGCGAAGTCAGTGAGAACATAGTGTCAAAACACTCTGTGATCCTCTTTCCGCCCGTAACCGAGACATTGCTTATTAAATGTGGTAGAACTCAATTGCTTATTAAGCGGTGGCCCCGATTTCTCTTAGGTACCACAGTGGAGACATGGAAATAATCATTCCCTCGAGTGGGAATCGAACCCACAACTAATCTCGTACACTCAGACGCTGTCCAACTGCTGCACAATGGCCTCAATTAATAATCTTCTATGTACTTAAGATTTTATTAAACTATAGGTTGGTTTTAAATTTTTAGTGAGAAGTAAAAGAACTTTACGAAAAGTAAGTTAAAATCAAGACAATGTTTATAAAATTAAAAAAAATACGTAAGCTTTAGTGACTAAATACGTGATATCGTAACTTAATGCTGTACTTGATAGCTTCACTTTTTTCGCATACCAAAGTAGTTACGGATGTAAATAGTCCCAATAAAAGGGTTTAATATGCAAATATACTCATAGTGGAAATTAAACCCACCTCTATAAGTGCTAACTTAGACGAATAGGCGGACGTGTGTCTCTATAACACGTAAATCCATGAAAAAACACCAGTATATACGTCGAGGCGTTACAAATTCAAAACCTCAAAGTAGATGCTGTTTAATTGCTGACTTCGCGGTAGAGAATTAGCTATTTATTTTACGTGATTTATACTGGGGTTACTTTTATAAAATTTAGTTTGACTAATTGATGGAGTTTCGGTAAGATTTTAATTACTCTAGTTTCTAGTAAATAACTGTATACGGCTTATTTAATAAACCAAGAGGAAATGCAAAAAATTTTTTTGCAGCATCATGGCTTTTTCTCATTGCAGGGTAATCAGAGAGAACCTAGTGTCAAGACACTGTGTTTTCCACTTTACTGTGCTTACTCTTACTTACCAGAGCGGAGAAATGAAAATGTTTTTAATATACCTAATCATTCATTTGACTGGAAATCGAATCTTCAACCAATCGCGTTTACAGTCTGACGCTGTCCCTCTCCGCCACAATGGCCTCTTAAAGAATATTTAAAATAGTGAAATAATAAAAATAACTTGTTCCATTTTGTAATCAAAAGATCCGGATCCGAATCGTGTATGGTGTTAGTATTCGAGAATACATTACAGGAGTCCGAGGTCACAGGCAGACTGAGGTGGCATTCGTCTGTCTAAACTACTAAAATGTATTTTCGAATACCAAAAATATACGTGATTAATTCGTTTAAAAATAGTTTTATTTTAAAATGTGTTTATAAATCGCGAAAACCAAACATCTTAATCTTGTTTCAATTTCGAAATATCTATCTAGTTATCTTACACAAAAAGATTATTTATGACTTTTCATTAATATATCAAGAATATAAAACCACGTTTCAATCGATTATTTCTAAAAAAGAGTGAGTGACCCGTCACTCCCTTCTCATCTTTTCTGGAAGAGACAAGAAAAAAATACGGTAAAAGAACGTTAAAACCTTAATAAACTGCAAAGTAACGATGTTTTTTACGTATCCGCTTCGAGAGTTGCTCACGCGCAGCACGGAAAGCGAAAATGTTGAATGAAAAAAGCTGTAGGTTGTACCAGAACTGAGAAGGCAGTACGTGACCGCAAGTAAAGGGTGGCCATTATGACGTAGACGTTTGATTGAAAAATTTTGGTATTTCATTTTAGTGAAAGTTTGAAGCAGGTGTTAAATTGTACTGGACTGGAGGAAATGCACTGTAATGTACCCGTGTGCTTCCACATGATATATCTAGTTGCCAAATTAAATTATAAGTTCATTAAACGGACCTAATACTGCAATCCATAATGAATATACAAAATCACCTTATTAGTTATCGTCATATTTAGAAAACGTAGATAAATTTGAACGCAGCGAGATTTGAACCCGTGCCTTCTCATAAATAGCATTCTCTCTTGCTAAACGATTGTTCGTAGAATAATCTTTGGGTAGCAGAAATTTGTAAAAATCTCTCTACAGAGATGCAAACAACAAATATAAGTTGTTATAAGCGTATATGAATTTCGACGTAGCTGAATGTAGAACGCATGGCTTAGCGGTCAGGGCGCTTGAACGGTTTTCAAGAGGCACGGTTTCAAATCCCGCTGTGTTCAATTTTTTATACGTTTTCTAAATATGTATTTTTAAATTTCCTAAGTGTGCGATTAACACTTTAAAAAATGTTAAAAAAACACCTTATTAGTTATTTTATTTGTATCTATTATATATTTATATATAATTATTATATATTTATATTTGTGTAGGTATTACTTTTACAATTTTATATTCATACATGCGTGCAATGTAATTTATAGGGGTAAGTAGGTACCCTATAAAAATGTTTAAAATAGTCAAATTTCCGTTAATATAAAAATATTACAGGCTAGGCAATGTATCTATGGATTTTTTAAATTTGTTCCAGAAATATTTTTTCCAATATGAAGTCGATTCTGCCTTTTTTACTTCTAGCTATAAAAAATGTCTAGACTCATAAGTACGGATTTCTTAATTTACATATCATATTAATAATATAATTGATATCGTCTAACATTAATCTGATGTATGTAAACTCAAAAAGTGAGTGTTTCGTCACTTAATATACACTTAATATTAAGACACTAATAGTGATTTATAGAGGCAAATCACTGTGTGGTGACATAGTCTCTATTTAAAAAGGGTTAATGCAAGCAAAGCCAGGCTTTATTTTAGTAAATAATACAATCCTAATAGTTTAGTATTGTAATATACACCACACCGCAACTTCCCTGGGAACCAGTTCGATTTCACCTTACACACGATTCTTGTTTTATCTTTATTTATGTTTTTTTTATAAATATGTTTTTTTTTATAACTTACAATTTTTCTCAAAGGAAAGTATTCCGTGGTTGATTATTTTGATGGTGAAGAAGTAATAGGTTTTTTTCTAAGATTGATGCTTGGATGGAACTCAGCGCTATGTTTCGTTTTTTGAACCCCCAACGTCGAGTGGGATTTCAACCCCCAACCATGGTGTATACAGTCAGACGCTGTACCACTGCGCAACGATGGTATTTAAATTTTGTAATAGTTTACAGATGTTTCACAAAACAAAACATTGCCTAATAACAATGATTTAGGTACATTTATATTAAGTTAATATTCATTTTTAAGCTTTTTAGTCTTTCAATTAATTAAGTAGATTTATAGTAAGCCAGCTTCAGCTTACAGCTTCAAACTTTCTTCATACACAACAGGCAGGCAGGGAGAACCTGGTGTCAAGACTCTCCGTTCTCCGCATTCAGTCTGTGACTCCTGATTAAGTGGCGGAACTCAACGCAGAGCAATGTCTAGTCAGAGCAGAGAAATGAAGATAATTTAAATATATACGAAGTTAGACAATTATAAACATACATTATATCTATATATAAACAGAATACCCACCAGCTTACTTTTTTTTTAAAATTACAATAAATAAATTATTAATTAATATAATTATTTATTAATCTCACAAAACTACTACATATTCTATTTTAATTGATACAAGACAATTTCAATGTAAAACTTAAAGGAAATGAGAAATTACAAATAATATTATTTATGTTTATACAAACAAATGTATCAACTGGGAAGCGAACTCCCGAACCCAGACTTAAGTATAAGAGTTTAAATCACCACTAGGCACAAACGAACTCTTTCCGCTTATCAATAACTAACTCGTTTTACTTTTAACCGAAATGTTTAAAAGTGAAAGTCTCATCAAAATCATAAAAGGATTCGTCAAAAAACAAGCGTACAGGATTACAATTTAGTGGGTAAGGTCACTGGTTTAACTCTGGGGTGAAACTAATGCGATGACTTGTACATATAACTACCTCTGTTAGAACCGAAGTAGCTTAAAAGCTTTAAAGATAAAAGTTTTGGAGGTATAGGTTTTATATACATATTGTAGGGTACAGCTTCACGCTTTTCCCGCATAGCTCTAGTGTTAAGACTCTCCGTTCTCCACTTCCATGGAAACATTATGCGTTGAGTGGCGGTACTTAAAGCTGCGGTTTGTCTTAGGTACTAGAGCGGATAGTTAAAATACTTTATATATAATCATTGCCTTAAGTGGGTATCGAACTCACAACTAATCGTGCTAACAAACTGACGCTGTCCCACTGTGCCACGATGGTCTTATTATAATATGTAAATATAATGTAAATATATTATAATATGTAAATATAAGCAAATGAAATTTATTGATAAATCATTGTGTTTTCGACTCCGTCTATTTGAATATATATAAGCTAGAGGCAATTTTGGTGCAGTGGCACAGCGTCTGAATGCAACGAAATTGATTGTGGGTTCAATCCCCACTTGGAGTATGATTATATTAATTATTTTTATTTTTCGTTCTGGTAAAACAAAGTTAAATTCCACCAGTCCGCTCTCCATTCAATTCATTACTTTCTTGCCGGGTGAAAAGCTTGTAACAGAGTGTCTGAACACTATCTAACACATGCCCAATGGATAGCGTTGGCTTTGTCTTATTACTACCCGAGAGCTTATTCTAAATACAACAAAAATCCGACTATGGGTTGAACGATACTGATTGAATTGAAAATATTTTTTTATAAATTATAAAAATCTCACGAAATTTCATTGCAAAAGAACGACACTATTTTAAAAGTAAAGTGAAGGAGAGTAAAGAAATTCTTAAAAAAGAACTGTCTGTCTGTTTATTATCTAAGCATCCTTCATACAAATGTTCACATAAAAAATGAACCGAAAGAGATGGCTATACAAAATCAAATCCACCATAAAGAACCTCCTCAATTTAAATTTTGACAGCTCATTGACCAATTACAGTCAAATGTCCGCGCAACGAAACTAACAGCAAATTTACAAAAGGGCCTAAGCCTCATATTTTGCTATTCGAAAACTAATCTTATTTATAATTAATAGGAATCATATGTGATTAACATTTGAAAATGTCATTGAGATTTTAATTCAGTAAATATTGAAGTGTTCAAATTTGGTGCTTGAAATGTCTTAACTAGTGACAAATTTGAAGTAAAATTGAGTCTTAATTGAAAATTTAAGAAGTTGGCCAAAAAATATGTATCTAATTATTCAAATATATAATTTATGACTGTTAATACAACTTGAAGTAAGTTCAATTCCGACTCGGGAGATTAGATTTTTCATTCTTTAATAAAATTTACAAATAGTTTTGGTACATAATCACAGTGATGTTCAGTGAAAACTGTTCTAAGTATATATATATAAATTCTCAAGTTAAGATTAATCATAATAAATCTCGGGGCGTAGTGTGACAGTTTTGACTTTTAACAAGATGATTGTTACTTAGATACCTACTCAAGGCAATACTAATATATATTTTATTCCTCCACTCTTGCCAAGCGCGACGTTGAGTCCCGAAAAATAACACTCAATATAGGCAAAAAGCGGAAAACAGAGTGTTTTGACACTAGGTTCTTTCTAACTACCGTACTATTAAAACTAGGTAACATCTCTATTATAAAAATCTAAAAAAAAAAAACTTGTAATCCATTATTCAAATACACTTTTGTAAGCACTTTTGATTTAAACACAATCGTCCCCCACAAGTAGGATTTCAATACACAATACTCTTTTGCCAATTCTTTAGAGTAATATTACCAAAACATAGTAGGCTTCAGTTATAATACTTGAATGACGTAAATAGAAAATGTATATTAAATAAAAATGCACCTTAATATTTAAGCCATAAGGTTTCAGTTAAGTTATTTTTAAGCTTCATTCACTCAGTGACGAATGTAGGGAGTAAAGTTATATCTAAACAGAATTTTAATACAATAGGTTAAGGTTGTTTTTCAAATAAAATAAATCATTTTTGAAAGTTATCAATGATCATTCAAAGACGTTTACGAGGTTATAGGTTCAAGTATCCTCAATGTCTTTATAATATATAGTTTTTTTTTTTTTAATTCTACAAAAATAAAACTCATTTATCACTCACTGAGTGACTGATAGTCAGTCAGCCAGTAAAAATTTAACATTTTGTTTCTTTAGTGGGTTTTGGGAAGCTCTGACTGATAGAAATTAATACAAAAGTAAAAAAAAGGATATTTTTTTTAATTTAACTTTTTATACTCTCCCCAAACAAAGTAGCAGGCTACAACTTGTTACGTATATTTTTCTCTGTCACATTTATCACAAGTGCCCAATTCAATAATATGACAATAACACGACTGCATCAAACGTATTTTACTATAACAATTAAAGTAATTACCGTTTTTAAATATTATAACTCGTTACCAACTATTGAATGACGTTAAAACCAAAGCTACTAGTCGAAGCTTTGTTGCAAAAGTTCCTTCAAAGTTAGATAGATGGCACTAAATGTAGAAAGTTATATGAAAAGAAAACATTTTATATTTGGTATTTGGTCAATATAGCGTTGCAAGAAAATATTTCGCTCGTTGTTATTCCCCCAATATCAACAATAAATGTCGTTAATAGACGAAATTAATATGATTAGAAACTATATGTTTGAATTGGTACAGGTCGTGGGCTATGTTTCTATTTTTACTATGTTTTTAAAGTGTTATTCGCACACATATATACATACATAACATGCCGCCATGATAGGGAAATGTCTGGCTATTTACGCGATGGGGAATGAATATAAAAATATTTTCATTTCTCCGCTATGACAGGTTCAGTTCCACCACTCCACTTACAATATCCCTAAAAATACATATAAAAGGAAAACGGAGTGTCATGACTTTAGGTTCTCACTGAACACTCTGTTAAACACTACATTTATATACACGAATAACCTTAGTCAAGTTACATAAAGTACTTAGTGCGTTGGATTACGTCAGTCTGTAAGTCCATCGTAGACCTGGGGGTAGGAGAAGGCAGTATTTTCAACTCCAACTCCACCTTCCCTAGAGGAGCTACTGCAGGAGGGTTATGGTGATCCTCCTGCAAGTCATACTGTGGGTGCTCTGGAAGAAACCCCGGAGCACCCTGAAAGCGACGGTGGTCTGCAATTGGTGGGCCGTGTACCGAGGCGTTGGCATGCGTAAGCGTTCCTGCGACATGATGGTAGAGAGGGTTCCCGCTGTAAGAGGAAAGTACGCTTCACGGATGAGTCCTACAATATCATGCGGTCGTAAGGTGCATCGCACGCGGAAGATCGGCGTAAATTGCATTTCACAGAGACAAAAAAAGTCAGTAAGTCCGAAAAATAAGCAACGGAGCTTAACCACGCGTATGTCTTTTCAGATTAAGAGAAACACCATTAACGCATTTATGAACCAAGCTAATTTCTATTTGTTTAAGGCTATTGTGTCTGGTGGCATAGTGGGCAGCGCCTTACTGCAAACGCGATTGGTTGTGGTTCGATCCCCACTCGGAGGAATTTCAATATTAGGTATATTAATAATTTGAAAATTTTCATTTCGCTGCTCTAATAAGTCCAAGCGCGGTGTTGAGTTCCGCCACTCAATACGCAATGCCACTTTAAATTTCCTTCAGCGGCCTTATATCTCGGTGCCTGTTATACCTTCCAAATTAATTAATTCTTCATATAATTAGTTAGCACTAACCTTAGATCCATAATATATAGTATACATTAACATGATATACACTAATGAAGCATACAGTTCGTCAAAGGTTCATCGAATAAGCTCTAATGCTATCTAATGCTATATAAAGCTATGTAAAGCTATAGGTATATTGGTGTATGACTACGAAGAATATAGACTTGAGCTTAAAATGTCATTGGGTTAGGCATTGTATTTATTATTTGCGAGAGAAAGCGCAGAACGGAGTGATACTAAATATCTTAACACAAAAAATAGATTACAACATTTATTTAAAACAGTAAGAACAAAGATATGATATTAAACTATATAGATATAGATAAAGGGTATTTCAAAAAAGTTCGTCAATAAAATATATATATTATGAAATTATATCGTTAGTTTTTTGCGCTTTTCTTCTTTTATATATGAAGTTTGTGTGTTGAATATTTTATTGGTTAATTTTTTTTTTAATCATTTAAATTAAGATTTAATTTGCGAGTCAAACTGGTTATAGAATGTTAAAGTATGTAGAATATAGAGATTAGGTATATATAGGTTCAAATACAGCTTTGTTTATAGGCATATTTGCACTATTTTAATTCAATTCCATATATAATTTATATTATTTTGCGGTTTCTAATTGCGTTATATGGTTTTTAATTCCACGAAATTCACAATCAAAATAATTTAAAACTAAACGCATTTAAAAATTTTTTCAGCTCCATGCTTTTTTTTTTTCAAGGTCTAGTGTCTATCACTAAACACTTATATAAGTGATGGCTAAGAAACATAAGTATAACATAATTGTAAACAAGTACTAAAGTGTATACTTTTCGTAGTCACTCATACATCCCAAGTGTAATTTGTCAATCAATACATTAACTACGCTTTGTTATAAATTAATAACGGAATAAGTCTCCATTAGCGACCTATTTGCTTCCTAACACTAGGCTTTACGTTTGGTTTCGCTTGTTTTATAGAAATAAAATCATATAAAATTTTGTGATTATATAATATCACTTAAATATTAATTGATGTGTCTAAGCGTGGTTTTGAAATATTAAAAAAAAAAGTAGGGCCATCCCAGTGGAACAACATCTGACTTTAAGCGCGATTGGTTGTGGGTTCGATCCCCACTAGCCTCACTTGGAGCGATTGATTGTTATTAAATTATTTTTGTTTCTCCACTCTGGTGACAAGAGAAAGAGTAGTGTTGAGTTCTGCCACATAATATGTAATGTCTCAGATTCGGGCGGAAAGTGGAGAACGGAAAGCCATGACACTAGCTTCTATCTGCCTCCCTGTCATGCGGAAAAAGTGAGAAGCTAAAGAATAAGAAAACAAAAGAATTACGAAGTTTTTCCCGTATAGGAGGGTGTCAAAAATCTAGTGTCAAGATCTTTTTTGTTATTATCAACACTCTAGACTTACGATACGTACTATTTAATAAAACAACTTTGCAAAAATTTTTATTACGTAACTTGATAATATTGTCATTTAGGAGTGTCATCAATGATAAGGCAATCGATATCGCAGATAACATATTAGTATATCTATTATGATTGCCTGCTTCTTTAAACTACTTTTATATAGATATTATAAATTTTTTTACTAATATATTTGGTATGGACTGGGCTGTACTTTATGTTAGGGAGTTTAAACAATATAACATATCAGTCAATCTATTGGCCATCGTGGAGCAGTGGCAATTTGTCGAATTCGGGCGACAAGTGGAGAGCTGAATGTCTTGACATTCTGGCAACCCTGTACGCAGTCAATTGAAATGAATCTATATATACGTGTATATATATGTGTACATCTATATGTGTATATATGTGTATATCTATATGTGTATATATACATATAGAAATTAGCTTGGTTCATAAATGCGTTAATGGTGTTTCTGTTAATTTGAAATAACGAAACGCGTGGTTAAGCTCCGTTGCTTATTTTTCGGACTTACTGACATTCATTTTTGTCTCTGTGAAATGTAATTTACTAATATTTCAACAAAAAAAACAAATAGAATAGAATATGCCAATAATAAAAAAAAATAGCTTAGTACCTGCATTTTCACGAAAGTGTAGTTATGTATGTAATTGTTTGACTCATAATATATTTTAACAAAAAGTAATAGTGTTGTTTTATAAGATGCCCTAGACTGGTCAAGTAATGTGAAAGATTAAAAGTGAGCCCCCGCCCCCGGCGGGGGGGGGCGCCCCCCCCCCAACAAATATAAATAACCGCAAATATTGCACATAGAAAGGTGAGATTTGGCGTTTATCTAGGCTTCTAAGAGAATATAAGGGAGGCTGCACTAAGATAAGAAGCGGTTATTTTGAATTTTATAATCATAAATTAAAAACTGTATATTTAATTTAATTACAACTAACGAACCTGCTACCTCTTCAATAATTTATCTAAATAAATCATATTATAATAAATCATGCAAAAAATATAGCAAATTCCACCCCGGGGGTGCGGGACTGCCACGTGTGCGTTAGAGGGTGTTTTGACATCGTCGCGCGCGGTCGGCCGAGACGGTCCCTGAAATTTGCCGAGACTTACTTTAAAAACCCCAAATATATCGATATTTTCCTCAAAAGTTTAATAAAAAGTACACAAAGTTAATGTTTTTTTTGGATAATTTGTGATTTGAATGGTAATTTAATATATCAATTTTTTGATTTATAAAATTTGTAGGATATTGTGATTTATATATGAAATCGATTTTTTAATAGTGATTGGTGAATAAAAAAATATAGTGTTCAAGTGCTTAAAAAAAATCTTTTTTACAAAGTAGTATCGTATATTTATAATATAAATAAGTATTTGAAAACTTCTCATATTCCAAATAATCAAAAAATATATCAACACTGTCCGTCGGTTTTCATATCATTTACAGACATTTATATCGTCTATCGTTTCCGGTAGCTGTTCTTCTTTTAATTAATTGAACTCAGTGAAAATATATCTTCTTTTATAATTTTAATATAAAATGAACGGGAAAACTATGAACTAAACGAATTAAATTGCATTAAAAAATATAATATTATAAAAAAAATCTTTAATGTTTTTCTTAATGTACTTTTATTTAAACCACAGTTTTTTTTTGAGTAGATATATAATATACACAAATAAACTCATACAAAATAAAAAAACCCTGCAAACTAATAAAAGCGATATTTGATATACAAAACTATATATAGGTATATATATTTCAACTTAGGTTATACGATACGCGTGTATCAAACCGGCTGTCTGTATTATTACATTACAAACCATATTACATTACATTTACTTTACTTTATATAAAATGTAAAGACATCTTGTATAGAAGTTTTGAAGTTCTAGAAATCGAAGATGTTGCTAGTCATTTCTATTCTTTACTATAGAAATAACAATAAAATTAATATGGAAAAGCCTCGAGCTTTTTTCTGGATTATGGAGTAGGCAGAGAGAATCTAGTGTCAAAAATTTGTTTCTTATATTTCGTTTTAGTCTATATCTTTTAAAGAACGTTCATACAATTTAAAAAGAATATAAGGAATTAAACATTCATTTCTGTTAAATATAAAAGTTGTAGGATTTTATTAGAAAAAATTATGCTACATTTAAATATTAACAGCTTACAAAAGCTGAATTCCTATTAAATTCTAATTTATATTGTTTTATACATATGTTAATTTAAAAAAAAACATCTCTACCTAGTTATTACGCGCTTCAAAATCAAAAACGCTCATCTTAGAAAAGCTTGTCCTTGCATACGAAACAAAATTTAAAAAAAACACCTTCAACGTACAACGTCCTGAATATTAAATGACAATAGAATTAAATCAAAAATGAACATTACGCTTATTGAAATAATATCTAGAATAGCATCAAAATATTTTCACGACTGAGTCAAAGTCCCACGATATCTTAAATAACTGAAAGCGATACCCAATTGTCATCGGCTCGACGACCAAAATCATTTGAGTTGTCTAACCGAGTGGAGCGATTAACTCTATATATTTTGGGCTTAAATTATAATATTATAATGATTATATTAGAATCATTATTGCGTAAATAGTGTTAGTGATTTATTATTGAAAGTTAAAACAAGTGACCTAAATGGTCATAGTGAAGCAAATAACTCATATCTTGGCATCATATTATAATTTTGTAGTGATTATATAACATTTTAAAAAATATAATCGGGTGTGTAAGTGATAATGATATAAATTATTCAAGATACGGCATTTGTGATAGTGATGGAATTACTGTTTTTATTATTAAAATAATGATAGTGACATAAATTAAAATGAGCTTGAAATTTATGATTGTTACAATATAGAGTCATATCAAAAACGTTCTTTGTATTTAATGGGATTTGCCTTAAGGATTGTCTTCTTTGAAATGATAACTCCAAACCAAACAAAAATGAATTCATATAAAACATGTGAATCTAAATTTTGTCGTAATACGTTTTCACACAATTGTGTTATTACATACCTACACATGTTTTATAATATGGACCGTTTATTTTGAAAGTGGTCTAAGTCCATTTTCTTTTGTTTCAAGAAAATTAAAGGTTACTTTATTTGTTGATTTGAAAAACACAGGCAAATTATATGGAGGTCTGGCATTGTTTCTATTGTTTTATCAACGTTTAATTTGTTTATATAGGTTTGTTTTTGGCTGATTAGCCTACGATATAAATATATGTTATATTTATGTGCTGTAAATTGAATTTCTGTAAACACCACTTTCAAAATTAGACAATTGTAGAAAGCGTTTAATTTCAATTGATTAAATACATTAAAATAAGCATGAATTACGTGATGGATCGTTTTTCTCAAAAATGGACTTACACCACTTTCAAAATAAACGATCCGTATAATACTGAAAATCGTTACATTTAAATGAGCCTATCATATAAAAATTACATCCTGTCGTATAAAAAAATTAAATTTAAATTATACAAAATGTGCTAACTCTTTTGAGTTTTAATACAAAAAATATAAAGTAACAAAGTTTTACTCATTAAGAGATCTATCGTGAGAACCTCCACCTGCTACTAACTATTGAAGCGGAAAAATTGTCAAAAGGTGGAAAATCGACCAAAATCCTAATAAATCAATGGACTTAAACGACTCTATCGAAATGTTTCACGGTTATCACTGTAGTTTTTGTATTTTTTTTTTCCGTTATAATGAAAGTTTTCTGGTAATAGATGAGGATTAGTTAGTTAAACGTTTTACTATAGATTGTAGAGATATATATTTAAATCATCTATGTGATTAGATTTTGTTATCATTAAGAAATTATGGTGATAGAAAGAAAATATTATTAAGTAAATAATTAGTTTTTTTCTAGAAATCTCCTCCGAAAAAATATCAATCGAATTAATGTGAAAATTGTGTAAAAAAATGCCAAAATTCTAATCAAATCAAAATAGCGATGACAGTTTCAAATATATTATTTTGAACCCAACAAGTGTTTGGTGTTAGTGTTAATGAATGTACAGTGTTAGTGTTCAAACTGGAGGGTCAAAGTAAGGCCACTTTCGCGGCCCTTTTTGGGCTGAGGGCCGGCGGCGGCGTGGACCTCTCCGCCGCCTACAGATACAATCAGAATATGATGGAATATTACACATGTAAGTATATTTTGTACGGAGAGAGTTGACTCTACACTCTCGTTTTTTACGGTTACAATGAAATTCGTATATAAATAATACATTTATAAAATGAGTTATTAATCTAAATAAGTATTTTATTGTTTTTGACATGGGATTAGGATTTTTTAAATTATACTAGCTATAGTTGTTTGAATAATGTTGCGATTATCTTAGCTTTATTTGTTAAATTAAAGTTTTTTTAAAAAATAACGGGCAAAGAGTGTCACCTCAGTGTTCTTATAACCATGGCCTATTGTAAAGTGTTCGAAACATCAATTTTACTCTCGAATATCAAAACACTCGCGATTCATTCGGATAAAAATAAATAAAAAAATATTTTAAATTGTTTTTGGTAAATAAATTAAAATTACATTTAACATATAATAAAAATCATTTTTAAATTATTTTATTTATACGGTCTAGAACGTATAGTTTAATTTAAAACAAAGCTTGCTTAAATTAAATTGTGTACATTATCTCTCATCGAGTACTTATTAGATACTAATTAGCGTTTATTACCAACTGTAGCATAGACACGTAAAATACACGTAAAGTACGTAAAATTCCGTAATTTTCGATTTTATTAGGAACTTCGAGAAATACTCTACTAATACTCTCCTATACTCGCCAAAACCAAAAAAATGTAGATGCCAAAACTTAGCATTCTACGGCCAGCAATTCTGAATATACGTTGTTTGTCATTCACTAAGTCTGTGATTGAAAGGTTTTATATGACCCCAGTTACAGTATCATAATATATATTAACGAATCTCCCAAATCATGCGAGATAAGCTTAAAATGATATCTATGTCAATTTCTAGTTTTCGTATATTTAAAAGACATTTCTATAGCTATAAAATAAACACATGTAGAGTCAGCCAATTTATGCTAACTAAAAAACCTAATTCTATTTATTTATATAACACCTGCCAAAGCCACAGGCTAAGAGCTTTCATCAGCTTCAGACAACTTCTTCTAACAAGTAATTACTTAAAAAAGCTTCTCTATCTCAAAAAAGGGGCCCTTTTATGCAAAAAGCTCTCCATCCATAACAAGATTATCATAACAGAGAACGACAAACATAAAAAACCGCGTACAAACGCTATAAAATACTAAAATACATTGTAACATCACCGCACATCTGCGACAGTGATTTTACGATGCCAAAAATTCCCTCCAAATTATAACCGGCCAATGGGATTGGCGGGATTGCGCGGGAGGGCGAGCACTGCGCTGTGATTGGTCGGTTTTACGGGGCGTGGCCTGCTCTACGAGTATGTGTGCGTAGAGGCAAATTGGGATGGAGCGATATGGCCGCATCAAATTGGCATTTATAAAATTTTACGCATATGATGCTACGGGGATATTTATGAAATATGGTAATTTTTTTTCGTAACCGAGCTTTAAATAGTTATTTTAAAAAGGTTATAAAAGTAAATATGACGACGTTCTCCTGGCTCAATTATTATAAAATTATTACTTATTTTTATAGTTAACTATTAATTAAAAATGACAAATCTAGATTCAACTACAACGTATGAAATGTATGAACAAAATTGTACGCAAAGGGATTCAAACCCACTCCTCTTGGAAACCCTCCTACAGAGATGCTAACAACAAAATTGTATAATAATTTTGACGCAGCCGGATGTAGAACGTGGGCTTAGCGGTCAGAGTGTTTGGACGGTTTTCAAGAGGCACGACTTAGAATCTCGCTGCGTCCAAAAAATGTTATACGTTTTCTAAACATTTTTTTGAAAATCCTTAGTGTGCCAATAACAAAGGTTAATAATAGAGTCAACTACTTCAAATAACTTAGTAAATAATTTATTATGTAGGTATATTTAGTCGGTCAAACGTATAAAAATTTGAACGCAGCGGGATTTGAACCCGCGTCTCTTGGAAGCCATTCAAGAGCTCTGACCGCTAAGCCTTGAGTTCTACATTCCAAAAACAATATATTCTAAACTAAAGTTAGCAAAGGACACCAGTTTAAGAAGTATATACGATAGTTACCATAGCTGAGTAAAAAAATAACATATGGCAGGTATATTTATTCGTTCATCGCTCTTAAGGTGGTGTGTTCAAATCACACTATTCTGTGTAGATATATTTGACAGGTACATGTTACTCATTGATGCCATTGTTACTGTAAACAAGATGGTTGCAGGTTCGATGAAAGGAACATAGTTATTTCTTTCACAATTTTACCGTTTCGGCAAGAAAAAGGGTGTTGAGTTCCGCCATTCAACACGTACAGTCTTGAATTCTGGCGGATAGTAAAACACTAAGTGTAATTATACTAATTTCTATTTGCCAACACTGCAACTGAAAAGGACTCTACATTTTGAAAAAAATGTAAAATAATTTTACTCTATTATATTGTTATAATATATAAATGTCGCTTTTAAATAAATCTGCATATAGATATGGATAGATGTTAGAAGATGACACCACGACGCAGTTGGATACTTGTCTAAGAAACACTGTCTGCTACGACAGTCGCTATAGAATCAATTTTCTAAGAGACTCTAAATACAATAAATCTACTAATATTTTGTGGTGTAAATAGAGATAATAGAGAATGAAATATCAAATAAGCTATCAAAGCATATGGATATTATAATAGAGATATCTATAATTTCGTTTCCCACCAAAGTAAATATTTTTATTTTAAATATTATTTTCCCATGGACTTGATAGATAAAGTGTAGCGTTTTATTTTACTATTTATTTTACTTTAAACTAAAAACTTCAATAATTAAAAGAAATGCAAGCTCACGCTTCTTCCCTTATAGCAAGGCAGTTAGAGAGGTCCTCATAGCAAGACACTCTGTTCGGTATTTATCTTTCGAACTCAAGACGTTGCAAATTAAGTGGCGGGACTCAGTGCCTTGCTAAGTTGTACCATTCCTCCGAGTGGGAATATAACCCACAATCAATCGCGTTGACAGTCATAGAAATCATCATTATCTACGCTGGAAACGGCAGATTCGTTTAAATTATCACAAACACTTAGAAGCTTAACAGAGGAGAGTCTTTCTCTTTCTCGTAGCTCTTCTTTTTCGTAATGGAGATGAAAAGGTAAAACTGGCTAGATGTCATGGTGGCACAATTGGTATAGACTGAATACGATCGTTATAAAAATTAATTTTGCGTAACTTATCAGACCTGTCATATGCCTAATCAATGAGTTAAATAATTTTAACATTTTAATTAGGTGTGTGAATAAAACACCTAAAATATATATTTTTAAGTAGCAGATATTTGCGAAAATCCCTCTATAAAAATGGTAGCAACAAAAATAAGTTGTGATAAGCGTGTAAGAATTTCAACGCAGACGGGTGTAGAACGCATGGCTTAGAGGTCAGAGCGCTTGGACGGTTTCCAAGAAGCGCGAGTCCAATCTTCTAAATATTTTCTAAAAATGTTTTCAATTATTGAGTTCAGTTTTTATTCAGACAATATATTTTAAATACTAATAATATTCATATAATCAGGACATCAAGAGCATTTCTAAATATTTTGAAGATGTTTCTACTTGAAGGTATGTTTCGGAAACTCGTGTATTATAAATATTTTATAATTTATTACATTTTCAGGGCAGACAGAAAAAATATAGTACTGTCATTTCGTTACCCGATTTCCGCCTTAGAAATACCTATAATAAAAATATCTCATTGGAATACAGTAAAGATTAGTACAAACAACTACAATTTCCGAACGCATCGTCATCTGCTCAATTTTGGCGTTCATTATTCATATTACAATTATGACTAAACCTAGTATCTATTTTGAATGACAAATTATTTAATTTTTTACTCAAAATCCACCAGCCTCTCGAACAATAGAGTTGTATAAAAAATGACTTCCTGGTAAAAACTGAGTCATAAATCACAAAATTAGTCTGAACAATGGCACATGATGTATATAATGTAGGTGCGACAAGATGCCGCGCCTTATGTGGTATAAAATATTATAGAATAACTTATTTAAACTCTATATGTAGAGATTAAAGTTTAAAATTGAATGACAAAACGTTTAAATGACTTTGTCGCAACCTGAGACAAATTACATATGAGGTTTCATATGACACGCACACAAGTGTCGTATTGTATACGTAACGCACTCACACGACATTAAGCGAGCTCTGATTGGTGGGTGGCCAGCGCCGGCGCATATATCACGTTCATTTTGTAAGGAGATTTTAGAAAGGTAGTTTGTGTTGAAATAACTGGTTTGTTGCGTTCGGTTCTATAGTTATGTAAAGTTCGTTAATCATAAAGCTATCTACATAATCTAGTAGTAATAAAATTATAAGTAGTGAATTAATTACGAGTTATGAAGGAAATATTTTTTTATATACAATTACAATTTTTACTGGATATGAAGATTTTCAAGAAGACGTATTAAGTTTATTGATCATAAAAAAAACATAGAGTCTATTTAATTAAGTCCGTAATTAAAAAAAATTTTATTCAACTATCATAAACATACAAAAATTTTTAGTATTTTGAAAGAATATAGAGACTCCATTCTTTTAACCCATCTTTAACACAATTGGACTGAACATAGATAGTGGTATATCTTTATAAAAAAATCGGATTGTTTAACTAAACTAAGAATATCCCAAATCCTATCCTTAGTACTACTTTACGAATACATAAAAGCATTTATACATTTTCAAAAAACATGTTTTTTAATTTCCTTTGTAAATGAATAACACTTTGAAATGCTAAAAATATTGTACAATTAGCATTCTTTCTCTCTCCAAACGATTGTTCGTAGAATAACCTTTGGGTAGCTAAAATTTGTAAAAATCTCTCTACACAGATGTTAACGAACACAATAAGTTGTAATAAGCGTATAAGAATTTAGACATAGCCGGATGTAGAACACATGGCTTGGTAGTCAGAGCGCTTTAACGGTTTTCAAGAGGCGCAGGTTGAAATCCCGCTGCACTTATACACAGAAAATAAAAATATATATCTATTGAAACAAACGTGCGGCGTTAAATTCCGCCACTAGACAAGCAATATCTCAAATTCAGGTGCAAAACAGTGAACGGGGTTTCTCGAATAAATAATGCTTTGCAATTAGACGCTATATATGAACTCTAATCAAAAAAATATTATTTAACTTACAGTTATTATATTAGGTATATTGAAAAAGATATATTTAGAAAACGTATAAAAATTTGACCGCAGCGGGATTTGAACCCGCTTTTTTTTTTTTCCCATATGACCCTTCAAATGCATCGCTATATCACCGATAGCTGTGGGTGTGCGCCCGCGCATGACGCCTGCCTCGCGGCCTTGATCCTTACTAAATCAACTTGTTAAGTTATATTTAAATTAACCTTTCAGTACAATGATTAAGATTCAAATTTAAGATATAAAAAATATGGTTCTAAATTCAATTATAATTCAGGCTTTCTTATTTTTTTTACAATACTATAAAAATATGATTAAATTCTCCTGAAAATCTTGAGTGGAAATGAAAAAAATGGAAGATAATACAATTATAGCTATAAGATATTTTGAATGTATACCAAATAGAATGTTTGCTCTTTTCTGAATTCTAACTACTTTGCCCACAAAAAAAATAAAATAAAGTACAATCCATACTTCCATACTAATATGCGAAATTAACTCTTGTCTGTCTGTGACGTCATCACGGCCAAACCGCTGAACCGATTATGAAATTTCATATAGAAATACTTGAGGGTTTTGAGATGAACATATGCTACTTTTTTTCTAATTGTTGTTTTTTTCTAATTATTTCTAGGAATTTAATTTTTTTACGAAAACGCTCCGAAAATACGAAAACCTATAGTTCACGCAGGTGAAACCGCCAACGGACCACTAGTTCACAATATTAGTACGAAGAGAATAATTTAAATGGCCAAATAACAAATATTAATATCAAAATTCATACAATATAAAAACCTTCTAGTATAGGAATGTAACAATTACTGTACGTATACAGGTATTTTAGTTAGGGGTGTGCGCCGGCGCATGACGACGAGGGATATAGTCATAATAAACTAAAGGGAATATGAGATTTTAATGCACTTTACATTGAAAGTAGTATCATAAATTCCATATATAGTTAGTTTAATTAGTTATTTTTATGTTTTAAGTGCAGTAATGTTGTTGTGTAATATGTGTACAAACACATACAAATACATACAATGTACTATACATACCTTTATATAAATAATTGTACTTTTATGTGTTTCAACTAATTGAGCATGGTTTAAATTATTTTTGTATTATAAATTTTGATAAAATAGTGGTTTATATATAGAGGAAAGGGATAGGACTTTTCTGAATGTAAGCAATAGTAGGTATATAGTCAAAAATTCTTTAGATTTAAATTGAACCCACGACTGTCGCCGAAGTCGCTGTTAATATAATATTTACATGTAAACATTTTCTTTAGCGTGATTAAATTCAATATGGTGAAATGATTCACCGATAGCCGGCTGTATGTTTAAAATACATTTTTGGAAACCCAATTAATTAATGAATTGTCTTATTTTGTCTCTACCTAATTATAAGTGATTATAAATTATACCTATTATAAATTTAAAAAAAAAACAAATTAAAAAAAAACCTTTTCTATGAAGATTATATTAGAATCACACTAATATGATCTACAGTAAATATATATAATTGACGCCATCGTGGCTCAATGGCACAGCATCTGACCGAAAACGCGTTTTCGTTTTTTGTTTCCCAATTGTTTTCCAATTTTCACCCTTAGGAATGACTATATTAAAATTGTTTTCATTATTCCCTTTGGTACCTAAGACGAAGCGCGGCATTGAGTTCAGCTACTCAACATTCACCACGATTTCGGACGGCACGTGGAGCACGGAGTGTTTTGACACTCGTTCCTTCCTGACTGCCCCCTATGCGGAAAAAGCGTGAAACTGCAAAAAATAAATAAATTAATAAGTAAACAAATACGTGATAAATCGCTAGTATAGCCATGATTTTCCCACACCGTCCAATTCCTATACATTTACCCTACATTACGACGATGGATAAAACAGAGGGCTATGAAAATTACTCGAATCGAATGGCTAACAGGAAGAGGAAGTGGCCATCCCTCCTGACCTCGGTACTAAGGCATGTATATTTAAACGTATATTTTAATAATTACAGATGGTTTTTTTTTTAAATTTATGAGTAATACATAAATAATATATAATAGAGAACGTAGTGTTTTTGACTCTAATATGCGTTTATTAGAAAAATTTGTCTATTTTCTTCGTAGACGCTAAATGTAAATGATATAGAAAACATGGTTTCTTATACAATTTCCACTTTACCCCCGAAATCAAGTTATTTTATGTATAATGGCGGAACTGAACGCTACGTTTTGTCTTTTAAAAACATAAATAGTTAAATTAATATCAATTCAAGCCTCACGCTTGATCGAACCCTCGTCCAGTCGCGGTCACACTTAGATACTATCCCACTGCGCCACAATAGCCTTAAGTCGCTAACTTTAGTATTATTATTAAAATTTCGCTAAACCGAACTAATGTCCTTTTTCTTCTACTTCTACTAAAACAATTTATAATCTGCACCTGGAGATCCCCTACTTCCGGTAGACAATCTTGTCATTACAACTAATTAAGGGACGAGGGACATTTCTTTTTCGTACTCTAAAGGTTTTATACCATATTCTTGTTACAAAATATTGTACTTGAAAGTTTTAATAAATGTTTTTGCTGTAAATTTGCATTTAATAAATATTTTTTTACTTGCTAAATACCTATTTAATTTATCACGAATTGATTTTTATGCCTTTTTCCCGCATAGCAGAGTAGTCAGAGAGAAGCTAGTGTCAAAATACTCCGTCCTCCAATTTCGAGTGGCGTAACCCAACGCCGCACTTTGTGTTAGCTACTAGAGTATTAACTATTACAGTACTTAAGTAAAATGTAATTTGAAAAACATATTTCAAAAAATCGTATACAAATTTGAACGCAGCGGGATTTGAACCCGCGCTTCTTGGGAACCTTGGACCTTGGACGGCTTTTTATACGTTTTCTAAAAACATGTTTTTCAAATTCTTAAGCGTGTCAATAACACTTTCAAAAAGAAAAACGGATACTAAGACTCTCTGAAGTTCAACGAATTAGATATTATACCTACTTATATGTTATAGAAATAATCATTTACCATAGAAATATATGACGTAGCTCTGTAAAAGCTCACACTAAATCTAATCAATGAAAATAAGTATAAAAGAAGGTTTTTATTTAAAAGGATACTAAGCTCTATATACTCTAATATATAATGTTTTAGTAATCGAAGTAAACCTGTGAATATAATCACTGTGCGCTCTCATTCCTATTATTTTTCAAACAATAAAAAAAATTGCTAACGGTATAATTATATATGCAATTTACTAGTATACAACCGAAAACATTAAAATAGTAAAAATATTACATAGGTATACTATATTTCAAATATTTTGAAACACATAGCTCTGACATCCAATATGCTTAGAGAACTGGAAATATAAATATACAGATTTTTCATGGGTTTACTTGTGTTATTGCTGAGCTCGCACAAGTAAACCCAAAAAACATAAACTAGTTTATAAAATACGGCTAGTTAGAATGAATTAAGCGCTCTAGTAATTAAATGTAATAACAAGATGGCGTGCCGGAAGCTGCGACACGGAAACTCGGAGGTGCTCTTGTCTGTGAAATATGTTTGTACTAATGAGTAGGGAACGTTTTATGGGACTTTTCCTAGTTAATTGTTTTTTTTTAATTTCATTTTTATAAAGCTTCACGCTTTTCCCGCATAGTAGGGTACTCAGGGAGAACCTAGAGTCAAAACACTCTATTCTCCTTTCCGCCCGATTTCGAAACGTATTACATAGTGGAACTTAACTCCGCAGTTTTCTTGCCAGAGCGAGAATGGACAATAATTTAACTTTTTTTATTTACTCTAGTTAATTCTACTTTGGGAAATAAAAAGAGTGCAAAGAATATGGGAAGGGTCTATGAGTTCTCATTTGGTTCAAAAAGGAGATATTTCGTGCAGAGTTTTACAAATGATTTAGACAACCAGCATAGAAAATACTTCAAAACGTATCTCTTTTTATTTCTTCTTTAAATTAATTCGTAATTTATGAAAGATTTTCATAGAGACCTATACCATGTGTATAGAAACTATTGCTACAACCATTGCTAAGAATTTCTTTCAAATATTTTCATTAGTGAGAACCATCATAATTATAATAAGCAAGAAGATGGAATGAAGAAATGTTAAAAAAATCCTTATCAAATTATTGACTGCCCCTGATTTACTTTAGGAGCCCATCGTAGCTTTTTTATACCATATCTATTTTGATATACATATAGTATATACTCTATATTACAGCTCTATATTATAGCATACATTTAACTATTTATATCTAACTAATTGAACAATATTGCACTGAAACTAACAATATTTTGGTGTTATTCACGAAACTACATAAGAAACAAGTTAGCTTATATAATAGGCTCCAGTATGTGTTAGAAGAGAAAGTCGCTACATAATACCAGTGTAATATTCTAGAACATATATTACGTATTGTACGATTTCATGAATTAAATATATATAAATACACACACACACACACATATATAGAGATATATATATAAATGTATTGGAAATATTAGATGGCTTTGAAATTATGTATATTTGGGCTTTATTTATAGGCAATGCACTATTGGCAATTTAATATCATATATTATAATTTACTATGCGATTTGTTAAAATCTGGGTACTGAAAATGCGTGGAAAATGTAGCTTTTCTATGATATATTCGTTAAATTACTGAATTTCATTTAGTTTCAGTAGTTATTTAATATAAATATATAGAAAAATAGTAAATAATTTATTTATTAGATAATACAATGCGTGCATTCAATTACGTTTATTTTTTATGGATTTCACTCGAAACAAACAAGTGTCAAACTATAAAATAATAAATTTAATTTCCGAATCAATATGAGAAACTCGTTTGAAACTAAACGAATTTCTTCTTTATTTGCAGTTTAGTGGAAAATGAAATAATTTTAACATAATCATTCCCCCAAGCGATAATCGAATCCACAATGAACCGAGTTTATATCATAATTTTTTATAATACACAATTATTTTTAATTAACAACAATTTTAAATCTACTTTTGTAAATAATTCACAAAGAAAACTAGAGTCGACACAAAATATTCTAATACAAAATGTTATAAAGAATCATCCAATTTTCGCAAATCACCGATGTGTAGAGATGAAAACAAACTCTGTTATACCGGGTATCGAGCGGGCGCGGGGCGTGACCGATCGATCGTCACGCCTCGCGCACTCGCCCGGGTGTCTTAAAGGTTCTATCTGGATACTGAAAATGCATGGGAAATGTGACTTTGTTATAATATTTTTGTTAAATGTGAAAACTGAATTCTCTTTCGTTTCAGTAGTTATATACTATTAATATAATAGATAGAAAAATAATAAATAATATTTATTAGATGAGTATAATAGACGTGTGTTGTCTTCTAATTAAAATATGTCCGTAACGAAAGCCTAAGGAATACCCATTTTAAATATATACTTTTTAGCAATTTATACCCCATATAATGGTATGCAGAGAGAATCTAGTGTGATGACACTACGTTCTCCGCTTCTTTTAACTCATAATCTATACAAATAAATAGAATTGGAGTGTCTGTTTTTAATATTAAAATAGCCGATTTATCTAACCGTTTGTACAAAACGGTTCATGTACCAAAATAGTTTTCTTTTACAATTTTTTTCTGCCTGCTTCTTTTGGATAATCTCTGGAACGGCTGGATTGATTTTGACGAGACTATCGCTTGCAGATAACTGATGTAATAGGGACTAACTGGTCTCACTTTTATTTATTACAACTCCACGAGGGCACATATTTTAATTAGATAAAATTCACAATCATTTAAAATTATATCAAATATATACTTATGATAGAGCAAATAGGTTTATTCTTATTACAGATACAAGACTCATATTTGTTAACGAAATTAAATCTCTTTAAAAAGAAACTTCTTATATTTGATCGTAAATGTAAATTTGTAACCGCGCTAATGTAAAATGTCGTAGACTATGCAAATATATTGAAATGACACGCGGACGAGAACTTTATGACAGTTCCAATCGTTTTCAAGATTTTTCATTCAAATATATCTATTATATATGTATGATTCTAGTTAGTTCAATACAGAAAAGATATAAAATAATATTCAACGAAAATTTTTAATACTATAATTTAACAATAAAATATGAAATATTCTAAAACAATTTTAATGTTGATTGCATAGTTAAAATGAAAGCTGAGAGCAAAATAATTTGTCACAAAATTCTCTCTGTTTCTAATACGAGAGAGTTATGTCAAGATAAGTATAATGCAAAAGTGTGAAAACCTCAACGACGAGATACTTGCCAAAATAGTATGACGAGTTCGTAACATCGATCGGTCGGTTGTGCTCGGTTGCGCTACACGCCCGGTTAGACCCGGTCGATACCCGGTCACGGTCGTACGGGGCAATATTTACGAAAATATTTTATATAAATGTATAAATTGTATATTTTTATTTGTATTGAGGCCTTCGTTCTGTAGTGGGATATCATCTTATTTCAATTGTTAAGGCTTTGGGGGCTTTTGAACTCATCTTGAAGGAATGAACGATATTTGCGTTTTCCACTCTGGCGATATAGAATGCCTCGAGTACGGGCGAAAAATGGAGAATCTTGACATTAGGTTCTTTCTATAGTAAAGGGTAGCCACAGTCAATTTATCAGTAAAATTTATTCAAGGCTTTCAATTTCTTACATATATTTAGTGTTTTTTAAATATGTTATAAAAAATAATGAATAAAATACATCTTATTGTTCTTATACAACTGTCTAGTAGACGGTTTTCAAGAGGCGCGAGTTCAAATCCCGCTGCGTTCAAATTTTTATACGTTTCCATAATATATATTTTTCAATCTCCTGCACAGTGTGCACTTTAAAAAATGTTTTAAAAAATATGTATCTTATATGTTTATTTATATTTAAAGGGTAAAGTTCGTTCGATCGATCTGTCTTCATCAAAATTTCTATAGATTATTTATAACCATGTAAATATTAAGGTAAACGCTTTTTTTCCATTATAGAGATCTACAATATACTGTTCTATATTTAATAAAATTTAACTCATTCAAGTGCGAAGTTCATATTCATTTAAATTTAATTTAAATTATATGAATTTAATTACTTAAAATCAAAAATTACTCATTTAAAACCATAAATAACAAATTAAATTAATTAACTTAATAAATATGAATATGCAAGGATAATACTCCGCTCACACCATACGAATATTTAAAGCTCGAAATAAAATTTTATCCAATTTTGAATCAAACACACAACTATCCTTCTTAGTTTTTATAATATTGTAAACTAAAGTACTAAAAACTAAAAAAATATTAAAAAAATTCCATACAAGTATATATAGATACCTCCCACGTAATCTGTTGTGTGCCACAAAGGCACCGTTTTAGTATACGAGGAGTTATCGTTGTACGAGTATATTATATATAAAGCCTTATATATACAATTTTTTTTTATATAAAACTTAAAAACAAATCTTGTTTTATTTATTAAACTTGACAAAAATCTTATTTCCAGGCCACGGTGGGGTCAACCAGCTAGGCGGTGTGTTTGTCAACGGACGGCCTTTACCCGACGTTGTCAGACAGAGGATAGTGGAGCTCGCCCACAGCGGGGTACGACCCTGTGACATCAGTCGACAACTACGCGTCTCTCACGGATGTGTGTCCAAGATACTATCCCGGTAAGTTACTATTAATTTATATACTCAATAGGTTTAGGAAACTGTCCGCAGATCACTCTACCCTGAATTCTGTAATCTTGTAGAGTCATTTCGTATTGAATCAAAGACCTCAAACTACGCTTCCTGTAAAGAAAGCAGAAACTATGATTAAAAAACTGTTTTACGTTCATCTCGAATAGCTGACTGGCTAAAAGCTCCCAATACCAAAATACAATAGTCGAAACTGCATTAAAATCTGAGATTAGCGTGATATACACAAACACACACACACAAACAAAAAAGTAAGTTAAAAATCCATTAATTTTTGGGCTCTATTACATTGATTTATATTCGAAATACTATTTTCTCTTATATATCTTCCATGTACAAATTTATTGATAATTCAAATAATCCAATAAATTTGTCACTTAAATTTTTATATATGTCCTTGATTTAGCATTTGATGGGGCAAAGATGTCACCCTCTCGAATGGGCTGGAATTCCATCAATAGCAAAATCGCTTATAGAATAATGATTACAATTCAAATTCGAACTGACTATCTATCATCAAGCATAAACAAACACATTAAAAATATACTCAAAGGTACATTTGAGTAGCATTTTGATAGAAATCATAAATATAATTTGTATGTTGTATGAAAAACACAAAATTACAACAATTTAGTCCAAACAAAGAAGATCTGGTGCCAAATCTACGACGATAGTTAACCTAAAACTATGTCACTATTAAATTGAGCTATTACGTACAATTGTTGTGGAAACAATCTTAGCTTGAATTACTCTAGCACGAGCTCTACATAGGGCGTTATGACATTTATTACTGTAGCAATAAGGAAGAAATTTCAATATTTCATAAGTAAAATACGAAACAATGATGGAATGGGTGTAATATGTGCACAAAGTGTGCGCACGCGCCGCTCTGTTCAACCAACGGAACGTATTTGTTTGTACGTGTAGTTTTATATACATATGTGATTCAAGCTATTGTCACTGATATAAGAATTGTATTTTACATTGTTTGACTTGAATATTTTAAATAAGATAGATGACTTTTTTTGTTTGTTGCACTGCACAGTTGCGCTCTTAGGTCGTTTCCGTATAATATTTTTAAGAGTCATCCATGTATGTATAAAAGATATTTACTTTGTATATTTATACAAAACACATATATATTTTTTGAACCATTACATTATTTATATTAGCAGTAGAAATCTGATATTTGGCATATGCCCTTGGACAGTGTAGAGGAATGCTGGGAGTGGATTTACTGTAGTTCCTACGGAAAGAAGGGATTTTTTTTGTCAAAAATGTGGTGACAGTTATTAAATCTTAATACATATACCTACTTGGAAAAAGCGTGCCAAGTTCACACAAACGAAATTGTAAACGACAATTTGTTAATAGTATATTTCATCATGCATCACGTATGACATATCGTATTGATGAAAATCGGGAACTATTTAAATCGATTTTTTTCTCCTTTGTGTGTTTTCCATACAACGTGAAATAAGCAAAGTAATTTCTGATCGACTGGTACGCTCGAAATGCCATAACTAAACTAAACTCTATCGATATTTTCTTCAAATTCATAATTTTGACCAAATTCAACTTGTGATAGTGGTATTCGTATCCGCATACCTTGTATAGAGCTAGACGCGTCCCGCTGAGCCACTGCGCCACTGCGGTATCTTTATATAGATGTTATTAATTCAAAGTAAGCGAGTGGCTTAGCAAGCTAACTGCGGTTCAGTTAAATCGTCTTAAGCAGTTAAACGGTGGTAAACCACAAATGTACCTAGCGTTCGACTCGTGAGTAAATTAATATAATTAGTTCATTACAACATTTTGTTACCGGGCTTTGTTTATTTTTGTAAAATGGCTGTTTTATGTTAATTAAAGTCATGTATTTCATATAGAGTCTACGTCATTCGGGAGTTGAACTGATTTTAAAATATTTATTTATTTTTATTAAGATTACCAATGGTTGTTACATTAATATATATATATACAGTAAATTTGTCTTAAAACTAATACAACTAATGTAAATACTTACACTTAAACGTAAAAATGATATGCAAAAGAGAAATGAAAAGACTAAGTTAACACAGTAAAGGCACAATACAATATAATTGTAACAATATTAATAAGACCATAGTTGAATAATGCCATTTTAAATTCCATTCCATTATGTTTAATATAATACCTACTGCGGCGTTAAGTACCGCCACCTTATATCTAAAGTCTTTAAAGTCGGTGAAAATTAAGGAACTCATTCTTTCAGGCTTTCAGGTTATCATGCAATAGGAACTCGACATCTCACACCTTACTTTGTCCGAACCGAAATCCTCTAGAGAATTTAACTTAAAACCACCGCAGTCAAATCCCAACTCGACATTTCAAACATAATTCCATCCAAATGATAAAAGAAAGCTGTAATGAAATTCCCATTAACATTTAAACAGAGCGAACAAACAATACGACGCTAAAATTAACAAACAGCGGCTACAATACGATAGGTACGAGAATGAAGACCGCTGGTCTTTTGTGTGAAATTAAATTGAAACTGACCCATAGTGATGTGATCGCATTTATGGATGTTATATTGTAAAGAAAAGTAAAAAAATATATATATAAATAATAATTTTAAAGGAATTGTTTTGTTTTAGCTCACAGGGCAGAACCTAGTGTCGAAACACTCTGTTCATTATTGAAATGATTTTATTATTTAATTTATATTGTTAGTATTTGTATATTTTTAGTAAAATAAACTATTAATCTCAATTAAACAGTTAACCAAATAAGTTCACATTATAACTTGGGTTCATGATATTGGGTACATGATTTATGATTGAAAACACCATTTAAACTAGTTATAACCCGCATATATATTTGCGTAGTCTACGCTTAATGTAATATCCCATTGTTTCCTGTTTTCAACATGCTTTATTTCAGCTTTCCACGCCCAGCAGCCCGTTTGTACATTGTCTGTCAGTTAGTCAGCTTTCATATAAAATTAATGAAACATTAGCGGCTCACTCAGCTTACGGCTTCGCCAGCGAATACTGTTAATACTAGTAATTCTTATAGCAAACAAAATAGCCCATGCCACACGTCAATAGTGTAGCTTTGTATAAATGAAAAAAAAAAAATCATGATCGGTTCAGTATTTCCGAATACCCCCTTTTACTACAAACAAACAACCAACCTTTAAATTTTTTTAATATTAGTATAGATGTATCAAGTAATTAAAAGGCTGTTGATATCACATATATTTTGCGTAAGCAAGTACCTACCTAGTAACAAGCCATTCTGGTTTCCACTTTCCTAAAAATATTAAGAAAAAACCTTTATATAAGTGTATACTGCATACTGTAATTGTAATTATAACGCAATTAGAGCTTAATTGCAAAATCTTATCGTGTTATTACAGAAATTTTATTATCGCAAAAAAATATTAAAATTTATCAACGTTCGGTATTTGCTGAAGTAAAATATACGAAAAATATATACTTGGCATTTTTTTTTATATACGTCATATCAGAATAAAAACTATACTGAATAATAGTTAAGTATATATTTTTAACGTCATTGTGTGGAAGCTGTTGTGAGTCAAAATACGGCGAGAACTCCTTCCATCTCAAATATTTTTAGAAAACGTATAAATATTTGAACGCAGCGGGATTCGAACCTGCGACTTCTCTTCCTCAAGATAAAATTTTAGTAACCATACGAGACCGACGGTATTGCAATTTCCTAAGTGTGTGATTAATACTTTAAAATATTAAAAGTCTAGTAAGTGTGAATCAAAATGATTAGTAAAAGTCTCAAAATGAGCGAAACGTGGATGTGTCAGGGTGACTGAACATAAGCTTTGCTTCTGCACTTAAAAAAAAACTCTCCTCATATAGTGATGGGATTAGAATAAATATATCAGTATTTTATAAACATCACTAGTCCCGCGGGAGTTGAATAGACGCTATTGCTTTTCAATTTATTTTCCCCGCGCGTCCATCCCACGTTTTGAATTTGCTGGATGATGCACTTTTATACGATATATGTATGTATGTTGACAATATCATATATAAGCTGTCTGTCTCTCCATGAATTTGTCCAACCCAATATCAGAAATGGCTTAGACATTCAATTCTGAGCCAATTATTGCCTAATTATGAGTATTCGATTAAAGCTGTTATTTTTTTATTAGAGTTGTTATTTAAACTATTTTTATATTCCTGGTTTGGTTACCAGAAGTTCCATATTTTAACGCTAAATATTTTTGTTGGAACGAAAAGAAGCTATCGGTGTGATCTTTCATTAAATTTTAAAATCATCGACATCCCACGCTTGTGGTATTTAAAAATATTTCTTATATAAATAAACGTAGACTAGACTGTACCTAAAGTACATTTCAGAAAGTCTTTATATATACCTATATATTAGTAATATACGTTTGATATAATGTTGTAATGAAATATATGCAGTAATAGCTTGATTAAGAAAATTTTATATACCATATTGTCTCTTTGGTAATCTAGACCGAGAACAAACGAGGCGTTAAGAACTAAGCCGATTTGTAATTATAATTACTTCTTCAAAATCATTACTTCAGTATACAAATAACACAAACGTACAACTTTGAAAAGCTTTTTATTAAAACACACATATTCCAACATCGTCTCTAATATAAAAGAAATAAAAACCAATATTGTTTCGAAAAATCTTTTTAATTGCGTCGCTGCTGACTGTACAATTATAACAAATTGTACAAAGGATTTTGAGCTTTATTTTTAACAGTTTTAGGTTAATAATTGTTTATGATATTTTTAAACGGAAGTAAGTCGAACGTCACGCTTTCTGCATACGTACAGACAGTATAGAAAAACAGTATAATTATTATATACGGACAGGACCGTGCTACTTTCGTTTATATGTTAGCTGATTTGATTTTTGTATATTTTAAAATTTTCATAACTCAATATAAATAATTGTGAAAATATCGGTTAGTTAGAAGTGTCCAGAACAATAATGATTCGGACAATGTTAGTATTCTATACTAGACAGTTATAATAGGACCAAAATTGAAAAAAAAGCAAATGAATTTATTTCGTCGTTTTGAAATGAAACTATTTTCAATCGGATTAATCGGAAAATACATTTTAGAGAATCCGACAGGTAGTCTACCTAGTAAAGTGTGCTAGCGAATATTATTTAAATACTTTTAATTATGTAATTGGTCGTGCGTTCGATCCCCACTCGGAGGAAAGATTATATTTAATTTTTTTCCATTTTTCGCTCAATTTCAAGATAAACGAAACGTTGAGTCCCGCCATGCAACAAGCAATGTCTTAATTATTCTTGACATGACAGCTGACAGCTGACGTTGTTTGGTCCAACTTGTTTGGACCACCGACATCTAAGTCCAAGAATATTAGAACTTAGCACAACTGCGCCAAAACAGAGTTTATTTTAACGGTGGCGTTACATTTATTACATTGAATATAAAGACTGGTGAAACAAAACTCTGTCACTGAACGCGCACATTGTCTCGGAACATGCAGAATGGACAGTTTTGACACTAACTTCTCTTTTTTTTCAAATATTTTTTAAAATCCTACGCTTAGAAAGCACTACGCACACGAACCGTACCTTTTGTTAACAAAATCAGAATAATATATATATTTTCTGTTACCCAACTAGGCTAGATAAAAAGCTAGGCTAGGCTAAATTAGGACAAAACTATTTTTAGATCTGTAGTACCTAAAAGAATTCAAACATTCCAGTTGCGTTATTAATAACGTTTTATACTTTACTTTTCTTATCCTACCCCTATCTCTACAAGGGTGGCAAGTGAAAGTAAAAAAGAAACAAAACTACTATGAAAATTCAATCGCAATCTAAAACCGATATTAGTCGAGACGGTAAATGTAACCTTGTTGCGACCCTCACGAGTATCCGTCGCCAATATGTCAGCCACTCGGTACAAATTGATGGCGCTATTGATATCTGATATCAATTTAATAATAGACTACAGTGACATGCATTCACTAATATTTAGATATTTTAAACATTTAAAAGAAAACAATTCAAAGTGTTACAAATAACTAATAGTTTATAAATAAATCGTACCTGATAAGCATATAAGATCGAATTTCGACGCAGCCAGGTGTGAAACATATGGCTCAAAGTGGTCAGAGCTCTTGGACGGTTCCTATGAGGCGCGGGTTGGAATCCCAGCTATCAAATTTTTATATGTTTTCTAAATAGTAATAATATCGACTTTCTGCGCTTCTACTCCATATAGTTTTTCTATTATAGTAACTTACCTGCTATGAGATTTATTTATTTAGTAGCCACCTGCTCGCGGCTTTGCCTGCTTAAACTAAATAACTAAACTATCCATTATTTTCGCACACCCGCGCTCTCACTTAAATCACAAACTTTGCTTAAATTTATAATTAAAATGCTTGTAACTTTTTTTTATATAAACAGATTGAAATTAAATAAACACTTTATTTTAAAGGGAGTCTGCCACAATACAATCGGTTAAGCCAGACTAACGTGCACAAACAAACAGACGCGCAGAAAATAAAATAAAAATCATTGCTTTTGGGTTTATTATATTGATAAATAAATTATTTACTTCATATATCTTCCATGTACAGACTGAAGACAGTTACATTTTTGTCTTATTTAACCAGTAGTTGTTCCAAAGCTTAACATAGGATACAATAATAATTGACCAAGGACATCGTTGTAATGTTGTAGCCTTGAACGAGGATTTCCAGTGCGGAGATATCCAGTGTTTTCATACAGATCGTTGTTTAAATCTAATATACTAAATATTGTAAATTATTATATACCGATGAAATATAGTCTCATACAGAAAACGGAGAGAACGGAACTGAGAACTTAATTTTTTATCAAATAGCCACCACGTCTATAATTTATTTAAGTTCTTATCACTTGTCACTTCTAAGTAGTAATTGATAACGCCATAGAATGGGGGATTATGGAGATAAAACGTGTGAGCTGATGTTGCACTTAAGTAATTTGGCGTTAGGGTGCAAGCCAATTATATATTGTGAGCCCTTCGTGAGTGAGTGCTAGCTTGTTATTGTAAAATTGTATCGTTATTAGTGATAGTATTATAGTATTTGAAGCAGTGTCATAGTTTTATAATTTGCAAAATGTTTTGCGCATAAATAAACATTTTAAGAAAATTTATAAAAAAATTTAACAGCGAGATTCGAACCGGCGTCTCTTCGGAATATGTCCAAACGCTGTGGTCGCTAAGCAATGCATTCAATGCGAATTAAATTCACACACACATGTATAAATATTTTATGATTAAATTGAACACTATTCTTGAATTGATCCAGTAACCTCCAGACTTAAGACGAAGTCTAAAAACTCTATACCAATAGTAAATTTATATGAAAATCGATAAATACCCTTAAAATATCAGTATAATAATAAAAAGTATTTATTATAAAATTTTAGTCACAATATTACAAAGCGAAAACTTATACAGTAGCTGTAGCTTATGCCGTAGCAGGGTGTACTTTAGGGGCGTTGAGATGAAATTTAAAACATGCTCTTTTTGTTATAAACATAATTAACTAGTAACTTATAGTTACTTCAACCTTTTTTAACAAAATTTAGACTCAATTTTCCTTTTTTTTTTTGCTTATAAATAATATTTTTAAGGAAATCAAATACATTTTAAAAATTAGGTGTAATACGCGGCGTTGAGTTGCGCTGCGAAAAGTCTTGAATTTACGCGGAAAAGGGACATTAAAAAAAAAAATGTTATTTGACTAGACTCGAGTTGTAATCCCATCACTCACAATTTCAATAACAATTTGCAGTTGTATATATTTTAAAGGCTTTAAAGAAAAATATAAAAAGCAGTTTCACGGTTTGAAGCACGACTTAGCGTCAAGACACTCCCTTCCACACTTTCCACCCGAAATTGAGACATTGGCGCAACTAAACGCCGCAAGTCGCCGAACTGAATGCCGTATATGTCAAAAAATAGAAATATACTTATTAATAAAATGTAGAACTAAGTGTTTTGATACGAAGTTCTTTCTGTTTTTATAGCATATTAGTTTAAATGTAAAACAATCTATTACTGCTAAAGAGATTGTCAGTGTATCTACCCATGGGAATAACGTACTCTTGTAGAGCGATTCTACTATACAACTATTATTATTGTTTAGTTGTAATAATCTATTTGAGGCCGTCGTGGCGCAGTGGGGCAGCGTCTAGTTGTAAACGCGATTGGTTGTAAGTTCGATTCTCAGTCAGGAAATAAGTAAATTTAATCTAATCTTGGTAATACAAAATGCAGGCTTGAGTTGCACCACTCAAAATGTATCGAATTCGTCCGTAAAGTGAAGACGAGAGTGTCTTGGCACTAGTTTGTCTCTGCCCACATTCTCATTCACATCATCACTGTAACTTTTGTATTTGAAAAGAGCAACTGTTGAGTTTCTCGCTAGCTGGCTTCTCAGCAGAACTGCCTTCCGTGCCGATGGTAGCTTTACGTTGCTTCGACGATTCAAAAGTTCTTGCAAAAGTCTGTTTGAATAAATGATATTTTGAATTCGAAATTGAATTTGAATTCACGTTTCACTGCCCATTTATATGAGAAAACCTACAAAAAAACTTGTTTGTTGCATCGTAGTTGATCAGCATAGAACGCGATGGTTACGGGTTCAAAACATAATTCAGGGGTTATTATGCTTTTTATGAATATATTTATAAGTAGACATGTAAATTTACATGCATAGCACAAAGTTAAATTTTAATATACATGTTAACACCTGATTTTAAACTCTTTTTTTTAAAATATATTCTAATATATGATGGTAAAGTATCCACATACCATCCAAATACCTTCCAAATCCATCCAAATACCATCCGAATACTATGATGGTATATTTCACACCAAAGGTTTAATAAAACTCTATGAAAACACATTAACTCTATGTAAACATAGAGATGTAGAAAGCCAATACCGTACCTAAAAATACTTTAGAAATTACATTAAATTAATGAAATACTTATTAATACTAACGAATCCTCTAATAGATAGAAAAAGGCAATGATAACAAAACAAGCTTATAAAATTTGTTTTCTGGTTTTCTTCTACATTTTTTCAACAACGGATCGTAATAAAAAATAAATCATCCCTTAAAGGATAGGGGTACATAATCGAATTGTCATAATACCTCTCATTATTTTATTGAGCAGTTGAAATTTAATTTTGTTCTAATGCCACGTCCCATGGGCAAGGGCGGGTCCATGTTTACGGGCGGTTAGGGAATTGCTTGTGATTTTCGTCAATTGTATAATACAAAGAACTTTTCTGATAGAAAAATCTGTTAGTTGTTTGCAAAGTTTAGCTTATAATACAGTAACTATTGCTTAGTTCTCCGGTGTTACCAAATTTTAAACTGGTCGACTTTTATATATATGTCCGATAGTTTCACACCTTAATTCGGCCCTGTTATAAAATTAGTTCTAAGCGTCTACTTCATGTAACATTTTATGTTTGTGCGGTTTTCGAGATTTTCATGATGTGCGCCTTCATATATATTATATATAGATGTCTGTGGAGAACAGAGTGTTGTAACACTAGATTAATAGAGATAATCTA
The DNA here is from genome assembly GCA_038994665.1 of Podotricha telesiphe. NCBI lineage: Eukaryota > Metazoa > Arthropoda > Insecta > Lepidoptera > Nymphalidae > Podotricha > Podotricha telesiphe. The sequence goes on from JAOYRR010000388.1 coordinate 330,140, forward strand.
GATCTAAACTTCACTGAATTTGTTTCGTCTTATCTATTTAAATACATAAATACCCAAAACTTGCCCTTTTTCTACTTTACTTTAATTAATATAAACAAATATTTAAAAAAACGAACTCTATAATTTCTAACCTAGATCTTTCTTCCAGGTATTACGAAACGGGCAGCTTCAAAGCGGGGGTGATAGGGGGTTCAAAACCAAAAGTTGCGACTCCTCCAGTAGTGGACGCGATAGCCGCATACAAACGCGAGAACCCCACTATGTTCGCTTGGGAGATTCGAGATCGGCTGCTTAGTGAGGGTATCTGCAGTCAAGATAATGTGCCGTCCGTGTCTAGTATTAATAGGTGAGTTGGAATTATTTTTCTGTTTTTTCTAAGAGTATGAGAGGGAGATAGAGAATATATTTTTTTAAATCTTTTATTTATTTTGTTAATTATCTATGTTAGAATATGTCATCATCATCATGGAAAAATTCGGGCGGAAAGTGTAAAACGGTGTGACATTAGGTCTTCTCTGTCTCCAGAGTTAAGCTGATAAAACAAAAAATATAAAATTTACTCACTCCAATAAATCGAACCCGCGTACCCTAACTATATCAAATATTGCCTCTGAGCTACCATAGCAATTAAATAGTACTCTCAAATTCACAGGGAACCCTTTTAACGTAACTCTGTCACTTCAAAAACAAGTCCAACGTGTAATGTAATTTCGCACCCCACTTTATTGTTACCAATAATAGTTATTGTGCTGTAATACACTGGAAATGGATCGTAGGGGATTGTATTTTGTATCATGGAAATGCTCATAGGTTACGTTGTCATCATGGCTGAATTTATCCATAAATGATAGTGCCAGATGGGTGTCAGTTCAGTTTTTCCAAGATAACAGATAGACAAAGGGAGTTAAGAGAGAACTAAGGCACTCCGTTCTCTTTTTTCTATTTGAGTAAGGGATATTGCGTGTATAGGAACTCGTCGCGTTTTGTCTCACGAGAACAGAGAAATGAGATTAATTTAAATACACATCTTCTTCTCCAGAGAAGACTAAATATATATATTTATAAATATATATATATATATTCTATTTAAAATATTTTTATATCTCTGCCCTGGTAATACAAAGGACGGTGTTGAGCCCCACTGCCCAGCACGCAATGTGCAGATTTCGTGCAGAAACTGGAGAACTGAGTGTCTTGATATTAGGATCTCTCTAACCCGCTATTTGAGTAAAAGCGTGAAGCAGTAAGATATTGTTACATAGATTTTTATATTCCAAACACAAGCTTTAGAGCAAATTTTTTGTTTGTTGTCCTGTCTCTAATTGAGTGATATTTAAGTTAATGCTACGAAAATTATATTATTATTGAATACAAAATAAAACTTGACAAAACACTGAGAGAGACAGAGAACAATTGGGGTTCTTAATAATCGTGTACTGGAACTAAGCTCATGTTGTGAAGCTTGTTAGTAATATCATTGTACAATATTTCCCACAAATAAAAAAAAAACATGTAAACGATAACAATATCAAAAGATAACAATAAATTAATAAACGGTAGCATAGATTAAAGATAAACCATGCGTAATATATTTATTATCTAATCTGGCAATATAATTGGACGCGTGGATTTTTAATGCAGGTAAAACTTGACGCTGTGATAAGCTGATAAGGGTATTTTTATTTACATACATATATTTTAGACATTAGCTATAAAAAAACGATGGTTCAGGCTGAAATTGAAATACGGTTAGGTCTTAAGTTCTTATCCACATATCGCATTTATTAATATGCTATTTGTAAAATAATATTTAAAAAAAAAACAAATCTTCTCATGTTTTTGTTTTGTCTATGCAAAGATATTCTAGACTCTTAAACTATTTTCTACAAATTTAGATTCACGTATCGACAGTTATCCCAACCAGACAGCGAAATTTGTAAATTATTTCAAATATCAGCATTCTCTGAACGAGATCACATTTCAAATCAAAATTATCGAACGCAGTTAACTTACCAACTTCTCAATAACTAGTCCCATTGAAAATCCGTCGTCGAAAAATGTTTCCCATAAGCCGAAACAGAAAATGCGAAAACCGTGACTTTATACGATTATTATAAGTGAAGCAATAACTCAATGGACGCAGGATATCCGGCGTGAGCACGTGTCGTCTTCCGCTCCGCCATCTTTGCAGCTCCCTACTTCCGGTTGTACCCCTTGCTTGGGCTAGGAGATGAGCGATTAGTTAATACTGTTTAGTACTAGATAATGCCCGCAACTTTGTCTATAATAAATTCGATTTGTTCTGTAAACGAAATTAAAATCAATGCGAATATTTTCAGATATAGATCGAGATATTTTTTATTTAAATGCTGATTAATTTTAAAAAATAAAGTGAATAAACATTATAATAATAAGTAAAGAAAAAACCTGGGATTCTTTTTTTTATGAAAACAGAATGAAATTAAATATTCATATGGAAAAAATAAAAAAATTTGAATATATAAAATTAATAAAAAAAATCACCCATAATAGTGTATTTGACATACACGTTGCTAAGGCACGGCGTATCTTAGACATAAACGGGTCTACTAATCTGTTTAAATAAAATATAAAGCAATGTTCTACTATAATCTTTCTATCTATCTTAAATTATGTGAAAAATCATTAATAAAGGATAAGTACTTTTGCTATTTAACTGGACGTAACGCCCGTTTTCTAGCCATTTTCTTTTGTTTTATAGTTATTTAGTAAAAAGTGCCAAAATCTACTCAAATGTAACACAGTAAGGTGTTATTTGAAACGAAACAGGCAACTGTCTGAAGGGGAGAACTCGCTATGTTTTTCGGTGAAACATTTCGAGTTATTTCTTACATTCTTGAAAACCACTCCCAGTTGTAGAAAATCATTAGAGGTGTAGAAAAAGAGGTTTTACTGTTTTTCTGTACTCTCAAATCTATGATATACATATATTTCATGTAAACTTATGCTTTATATATGCATACCAATATTATAAATGCGAAAGTAGCTCTGTCTGTCTGTGACGTCATTGTAGCCAAATTATTGAACAGGTTGTAACACATTTTTATGTAGGGATACTTGAGGGGTGAACATAGGCAAATTTTTCTCACATTTCTTTTTAGTGTTTCCAGAAATTGTTTTACGAAAAGGCCGCCGACAATATGAAACTGTTATATTCCACGTGGGCGAAGCTGCGATCGGGTCGCTAATTTTTATATAAATTATATGCCATAATTAAATTTAGATGACTGTCAATGATTGCGCAGTTGTAATGTACCTGATGGTTGTGCATTCAAAGCTCACTTTAAATAATGTTTTTTTTACTAATTGCTATTTTGCCCCTTTTAAACAATAAAAAGGAGTGGTGTTCTCTGATACTGAGCCCGAAATAAAACAAGCTTCACGCTTTATCTCACATAGCAGGGTAGACAGAGAGAACCTTTGACACTCGAGATATTCACTTAATTAGAAGAAACATATTCTTTCTATTGTATTATAAATCATAAAATTAATATATAAAAGAAAACAAAACAAAAAAGCCTATTTCAAACAAGGAAGAATCAAAAAGTCCCCAACACCGTCTCTAAAGATGAAAACACGATATCCTTATCGCCTACTGGTCAGTCAGTGGCTATTTTGAACTAAATTAACAGACACTTATGAATACTTCCTTCAAATTTAGATCTAATCTGGAAATCCAGTTAATTTTAAACCGATTCCATATATGGGCATGTCTGATCACGTGACGGCCACGTGGCCGTCACGTGACGTCACGTGCCTTTAATGTCCCGTCAACGGCTGCGGTCTCATGACGTATAAATACGAAAGTATTTATGCACTGAGTGCAAATACCACCCCTCGACCTTTGTTGGGCAATTTTTGGTGATGATTTCGTTTAAGTTGCTCTCATATTAAGGGTTTTTGGTAATTACTCTCTAAATATACAAATTTTTTATTAATTTATAATATGAAAGTAATTTTTACAGTAATATATTATACATAGCTTAATTTAGAATTAGATTTGCAAGACCTGATATTTAATCAAATCTTCAATCTCTATACATCTGTATAAACATGCATCACGCCCCTATAAGTACCTGTATGACTCAGAAAACATAAGCTTGAAAGTGGTTCTGCCCTCCAATCCTCCTCCTCTTATCCTTTTTCGATTAGTTTAGATACATTGAGTGTTGAATGACGGTACTCGATATCACACTTTATCCACCTAGATCGAAGACATAAAATAGCTACCGTAAGCTTTCATTTTAAGCAACTATATACCTAAAACCAGTGTTTTTACTTAACGTATTACACTATATATACCTTATAATATATACCCTATATTATATTCTCCTGCACCCGCATAAAGTGAAAGGTTAAAAAATTACAGAAATTTCTATTTAAATATTTTTTTAAAGCGATTCACACATTTAATATAAAAACAAAAGTTTTGAAAAAAACAAGTTTTGAACTCGTGCCTCTTGAAAATCGTCCAACCGCTCTAGCCAATTAAGCTATACGTTCAGAACATAACAAAATAATGGTTTCTTTACAGGTGGTTACATATATATGTACCTACCATTTAAAGTGTCCTCCATTAAGTTCACAAACCACGGTTTATTACAACTATATAATCACCCTTCCAATATAATAACACTAAAATAAAATATCAGTTAAAAAACCTGCAAGGAACGTGAGCACTTTTTTAATCAGGGTCTATAATTGAAGCAATAATTCTACGAACCCCCATTTTGACATTTGGTTTTTTTTTTGGCGCGCGAAAACTGAATAATTTGTCAGTCGACAATTTGGGTTGAGGTTGTTTATGGGGTCGAGAGTCGGTAACTTTTTTTATGACAGACTATAATTATTTTAACACGTTATTGTGTTTTTGGGGTAGAAAAACTGTAGTGACGTTTACGGACATTTATTTGTAGCTTCAAGTTGTATCCAATTAGAAAACTATATACATTTTCCTCTAAAAGAAAAGTATATCTCTTTTCTTCGAAAAGAAACATATAGATAAATAAAAAAGCACATTGATAATGATAGCCATTGGATGCCATCGTGGCGCAGGTGAATCACGATTGATTGTGGGTTCGATTTCCACTCGTAGAAATGATTATTTAACTATAGTTATTATACAACCAAACCGCGGTTGACGTCCGCCACTCAACGCGACTCATTGCCTCGGGCGGAGAGTGTAGAACGGAGTGTCTTGACACTAGGTTCTCTCTTACTAAACTGCTGGAAAATAAGCGAAGCTGTCAGATAATAACACCTTAAACAGATGTGCGGACTAATTCTGCGTGTATGTGTGTGTGTATGTATAACACTTTATACATAAATGTATATGAAACATATATAGTATGAGTATATATTTTTATTAATGTAATTGTAATGCATTAATATATAAAAAAATATTGGCTGTCTACACTTCTTCTCCATATATATATTTACGTCATAACAATTCACTTCACACTTCGACTTCCTGACTGACTACCCTGCTATATTTTACATGATGAAATATATATATATATATATATATATATATATATATATATATATATATGTGTGTGTGTGTGCGTATAGGTAGGTGTAGGTACCGCCATTTTTTATAAAGTCCTTTGTAATTTGGAGTTTAATCACAACAATAAGCTACTAAAAAGCTTTATCTTATCTATTTGAATAAGACGTGATTCGTAAATGTAAACATACAATATTTTACATAGCTGTAATTAAAGTACAAAACTATATTAAAGTGAAAATTATACACTATATATTTAATATATATTATTTGTTTTTGTTATATTATATTATATTTATTTTATTTTTTTGTTACAACAATAATTTATTCTTTATTCATTTATTTGAAAATCAATAAAAAATTCAAATATTTATTCATATTCTACTTCATTATTTCGTGTTATTAAGATGTAGCTTGACGCGATTATGCACTTATTCTTAAAATGAACAGTTTAAATGTATAATTTTTTTTTTTTCATACTTAGTTTTTTTCTAAGTACATTAATTTTTCTATAGCTGCACTAAGTAGTTATCATAAATCATAAAAATTTGCCATTGGAATGCATTATTCAACGAAATGTAAGGGCATGTAACCCTTCCGGCCGGAAGTACGAAAGTTCCTGCAAAAATGTTAGCTATTCTTGTTACAGTTAATTTATGTTTACCCTTTTCAGAGATACGCTATGCTTTTATAATTCATTTAGATGGATGTAATTTTACTGGTCAATGAATATTAAAAATAAGTGTAAAAAAAAATTAGTTATGGCTATACTTATTTTCAAAATATAATTGAATTACCGGTTAGTTTAGACAAAATATATTATTAAACTACAGTATCTATCACACAATAATTTCTTTATACAGAAAATAGAGAACCGAATTGACTATATTATTTTTAAGCACGACGATATAAAGAGAAATAAATACTAATGTGATTATAACAGAAGTCTTATTCCAATATCCTATTATTCATAATCTGTTACGAAATAACAAACATTAATCTCGTCCATCAAAAAAAAAAACACCGTGATGAGTCTATTACGACCCTAATTCTAATCTGACCTTTTTGATAAGTTTGCAAAAACAATTTTTGCATATGTCAACCCTAGAGATACTAGCAATATTTCATCGTTGGTGCCATCCATCATGGCGGGAAATGAACTGTCAACTCGCGACGACAAAATGGCCGCGATGCGAAATAATGACTTTGCTTTGCTTTAAATATGGTTACCTTATGGCGAATTATTTGGATAATTTATTTACGAACAAGTAGTAGATGGTGAGCAAATATTAATTAGTAATTATATATATATGTGTATATAGAAATATATCGTATATTTTGTTAGATACAATAACTATTTTGGATATTATATATCCAGAGATTTCTGTATATAAAAAAATGAAAATTATAAACAAAAAATATATTTGAAACATGCATTATGTAAACGTAAAACGGTATAATCGAAAATATAAATTATCTCGAAGCATCGAGCCGCATATTTTTCAATAAAAACTTAATTTTAGGCAGTTAGCAACTCAGTCTCATTTTAAGACTCATAAAAAATAGCCTATGTTCATTCAAGTTCAACTCTCAAGTATCTCAACATACAATTTCATCACAATCAGTCCAGCGGTTTGGCCGTGACGTCACAGACAAGCAGACAGAGTGACTTTCGCATTTATAATATTTGGATGGACACCACTCTACTGAGTACACTTGAAATTCTCACCATTCATAAACCTTTTACAATTTCATAATATTTTGTGTCTTGACGCTAGTCAAAATAAGCATGAAGCTGGTTGTATTTTATTAAGATCTTAGTTTTCTGAACTCAGTACATCAGCTTTAGTAAAGCCGAGCTTTAGTAAATGTAAAACTAATTTTAGCATACAATAAAAAATTATCCATTAGTAATAAATCGTAGTCGACGAATGACGGAAGCGTTGCAAATCGCGACTGCGGCTCCCAAATTGCCTATTGATGTTGCCACGTGGCGCTACACTCTTGGTTTTTTGGTTAATGCATCTCTCATGTATTTGTTACTATATATATATTTTTTAATTTTTTTTAATTATTACATTGTATTTATACTTTATTTCGTTTAGTGAAATATCTTTAAATTAAGTCTAATATTAATAAAAGATTATTATCTATGTTCATTTTGCAATATTCTAGAGACAAGTAAGCAACGTGTAATTTTTATACAAAAGACTGTATCGAACACATGGTATTGTGTGTAATATAGTTTTTTTTAATTGAATGTATTTCTAATGCATTATTATAAAAAATATTGATTTTCTTATACTATTATTCTTCTGCATATAAAATTTTACTACAAATTCCATTGTACCTATAATTTTCGTAAAAAGAATCCTAGATTTCCATCATGTATTACATAAATAAAAGTTAATATAAATATTGTTAGTAATATTAAACATGAATTAGAATAGAAAAATATATATTTGCGCTAGATGACTATGGCAAAAGCTTGGTGATTGCTTGAAAAATGAAACCCAAGTTATCTGTATTCGGATATAATTCTTAAAGTCATTTTTATATGCATAAAGTATATACACATGTCAGCTAAATAGTATATAATTCCTAACTTAAAGCTTACCTAAATCTGTTTCTACGTGCCTCGTCACAATTTGGGAAGCAACAAATTTTAAATATTAACATTTTCCCAAAAGAGATCGAACCTATAACAGATAGATGATTTGATTCATATATATCCCATACTAAAACAGTGATATTTTTTCAGGATCGTACGTAATAAAGCGGCAGAGAAAGCGAAGCATGCGCACAACCAGCAGCAGCAGCAGCAGCAACAGGACCAAGAAATTAGTTCAGCTCAAGGCAGTGTGGTTTCTGTAAGTAACGGATTCACCGTGAAAGAGCTCGAAGTGTAGACTCTACCCCCTTTACAATGCATTAACACTCGCCTCCACTATCCGAGCTCGTCTCTCTCTGCCTAACCAAATTTGAAACGATTTGTAGAAATTAAGCTAAAAAAATATTTTTTTAAGGATTGCTATTAAGTTAGACTTATGAAATATATTAAAATTTCGTCATCATCGTGGCTTCAACGTCTGACTGTAAACGCGATTGGCTATGGGTTTGATTCCCACTCGGCGGAATGATTATGTTTAAAACAAATTCAGATCTCAGCTCAACGCTGCGCTTTGTCATAGGATAGGTGTAGTTCCGTCACGATCTAAAAAATGGAGAACGGAGTGTTTTGACACTAGGTTCTCTCTGACTACCCTGTTATGCGGGAAAAACGAGAAGCCGAAAGATATCCATATTTTTGTCTTTAAAAAATATAAAACTTTTACCTTACTTAGTGACGGACTGACAGACAATGCAAAGCTGAAACTACTTGTTGATGCATGTTCCTTGGAGAGTGTAGAGGAACACTAAGAGAGGCTTCCCCAAAACTCTCACAGCGCCGGTTAGAAACTATGTTTATATGATTTATAGTTCCAGGTATGGATACGAAGTTGCAGGCCATAGCTTGTATATTATAAATATACTGCGCTCTAATTTTGTAAAAAAAAAATTCGAAGTAATCTTCGAATATTTTTTTTACAAAACAGTTCCTTTTCTTTCCAGGTGATAACGCATGCGGGTAATGCACCTGGTGCGACAGCGGTGTTATCACCCACCGAGCACGTCAACAATACCGGCAGTTACAGCATTAACGGCATCTTGGGCATCGAACAAGTGGACGGTCTGCATAACGGCAACGGTTTGAAGAGAAAGAGACATGAGGACCAAGGTATAGATGGATTTCAAACAAACACTGATAGAATTAAATGGGGCTGACTGCCTCAAATGTAAAAGTTTCTGGACGAAATGCTTTGATTACTTTTTGTTTTTTTTTATGATGGTTACTCGGGGTTTGAGTCCTGTGCTGTGTATTTTTTTTTATTCTAGTGGGAATTCCTTATTTTTATGTTATAATAATTATACTTGTAGTTCTAAGCGATTCTTTAGTCTTAATTTTTTTTTTATGTTAGTAATTTGTGTATGTTTCCATTTAAACGTGGTATATATTTTAAAGTTAATATATATTTTTTATGGGTAAGTTGTGACGCGCCACAGATATTAAGCGCAGGTATATATAGCGTTTATTCAAATAAGGTATATTTTTATATCATTAGTAATACTATTCAATCTAGAGTTCTGAAATTTATTCAGTAACAATACTTGTTGTTTTAAAAGAAAAATGTTTTAATTTTCACATAATCTCTTTATTTAATAAAAATCTATAGTTTAATCAGACATTATGAAACGTTTAATTCTATATTATAACTTAAAAATTTTCATAATCCCACTGGCTTTAAAAAAACACAAATACGGGTTCGAACCCTGAACAACTGCCCGTACACATAAAGCTGCATCGACAAAATAATGTAATCAAACGTAACAAAGCATTTCGTTCTACAAACTTTTCCACTTAACCAGAGAAAGGGTTTCAATAGTATTTTTGTTTCAAAGAAAACTTGCAAGTAATGACACAGGAGCATAGGGATTAAAATATTTGTGGGTCTCCCGTGTTTTGTCTCTGGCAATAGTGTTGTAGCCGCTATTATCGATATATATTATATAAGTGACCGCCTCGCGGCTTCGCCTGCGTGAAATTCACAACTCGCTTTACTTAAGTAAACTAATTATTGTACTAAATATAGCATATGTTATTCAATTATGTCATTTAAATTAAATTTTGTTTTACTTAACAAATGATAATTAATACAACTTATCTATATCAAAATAAATTCAATAGTAATTTCACTATACATCTCAATCAGAATATATATATTTTTAATTTTCAACAGGCGCGGGTTCAAATCCTGCTGCGTTCAAATTTTTATACGTTTTTCAAATATGTCTTTTTCAATTTCCCTAGTGTGTGAATAACTCTTTGAAAAATGTAAAAAAAAATATATATAATTTTTTATATAAACATATAATTTTCCTTAATACTATTTGATTTTTAACCGTTAACTTACGTTATCTTTAGATTTTTTTACACTAACAAGCCATAATGTATACGGCCTTAAGTCCCTTTGTGCCACGCGCAAAATTTTCGATTTTTATACTTTTTTAATTTCAAGTTAAAATTGAAAAACATCGATATCTCTCCCCCCACCCCCACCACTGTGTGCGCTCAGCAGAACGACAAGATTTACAGTGCTATTAAACGCGTGCACAAATTGTGGCCATATTATATTAAGTTATAACTTCACTTAAATTTTGTATAGAACTTCCTGCCTAGAGTTTATCGTTTATATACAAACGTATATAAAATAATCTGTATATATAATGAATACATTATATATATTTTTAAATATTGAAAATGTCCTATACGTTCCAATGATGGCGATTATTAGAACGAATAAAGCATTCTAATGCCTACTAATGAAATGTTTATATATTTTCAGTTATCTATTACATTGGTATGTTATTATTTGCTAGTATATTGGAGGCCATCGTAGTGTATTGGTACACTTGGTTGAATGATCATAATTTGATGGTTTTCATTTCTCCGATTTGGTAAACCAGGCAAAGCGCGGTGTTGAGGTTCTTCGCTCGACACATAAAAGCTCGCTTTCAGGTGGAAAGTGAAAAACGTAGTGTTTAGACACTGTTGTATCTCTGGCAACCCCGATTTACGAGAACATGTGTCAAACTTAACAAAAATCAGTTCTAGATTCTTCCAATTATATACGGAGAAGAAACTACTTCGCATTTCATGCATTTCATGGTCTACCATGTCATCGCGTCGCTGAGAGTGGAACTCCTGGCAAGTGACCAAGTTGTGTAGGCTTCGGACAGCTCTTTAGAAAGTATTAGCGCTCGCCTCCACCGCCCGAGCTCCTGTCTCTATGTAACCCAATATGGAAACTTCCTACTAATACCGCCTACAAAATATATGCTAGAAACGAACTGATGAAAGTTCTAGATAGGCATCGGCCTAAAACATATCGATGCTTTAGTAAATTATAGACATATTTCGCTGTTTTACCTCTCGCATTTACTACCACGCGGACAAATTAACTCTGAAACTTACCTAGTCCTGTATACAATTAATTATTTATTATATATTAAGTAATTTAACAATATTGTATTTTTTGACTGCGCCATACTTGTGTATGGATGAATTACTAATCCTTATATTATTTGTCTACAGATGAAAATAGAGACTTCAATAGCCATTCAGAAGATGACGTGAAGAGGCAAAGGAGTCACTACAACGGTGACCAGATATATTCTAATGTAAGTACTTGTTTCATATATATGTATATTGTTTTTTAAATACTACTACAGCGAAATGTTTTTTTAAAGATGGTACAAGGTGCACGTGTTCCGCATCTTGTTTTTTTGTAGAGCGCTCGTATTATCGAGTTTTCTAATATTTTTTTCGAATACCAAAGTATACGCATTTAGTTCAGTTAAAATAGTTTTATTTAAAATGTGTTAAACCCACACATCGCGAAAACTATAAATAAATATCTTAATAAGTTCTAGATTAAATTTTTATTTTATTTAAACTTTTTTTTATCAAAAAACACCTTATTTGACATATATTATATTTTAGCATTATTATAGAAATTCTTATTTCTTATTTTATATGATATATATAATATTAGATTAGCTGTATTTAATAAAACTATATTGTCAAAGAAACGAGCGTTGACACACTGAAATACTTAAAAAAATAGCCTTAAACCTTAAAAAAAAAAAACAAATTGCAATTTAGAGCAGTATGGCTGTATGTATGTAGAACATTTAGTTAATAAAAAAACTCTTTACAGCTTTGGTCGTCATCAAAATGGAGCTTAAAAGACGAGTACAAGCTGTTATCCGAGCTCGGAGGCAGTACCGGCTACTACGGGGAACTGTTCGACGCCCAGTACGAGCATCCCGCCCATCATTACACGCCACATTCTGGTAAGTTTTAAGACTTATTGGGATTCTAATATATTTTTACTTACAGTATTAAAAATATATATGCCATAATATGCATAATATTAGAAATATGGACTTAGGTAAATATTTATGTAATTTGATACAAATTACATTCTTCATGAATAATCTACTTATATACTTATAATTCCATCACAATTTCCTTATAAAAAATAAACAATAAAGCCATCAAAAATGACATATTTAGAAAATGTATAAAAATTTGAACGCAGCGAGATTTGAACACGTGCATCTTGAAAACCTTTCAAGCGTTCAAATTTTGATATGTTTTCTAATATGTCTTTTTCAATTTCGTAAGTGTAACACTGCGAATAATACTTTAAAAAAAATATTAAAAATAAAGGCATCGTCATTTTAATATAGCCATTACTTAAAACAAACCCATTACTTAAAACAAATGAAGATATAGAATAGTAAAAAATTAAATAATTGACTTGATTAAGTACAATTAGATAAAAAAAACAGTTAGTAATAAACTAAAAGCTGTGCCAAGGAAAGCAGGTGCATTATATGAAAATATATTACTATATATACTGCATACAAATTTACATGCAAATCGAACGACACGAAGTGGGCCATAATAACGTTGCAAGTTTTTTTTATTGATTCATTTCTTATATATCTACTCAACTTGGTAACAAAATCCCATTTAAAATAATTATAATATATATGTCATCATTAACGAATGCGCTGAATATAATATACAATTGTGTGCCTCATTCCCGTTTTCACAACCGGAAATTGCTAATCTCAAACGAAAACTTGGTTAGCGACCACAGGCTGGAATCCAGGAACAGTTAGATGTCGCCGCGAGTTTTAGCGCGTGACGTAGTGTTAGCAACGCGACCTTATTTGCTTGTCGACATTATTGTATTTTTTCTTTATACTAATCGTTGCCATTCCAAACTTCTTCCGTTACTGATTGGCTCAGAGTGACAGACGCACAGCGAAAACTACTGGGCTAAAAAAAAACTGATATTCGGTTAAGTTCTTGAAAAACTATTGAAAAGTACCCGCTAAGAGAGCCTTTTTAGAAATTTATAATGTAACAGGAAAACTTTTACATTTTACAGTCCAAACAACGCAAGCTAGAAATCCAAAATAGTAGGGTAGCTGTCACAAAGCCAAAGGAAAGGAAGTTATAGGCGATAACTTTTTTGATTATATTTTAAAGTAATATTAATGTAATAATACATAACGCAACATTATGGCGCATTGGCGCAGCGTTTGAATGTAAACGCGGTTGGTTGTGGGTTCGATTGCCATGAGACAAATGATTGTTTATAAATTATTTTCATTTCTCCGCTCTGCTACCTAAAACAAAGCACGCCGTTCAGTTCCGTCAACACATAATGTATTGATTTCGGGCGGAGTGTCTTGACACTTGGTTCTCCCTGACTACCCTGTTATGCAGAAAGTTATGGTGAATGAAGAAATATAATTGTAAAGTTAATATTGTTAAGTTTGAAACTAGATAAAATACTTAAAAGCCTTGTCTTGTCTCGAGTTGATTTTGTTCAATCATACATATTGCCTCCAAACCAGACAGTCAGCTTTTAAGCATCGCTAAGTTAATTAGGTGCTAAATAAAAAATAACTAATAAACTTCATCTGTCATCACATACTGTCAAAGTCATTTGTCATTTGTTCAAATGTCAAGCAGACAGACATATTAATTTCATTTAAATCCATACTAATATTATAAATGCAAAATAAACTCTGCTTGTCTGCCTGTGACGTCATCACGGCCAAACCGCTCCACCGATTTTAATGAAACTTTATATATAGATACTTGAAAAACTTAAGATGAACATAGGCTAGTTTTTTCTGGCAACCTTTTTTACGATTTTTTTTTACAAAAAAGTCGCCGTAAGTACGAAACAGCTATATACATGATACAATAACATATATAATTAAATTGGAATTTATTATACAAGTCGCGGTCGTACGAATTGAAAAATGTAAAAGAATAACGGATATGTTGATAGCGAAGTGACCGCAGCCTGCGGTTATTCCTATGGGAAATGACGCCCTTGAGAAAATAACACACAAATATTGTTTATACAATTTAATTTGTTTGTATTTTTTTTGTTTGATTTATTTAAATTATGTTATAAAATATTTACTGATAAATTTTCTAAGAAATTTGAGTGTAGCTAGAGTCTTGACCAAAGATTTTACGGATAATTGGTTACGATATACTTATTTTTGGAACCCTAATCGAAAATATTTTAAGTATTACGAAGTTCATACTGGGAGGTTAACCGTCATATATAACATGCAGTGTCCAAAACATTATAATTCAAAGATGAACTAAATTACAAAATCACAAGAAAACTAAATGTGTTTTAAACCGACATTTATTTTTAATCCCTACAAAACCAAGTTGAACATAAATAATTCATAGAATAATAGATTAGATGAAAGAAAAGTCATTAACCCAGCACAAGCGGTCAACTTACGCGTCTCATCTTACCAGGATGTGGGTATGACATTATATACTATTGTGATGGGTTTCCGTCGGGTACAGTGTCTGTCTCACAGCGAGAGCAATCTGAGTTAGTCTTTTTAGATTTAATTTCTTCCGAACGCCCGCTACGTTCTCACTTAAATAACAAAATTTGTTATTGTTTTTGCTTAAATTTATAATTTAAATGGTTCTAACTAAAAAAATGTTTTATTTATGAAGCGATTGGAATGAAATAAACACTAAATGTTAAAGAAAATAAAAATCATTGTTTTGGGTTCCATTATATTGATAAATGTCCCTAATAATATATTTTTTCATATGTCTTCCATGTGATTAGTTACATTTTCATTATATATAATAGATATAGATATGCAAAACATGACCTATAAAGGATATACCTTTAATATTTTTTATGGAATGCATTCGAAATATTAATTAAATAAATGCCACGTAGTACCATATGTTTGACATTCACCTTAACGTAAAATGACATACACGTTGCTAAGGTAACGCGTATTTTACACATGTCAGCGCCTTCAACTAATTTCATGTCTAAATACTAGTAACTTATAATAATTTTCATAATATATATATATATATAAACAAATATAGTTAATTTATATTATATGCTTTAGGTTTATATCTTCTAAATTTCGTTCAGAACTTAGAGGGTCAATTCCCTCTCATTTATTACATTACATTAATTGATAAACACATATGAACTAATCAGACCTATTGTTTTTTAAATATTCCGCTGAAATCCGTAGAAAGATATAGAACCTACAGCCATCACATATACAACCATTTAAATTAAATAAATTTAAATTTAAGAGCTATTATACAAAGGTTTTTGCCTAAAGCGTCAAATAACCAAAAAAAACTAAATTTCCAATAGATTTGTACGTGTACATGTCGTTAATGAAAGTCAATCAAGCCGGTATATGAATCACCGTAGGTTTTTCGCGTCACCGATGTTCTGGATAAATGGCCGCTCTCCCAATTCCATCTAGCCTTCGTCCAACCAATTTATTTTGTCATCCTTTTGCTTTTAACTTCAAAAATAAATTGTTTTACGTTTTTTACATATATATATTTATGGGTAAAGTTTCTAAATTTAGTTCCTATATCAATTACTGGTATGTTTATGTATATTGTAACTGAAGATTTATGTGTATTTCCGTTTCTGAAATACTTATATAATACAGTTAGAAAGAAATCTATTTCATACTCTAACAAAAGGATTAATATATTTGTTATATTTAAAATCTAGGCAAGTATCAACTATAACTACATAAGTCATCCAAGAAACAAAACAATTAACCCAATGTTTTATACCATAATAAAAAGCAGCTGCACGCTTTTTCCCGCATATCAGGGTAGTCCAGAGAGAGCCTAGTGTCATAGAACGTCTTTCTCCAAATTCCGCCTTTTGTGTGTAGCGGAACTCAACGCTGCGCTCGCCTAGGTAATAAGAAAAAAATATATAATCGAACCTATAACCATTGCGTCTACTGTCAGACGCTATTCCACTGCGCCAAGACAGCCTTAATACATACTATATAATTAACTAAAAATGGCTTAATACATACATATGTATCTATACCTTAAGATATTACTTGCTAACACTAGTGATCTCTTCCAGCAACTAACGACTCTACCGGTTCCACAGCAGCGGGAGAACCTCCCTCAGCGGCCGGCAGTCCTGATGCTGCGGCTTTGGTGGTACTCCAGCCTCCGGCACCTCCGTACCCTCCTTACGCGCATTATGATGGTAAGTTGTTTCTGTTTTACAGAATTTTGGTAAGATTGATCCTTTAAAAGCGGCTTTACGCTTTTTCCACATAGAAGAGTTAAAGATAACCTAGTATCAAGACTCTTCAATTCCAGACATTGCTCGTTGAGTCTTCATATATAAGATACAGGAAATACCATATAATGCACCCATTTCTAAACGAAAATGTAATAATAATGAATTATTTAAAACAAAATCTATAAGCATAATAATAATTTATCAAACTCTACCACCTTCATTAAATAAATACGCTGGTGTATTTATTAAAAATACCACATTTTCACCCCAACATGAACTGATTTTACAAAAAACCACTTCAAAGCGGTACGACATACCTGAATATAACCACGCCCTAATGTTACGAACCCGTTGAAGAAGCTTACTTGATCGTGTTTCGGTTCGTTACTCAGGAGACAAAGCCCGTATGATGTCCCCCTCGAAAATTATTTGCATAGAGCCCGAATGAGCTATTAAACACCCCCCCACCCCCTAAGCAGATTGCGGTAGATTAAAGACCAAAGGCATAAAGAGAAGTGACGTCCCAAAACGCTGAACACGCAATTCTGACATTTATTCCGATCACAGTTAGTCCGAATTTGGAGTGAATTCACACATTTTATAGCGTTATAAGGGAGGAAAATTAGATTATGGAGAGCCTCTTAGCTCTCGACTTGGAAGCTTGAGGATTCTTTCGTTTCTTAAATTCTTGTATTATTTTACGTTTTGAACGGTGACAAATGTTGTTACGAGTGGAATGGTCTTTTTGTGATTTCCCTTGCTTTTAGAAACACTTCAACTTGGATTGAGTGAGAATGGATATTTAAATTGGCTTTATTTTTAAGTACAGCGGCTGTATAATATTCTTCTTTTGAGTTTTATTTTATAGTAGAAATGAATCAGAATACAATAATAAGGTTTTCGTGAGAATTTAATCACAAGCTCACTCACAACTAGCGTTAAAAAGTGCAACTTCGAAAAAATATAAGATTCTAAAACTTTTACTTCATGCATTGAAAGCAGTAATAAAAGATTCCTATCAAATTTTTCATTTTTATACTTTAATTTGTTTTAAATCGAGTTCTAATAACTCGACCTCTTTTTTGTGTAACGCAATGAAGAAAAAATGTGACATTTGTAAAAAAATATACTAGCAAATAGTAAGGATCATGTCCTTAAAAAAGAAATTGAAACCTTGCGTGTTAAGTTACATAGCCAAAACGCCACACTTCGGCTTAGATACCAGAGCGGAGAATTGAAAATAATTTATATATAATCATTCCCACGAGTGGTAATCGAACCCATGACCAGTCAGGATTACAGTCATATGCTGTGTCACTGCGCCTTGGTGGCCAGTAAATGAAATAAAAATCCAAAATAATACTTTTTTATCGTTTTTCTTAATGTTGCCATTCTATTTCCAGGTACAGCAACATTAGCGAGTGAGTACGCGTACGCGGCACCTTACTCACAATACTCTCCCTACGGCGGGCCCTATTCGCATTCCGCCGCCACCGGCTTGCTGTCCAAGTGGTACGTAGTTTTAAGCTTTATATAGACTTTGAACCTCATTTCATATTAATCATCCAGATATAAGACTATGGAATTGTATATTGAGCGGAACATAATAATTTTCTTAGTAATGTACTAGAAATACATTAAATGGATAAAATTAATATACTACCATTTGTTTGGCTTCCGTATAAAGTGTCTTCTGTGTAAAGAGGTGGCTAAAGCATCGCATCAACGAGCTTACTAGTAATGTAAATTATGTCCAAACATATTTGTATAAAATTTGTTATTATGTAACTTAGGTACATATATTACTCTATTATAATTATTAAAGTGTGAACATTTAAACATTCTGATATAGGAATAACAAAATCATCAGCTTATTGATCCTAATATTCAAATTATTGTTCACAAATATTATTTCTGACATATATACTGAAAACTCTTAAAATTTATTGATAGAATTTTTTGAACATTCTCAATTTAAATAGTATAAAACTATTAGAATAAATTTATCACTTTATACATTACTAGACCCAAGCCTTACCAACCCGAGCCCCACCACATATTACATCTCGAAAATTTTACCGGCTTTAAATCGTTTTCACGTTTAACAACCACTGCGATATAAATGACGGTGTGCGAGTTATAAATCTGACCGTTTTATCACGACTACCGTTGTACGTAGTGCTGGAAGCTAAAACATTTTGAATCTAATATAGCCTTTATTGCTTAGTTTAGTAGAAACAAAATTAGCGTGTACAATTTGGTAATTAAGTGAGAAACACAGGTACACCTCAGGGAGATATGTTAGCACCTGTGGTTTTCCTCAGCGATAGCTTTGAAAATTCACCTGTTAATTGGTATTTTTTGTGTTACATTAATTTTGTTGATTTCCTGCGATTTGTATACCTTTTAAACGAAATACATTAAAGATACTGAGAAAGTATTAAGTAGAGAAACAAAGTATACCATAAGTGTGATAATAGTGATAATAAAGAAAAGCACATATGAAGTGTATTTAAAATGCTGTCACAATTATTATTTGTACGGAAAGAGAAATAACGGCTACATAACAAACAAAAACTAATATTTCTTACGTATATTTGTAACTAAATAAGATTTAGATTTCAATGTTTTTAAAAGTATCTTCTAGCCATAGCTTTCATTCAGAACAAGAAAACTCAGCGTAAACAATAAAAATCAACTAATTAATCAGAAAATCCAATCAAAAATAAAAGGGCAACTTGCAAAGGACAATTCTTTCGCACATTTGTCCCTCTCTCCCTTAGGACTCAAACAAAGGGCGTAAACCCCCGGGACTCGATGTAACTTATAGGGCATTAAATTTAAGTGATTCCTTGCTTTTAAAGTTTTGCAAAGTTGGGGCTTTGAACAGATTCTATGGGGAGCTCAGGTATTGCAATCGATCGGATCATATGGATAAATATTTCATTTCGTTCTCTATTGGCTGGATTGATCTTTATTGATTATATCGTAAATAAAATGTATTAGAATTATTTATAGTGAATAAACTAAATCTTTACATATTTTTATTATAAATTAAAAAATAACAAAGAAGCGATCGTGGCACAGTGGGACAGTGCCTGACTATAAATGCGATTGATTGTGGGTTCGATATACACTTGGGGCAACGAATATATTTAAAAAATAATAATTTCCGCGCTCTTGTACAGCGCGGCATTAAGTTCCGCCACTCAACACGCAATTTGAGTGGAAAGTGGAGAACAGAGTATCATGACACTAGCGTCTCTCTCACTAGCCTCCTATAAGAGAAAAAGCGTGAAGCTAAAAATAGAGAAATACGTTATTAACACAAATTGAAGAATCGAAGAAATCGAAAAGAAAGAATATATATATATATATATATATATATATTAACATTTTTTAAAGTGTTATTCGCACACTAAGGAAATTGAAAAAGACAATTTCAAAATTTTTATACGTTTTCTAAATATATATTTTTTTTAATTGTGTATATGTTTTCGTTCTAGATATCACCGGGCGCCGTGCGAGCAATAGCAGTCGGCAAGCCACAACGAACCTAAGTGATAAAGGACTTTATAAAGTGAGTTTAAAAATAAATTCCTTTAGTAATCAGTGTATAAAATATATTAAAATAATATTATGTACAATTTACATCTTGATTTTCGAGGTCAGTAACGCTGCTTTCTCAACAATTTATTCCTTTATACTCATTATTTTTTACGAGAGAGCCAAAGTTTTAAATGGTGTCTTCATGTAAGTTTGTAAATATTCCTATCGTATATATAGTGATATGTCGTTTAGTTCCCTTATTTACTTTACCTCAATAGTTACATGTCTAATATAATGTGAAATTGTAAGAACTTTGTATCCATTGGTTTTTATAATATACGTCGTATGTGTTTTATGTGAACGTGAAGTGATTATTTTATTAGAACTCTCTATTATTGAACTGATTTCGATACT
Source organism: Podotricha telesiphe (assembly GCA_038994665.1). Lineage (NCBI taxonomy): Eukaryota > Metazoa > Arthropoda > Insecta > Lepidoptera > Nymphalidae > Podotricha > Podotricha telesiphe. Next base: position 350,918 of record JAOYRR010000388.1, read on the forward strand.
AATTTAGCTATTTGATAGATTGTTATCACGATTCTAAATTTTGAACTGTCAAACGTTAAAAGTATATTATATTTTAATTCTTTTAAGGCTGTCTCAAGCACAATGTCGTTAGCATTCTATTACTGTTACTATTCTTAAGTTAATTTATTTTTGTGTCGTTATTAGCGTTATTATGTATTTATGAAGGCTTCAGAACAAATATTTGTAGTATTGAAATTACAATGAGATTATTCATATTTTTGTTTCCTGTATTTTTTATATTTTTTTATAAATAGTACGTAGTTCTGATGATCATAAGATTATGTTCAAATATAATATATTATGGGATAAAGGTACAAGGCTACATAAGTGATTTTTGACAAAGTCCATTTGAAATCGCATACAGTTTATATTAATTTTATTTCTTATGAAAGATACTTTGCTATCACAGAATGCCAATTAACACTTATTACCCTTTACTTTTTGTTCCCAGTTTAAAGCAATTGTTTTAGTTGTTAGTTTCGAAATCTTATCGTTTCCGTCCATTATGTTTATTTTAAATGTAAATAATTTCTATTTTCTGTAGATTACGAAATGGCTATCTAAGCAAGCACTTGTAACTGTTATATTAATTTCATAATTTTAATATATTTTTTAAAAAAAATTGAACTCATAAAAATTTGAAAATTATTATAAAATATATGGAATATATGTAAAATAATATTTTTATAAACGTAAAATAACATTAACAGCTCAATTTAAATGCTTGTTTTATTTATTTAATTCAATTATAATTTATGTTCTATCCCTATCATCAAAATCATCTAAAAATCATGTCCGTACAGCTATACGAACAGCAGGGTAGTCACAGAGAACCAAGTGTTCATTATATTCTATAACTAACTGAAACGATGTAAGAATATTGAAAATTAACTTAATATTTAATTTTTAGAAGATACGAGTGTTTACTTAGATACAGTCTGAATATATTTTTTCTCAACATACAGTGTAGATATGCCAAAGACTTGTAGATGTCTTTACATGCAAACTGTCCTTTGTAGATTTTATTTAAACTCAAGCAATAATTGTATCGCCAAAGAAATTGTGGACTTTTCTAGGTATTTTGTGCTTAAATTACTAGACATTACTAAAACTGCCTTAGATTTTTGTTTTATGTAAGAAAACTACCGCGACTTCTTGGGTGTACCGCAAGATCTTCATTATGCCCGCGATTGTTTTTCATATTTAAAGTTAAGGCAGTTGTTATTAAAGCGATTTATTTAAGTTATATAAGTTCAATTATACAATGAAATAATTTATTTTAAGTTCTTATTTAGAATTATTATAATTTTGTATGACAAAATGTATATAAGTCTTTATTGTAGCTCTCTCAAATTATTAAAAAATGAAATGTAGCTTTTGATTATGTTATATATTTAGACGATTTTCAGTGTAGATATGATTGGCTCTACCATATATGTCAGAGGTTGTGGGTTCTATTCCCATAAGTATATTGTACTAACATTTCTACTTTGAAATGACGGCGATGAAGACGCCTCGAAAAAGTCCACATATAATAAATTCTCAATTTTGTTTATGTACATTATACATTTACTATTTATTCTTTGCTTTGGCGCGAAAGCATATCGATCAAGTGATGCGTCTCACGTCATAACGTTAAGGTAATGTAATAGTTTCATTTTATTTGTACTAAGTATATTTGTAAGGCAAACGCACCAGTACGAAATAAAGGCATATGAGTTTTTAAATGTTTTCTTTTTGAAAATACCTATACCCAATCAATGTATAGATTTGTAGAATTTTTAAAAATAATAAAAAAGTAGTGATGCTATTAAAAAATATTTATATGTAAGAAATATTTTTATTTCCCTTGTTCCTTCAGAAAGTGTGAAGTCAGTTTTTCCCACCCACTACGTGTTATCTCCAGTGTCGTCGTAAATTGCAAAACTGTGTTTATTACTAGTCTCTGCTTATTCCACAGTATGTGTAGAAATAAAAATAAATAAATATTCTTTTTATTTAACATAAAACTATTTTCATGAAGAAAAAATCATTTAACCTTTCAAATAGAAAAATTAGACATTTATCTGACACTCAATTTTGTCAAGTTTAGTTATAGAAAATTATACAGTGAAGTCTTTAAAATAATTTTTATAATATGTGAGTTCACCATGAAATATTCAGTTCAAACTTCACAATAAAAATATATATTTTAACAATGTCTTCAATAAAATAGACGATAAAACTACGTTAAATACTATGAATTCAAAAGATTTCCTTTTCAATGCTTTAGATTTGTCAAGGACCTCTAGTCTACTACTTAATGATAAAGAAACCCAAACTAGTATCGTTAATCTTGTTAACTCGATTTCGTCATTCAAGTCCATATCGCGACCTGTTCCCAGAAACATTGACACATCAAGTAAAAATGAAAATGTAAAATCATTTGAATTTTGCGAAGTTATACAAGATCCGGATGATGAGGACTCTATTACTATTATAAAGGAAACTTTTACTGAAGAAGTTCTTAATGATTCAGACCGCTCCTTGTTTCCAACACCATCAAAAAATAAATTTAAATATTGTAAAGAAGTAATTCAGCCATATTCTAAGACTAATCCCGACGATTGCCCTCCATTTCCGAAAAATAAATGCTGTAAGCCGATTACCGAAAGCCAAGGTGAGCCTGAACAATCTCTTAAAACAAATCCTCATTCAAGTTCAAGTTCATCTAACGAAGAAGTGTGTGTAGCAGAAATAGAAGGTAATATGGATTGTAATAAGTGTAAGTCGACATTTGTTAATCCCGATACACCAAAATGTGACCCTTGTAAAAAGAAGGAAAAGGATCTTTCTTCATGTTGTTCCATCAACAGCATTAAAAATGCAAAACTACCGTGCGAGCCAGCGCAGCCAGCAGAGCCGGACTGTCCAAAGCAAAATCTTAATGAATGTGTATTAAAAAATTGCATTTCAGCGTGCATAACTGAAAGTTTAAAATTAGCTAAAAAAGGAAGTGCTGCTTGCGTTGGCAAGTTTGAAAAAGCAATTGGTGTCAAGCCACCAAAAGATTGTACTGAAAAACCAACATACTATGTAATGAAAAAACCAAAAAGCAATGAGTCCACTGAAGTCTGTCCGAAAAGTAGCATCCAAAGTATATTAGAAACTCAAGGTAAAGCAGTAGCTACGATTACATGTGCAATAAAAGATTTGTTTGGGAGAGTATATAATAAAACAAAAGATTGCGTGAACTTAATAAAATCCGATAGCTGCAAGCACGTAGGTAAAGATGAGTGTAAAACAGACAAAGCATCTAAATGCGAAAGTAAAACTAAAACTTGCAGCAACAATCCTTCAAAAACGTCAACCCAAACTTTATTTGAAAGAATAAAAGGGCAAACTAGTAGAGTGGAACAGAATAAAACCATTAGTATAGAAACTATTATAAAAGACAACATAATAGATCCAGCAAAAGAAGTAGCGGGACACGTTGCCTCAGTTGTAACTTCGACTATATCGATTATAAAAAATAATAGCTTCGAAAAAATACCAAAGGATATACTAACTGATAAGTTTAACAAAAGTTCTCCGTATGATGAACCCAAAACAGGTAAAACTCCACCAAAGCAAGTATCACAGGATCATGAGCCAACTACAGATTCTATGTTCGTGTTGATAAAAAATAAGCTGCTTTCTATATTTAGTGGCGCAAATCAAACGTGTGATGAAGATGGCGACAGTGATGACGATGATGATCAAAGTGCAGAAATAATGTTTGATAAATATTGTGAACAGTAACTCACTGTGCTAGTACATTATATAATAAATTAATCCGTAACCACATTTGGTTTTAATCATGAAATATAACTAATTAAATATTATTTCTTATTAAATGTTGATATTTTATTTTTGAATAGATATTTGTGGCCCCAAATTATTACTATTTTAATTACACAAATTAAAAGAAGAAAAACCAACACGTCTTAAGTTCTTGAAGTAAAACAGAAAGACTGAAATCATATTATTGAAGACCATCGTGGTGTAATGGTCTATAAAGAATAGACAACTGAGTATAATAATTAGTTGTGAGTTCGAACCCTACTTGGAGGAGTGATTAATCTAGTAAAATAAAGCGCATCGTTGAGTTGCATAACTCAACACGCAATTTTTCGAATTTAGGAGGAACGTGGAGAACCAAGTTTCTTGACGTTAGGTTTTTTTTATATAGAGAGTTATGCGGGAAATAGAGTGAATCGGAAAAAAATATATTGTTTTTAGAAATAATGGCCACAAAAAAATTATTGTACTGGTTGAGTTTAAGCCATAAAATAAAATAGAAATAGAAAACAAAAGTACACTTGTCAATAATCAACAAAGTGACATCTACACACATACTGCCCAATCACTAATTCACAGTTTGTCCATTGTTCTAGAAAAAAACAAAACAGCAATGATTTTTATTATAAATTAATATAAAATTCAAAATGAAGACTAAAAAATGCATAGTAGAACCAATACCTGAGCCTCCACCGCCAGATCCTTGTAAATTACAAAGAATACGACAAAAAGAAAAAGCTGGTATTAAAATATGCCCACCGACGCCCATTGAACAGCCTCCTCCTCCGCCTACTTGTCTAGCACTGTGCATTGAGAAAATAAAAAACCCACCTTACACTACTTCAGACCAGCCTGTGGTTTGTGAGGTTGCGAAACAGTTACCAGGATCTGCTAGATGTGATGAGATTGAGGACCGAGCAGCTGCTCATCCAGATCTTCCGTGGCCAGGTTGTCCAGAACCACCCCCACTACCACCACCCCCAGAACCTGATCTATGTGAATTACAGAATAAGAAATTTAAGCAAGAAGAATGTAAAGAGAGAATGAAACGATATAAACAGTAAACATGGACAAACATTTTAGCAGTACACCTGGCAAAGGAAGTGAAATGAGTCTAATTGAAAAGTTTTGCACAGAACTAAAAAGTCTATCACAAGAAAATGTTACTGAAACTAGACGTCTCACTATTGAATCACCATACAAAATCGAAGCTAACGAAACTCAAGATATAGATAGCAAAATAAAAGAGCTGGAGAACTTGATAAAGCGTTTAGAAGACGAAATTGACGACATTTCTGTTAGTAGCAATTGTACATTAAAACAAAATAGTTTAGAACTTTTACCTGAATCTCAAAATAAGTACGTTAAAGACAAGGGCAATACAAAAGAAGAACCTCACGGCACTAATGACCATATTTGTCCAGAGATTTTACACGATACGTCAATGGAATTAGAATATCAATCTGAAGATAAATCTGATGATAATTTTCACACTTTTTAATCTTCAAGTACGGACTTACTTTAAAGTATTCTATGTATCAGCGTCTCTTTCTTATAAAAAGAAAAAGAAATGCACACGATGGTCAAATTTTAGAATAATGTTCAATAAAGATGGTATAAAAAATCAAATTTGTTTTTTTTATTGTGGTGTCCCATTATAGTATAGAAGTTACTGTAGTTATTTACAGTTCTTCTAGACGATTTAGAATCGTTAGATAAGCAAAAGTGAGGAATGTATTGAATATTTGTTATTAAAATAAAACTGCACATCTTATTAATTTTCTAATCTGAGCTAACTAAACTTTTCTAAGGTCTGAACAAAATTTTGGACTCCTTTTTATGAAATCAATAATCTATGGAAGGGTATGAAATATTCACTTGCTTACTTGAATGCAAACTTTAGTTTATATGGAGAAGTGCAGAAAGCCAATATTTTTTAACAATTATCCATTAGAATTACTTTAAATTTGGAAAAAACAATGTAATTTAAATTACCATGTTATTTGACTTAGTTATTTTTCTTACAGTAGTCAAACCTAGGCTTTTAAGAATCATAGAGCCAAGTTCCTCTATTAGTGGCGAAGTATGAAAATTCGCTCTGGACGATAAATTAAATATTCCGATTTCGTTACCAAGTTTATTCGTTTTTGTTGTATCTTGTATCGATTTAAATAGATTTTTGTAATGGTTTTGTTAAATTATTAAATCTTCTTCTTAGACGTTTACTTTTGACAGAGCGGTCGTGGTTGATGATGATGCATTTTGACCGCGTGAAATTATTAAATAATTATATTTATTATTTATTTTGTTTTAGAAAAGGTAAACCGGTGAGAAACTTGTTATATGCACACTTCGCCACTAACAGTCTAGTTTTTGTAATTACTAAGCTAAAATTAAATTTAAACAGCCTCAGTGTGTATAAATGTGTAAATAACTAATATTAGCAATATACTAATTAATTAGTTAATCTATTACAGATACGTGAAACTAACATCTTTGTTATTTCAGACTCAGTATTATGACGACCTGGACGAGGATATTTCTGATATAGTAGAGAGGACATAATCGCTTCGTTCTTAATACACGTTAACTCAGCATATATTTTACATCAACAAAATCTCTAGACGACATAAATAAAACAAGGTATTCCTTCAAAAAATGTTTATTGGCGATAACAATATAGTATATTTCATACAAAATACAACATTCATATATATCCCTCTATTCAAATATATATAAATCCATAGAAAATATCCGAACAAGCGATGCCCATTGACTAGAATAACTCATACATACATTGGACATTTTTGAGCTAAAGAAGTTTTATTAGGGTGAAATAAATTTAGTTTCTGGATCTTTTCCCGTATACTTGGGTAGTGATGAATTGCTGAACTTTGAACTGTCAATGTAGCACTTTGTCTTAGGTAGGTTAGGAATGGGAATCGAACCCATAACCATCCCGAAGTAGGCCACAATGGCCGCAAAGAAGCCTTTTGTATTTATTTAATTTTAGACATAAAAATTCCTTTAAAATTTAACTGAAAATCTTCAATTTTCTCTTAACTATATCCAATTGATATAATATTTAATAAGTATATATAAAATATTACATAATATATTATAATAAAAGGTAAATATTTTTTTATATAGGATATTCCGGGTCACTCTAATATAACGTTGACCACATTTTTTTTACAAATTACACTCACACAAAAATAAGGCTGTTCATACAAAAGTGGTCTTTCAAATTTAAGAAAATGGTTTCTTACTAATAATAATATATTTAAATAATCAGATTTAGGAACTTTTATCTACAAATTTTACATACAGCCAATGAACTCCAAAACAGGCTTTTTTCTAGAAAATTACAACTAAAAGTTCACTTAAATGCAATTACTTAAAATTATTACACAGATTTAATCATTTGAAATTATGACCCAGAACATGAGTAAGCAACCTTTTTTATCAACAAGCCTAACTATATTTTATAATCAAACTTTTTGATAGTATTTAAAATTGTATATTAACATAAATATGTTATAAAAATAAGATTACAAAAACATTAAATGTAAAAAAAATAGATTACATACAAATATTAAGGAAACAATGAAAAACCAATATGTAGTTGGAAGAAGTCGCATTCATTTGGTTGAACTTATCCGCGGCAGAATATGTTCAATGCAAATAAACGATTAGCGAGCCGTATAAAATTTCTAAGCGAGCCGCGTGTTTTTCACCCCTGACATAGACCATTTCGCATAAACATCCTTATGAAAGCAAAATAAGCTACAATACACCTAATACAATAAACGTATGAAAATTTAATAATTTGGCACAAATTTTAAAACCTTCTAATAGAATAATTCCAATAAATAAGGCCACGTTGCCACAATACTAAATATACTTACTTTCAAAAGCATTTATAAAATTTCTTTTCAACATTAAAATACAATCTTATATAATATAAATACTAACATATTTTGAATACTTTTAAAATTTTACAAAAACAGCGGAGAGTTTAGTTTTAAGTGTCCCAGCTCTCCGCTTTCCGCCTTAGTAGAAATATTTACGTGCCCAACCAGACCGGAGATACATTTATAATATATTTTTTTAATAGAGAGGGACTTGAACCGGCAGCCACCGCTTAGTCACACCCAACACCGCACTGCACTATGACATACATTAAATAAATTAAAATAAATATATAAACATATATATAATAATATGTTTAAGTAAAGTAAAATGCAAGCTTTAAAGAGACGAGAGCTAAGCGGAATAAATATCTTTAAAAAAAAGTACATAATAAATTATTCTAAAATTACACACAAAATTGGAAAAATTCAAAGACTAATCAAAATAAACATTACAATAAAAAAAACATCGATCTCAAACCGATTCTATATTAAACAAAAATTGGAAACCAAACGTCTTGCCTCGCCCGGACCCGAACCGAAACCCATTGGGGAACAAACCCATACGCGTTCAAGCGTAAAGGTGAAATAAAACCAATAGTACTAATGTACTGTATACAAATATCTGGATACTATTTCCGTCTAGATGCCTGAACTGGTTGGTGGAACGGGTGGTATTGACGGGATAATATACTGTCCTGGAAAGGAAATCACGATTTATTATTATAATTAACGTTTCCCATGAGGCGCGGGTTCGAATCCTGCTGCGTTCAAATTTTTATAGGTTTCCTAAAAATATTTGATTTTCGATTTCCTAAGTGTGTGATTAACACTTAAAAAAATGTTAAAAAAGGAAATTAATGTTTTTTTTCATTCAAACAAACGTTATTATATGTGAAAGTGTAGCATTTCACCGTTCTCCATTTTCAATATCTAATAATAGTACTGAAACGTGATATCTGTGAACAGCACCAATTTTATACAGCTTTACGCGACAAGACAATTACATCTTAATTTTTCGCCCGAAGTCGAGACACTGCGTGTTGAGCGGAACTCCATGCCGATTTCTCGTACTAGAGCGGTGAAATGTAACTAATTCAAATATAATCTTTGCTCCGAATGGGAACTGAACCCACAACCGTTGCGTTCATTAATAAAAATCACACCAAAAGTCGAGATTATTATGAAATTCTTATTTAAAGCCAACAAAAAATAAACATACCACGTCATTTTGTTGGTGAATTCTGTTCATTTTTCTTTCTTGCAAAATAATCTGGTTTGCGGCGCTGTTACACATTTAAAAACACATTTGTATTAGATTATCTATAAAATATTATATATATTTTTTCATTTGTTGTGCAAAATATATATATATATATACAAAAAATTATTCATTTAATATTGAAATGAAATGAAATTTAGAAACTAAAACCACCATGATCCCGCATGACTACTCGTATATAGTCAGAGAGAACCTTGTTGTCTGATTTCTTTGAGAATGTGCACATGTGTCCGACTCTAATTGCAATAGCACTAAAACACCCTTTAAATATATTATAGTTAACCGTTTTCATACTTCAGACGCCACCGTGACGTAGTGGAACAGCGTCTGGCTGTAATAGTGATGGTGGGTTCGATGCCTACACAGAGGAAGGATTCTATTTAAATTATTCTCATTCCCCGCGACGTCGAGTACCAGCACAGAGCACGCGATATATCGAAATCGTGAGCAAATTGGAGAACGGAGTGTCTTGACACTAGGTTCTCTCTGTCTATCCTGAGACCAGGATAGAGGGTGAAGCTGTAACTATACACAGAATACAAAACACATGTCTGCCCAGTCCCCGCACTCACGTGTCCATCTCGTCCTGCGTGAGGTCGAGCGCGTCCTGCATCTCGCGCGCGGTACTTCGCACGAACTCCGCATCACAGTACTTGCCCAGACCCTGCTCTGTTAGCACCTGGGTAGCAGTGTCTTTTTAATTCACTAATTGTTCTTAATATACTACAGACATACATGGTACCGTATCTTTTGTTTATAAGTATATATATTTTTATATAATAACAACCTTTCTTCACATTTTTATTATTTACTAGCGACCCGATCGCTGCTTCGCTTGCCCAAATTATATGATTAAACCATTTCTTAATTTCGCCCGCCCGCGTTCTCATTTAAATCACTAACTTTGCTTAAATTTATAATTTAAATGCTTGTTACTTTTTTATTTATGAACTGATTGAAATAAAATTAACTCTAAATGTTTAGGGAAGCTTAATAAATTAGAATAGTTAAAACTGCATTTAAATCAGTTAAGCCGTTTCTGAGATTACCGTCCAAAAACTCACGCACAAACAGTTAAACAGAAAAAGAGATTTTTTTTTTTTAATTTGTGTTACTCTCTATTACATTGATAAATATCCCCAATAATATATTTTTTCATATATCTTCCAAGTACAGACAGCGATCAGTTACATTTTTATTATATGACTTTATTTATTAAGCTCATCTCTATATTTGTATACCTTAAGAGAATTTAGTTTTTATATTAATTTAGTGGTACGTTGAATTCATAAATTGCCTTTCTTATATAACATTTGGTATTAAATCTTAGAGTATGATGTTTATGTATATTTTTGAAAATTTAAGAATTAAAAACTTAAAAAACGATCATTGCCCTTTCATTATGTACTAACTCTCTTTATTGTATTTAAAAAAAATTACAAGACAATAACTTTTGTAGTTACCAAGGGTGGACTTAACTCTAGAAGATATCTCTTCCAGTCAATCTATGGACCACTTCCAGTGGAGTGGAGATTTGAATTGTTTAAAATCCTATTTGACATATAAACATTAAATGTATTAAATAATAACATATGAATACAATAAATACTTTAAAATTGATATCTTACGCGAGTGATAAGGCTCTCCGCTGGATTCTCTACACAATAAGGCACGTTGTTGTTCTGTATAGGCGCTCTGTCACGATCTGTAATAAAAGAAATTCGTAAACTAAACTCGAAACGTTTTGACCAAAATTTTCAATTTTAATCGTTGTTCATTTTAATAGTATAAATATAACTATTGTTAAGTTAAGCAGTTAGTATTAAATTAAAAATATATAAATATATATTATTTATACAAAGTTACACGTTACCTTAGTAACGCGTGTGTTACTTTACATCGACGATCCTATCCAAAACTGTATTTCAAATAATAAAAAAATTCTAGCTTTCCGCTCTTCTCCATTAAACTCTAGATATGTCAATTTTCATACTGTGTCTGTGTAGTTTTTGTAAAATGGAGTAAAAAGGTTTTATTCTCAACATATTAATACAGTGATAATAAGGCTAAAAAGTTTTCTTTTGATGTTTAAATAATAACAACAAAATGACACTTCAGTAAGATTATTAAACCTCATTAAAGCTTCGGTTAGTTAGATGCTAGAAGAACAAACACAAACAAACAGTTAAAAAATAAGCTGCTTTAAAGATCTATAACAAGCTAAATTACACATAATATGCTATATTAATAAAAGAATATATGTTTTTTTAGCTTAACACTTTTTCCTTATACCAGGGTAGAAGTAAGCTAGTGTCTCGAACTTACAGTTTATCCAGTTTCCGCCCAAATTCAAGACAAAGTGCGTGTTAAGTGCCGGAATTCAATCCTATTCACCAGAGCGGAGAAATGAAATCTATATAATAAATTTATGATTATCAAACATCATACGTGCGAGTGGGAGCGAGTCCGTGTCGAACCCACTACCAATCTCCGCTGACATTCCTATCTATCCCACTGCGATACTGCGATCTCAAAAAGAAAACAAAGGTAAAAGACCTAGACCTAAATCCACTAAATGTTAAGCTATATGGCGTATTAGAATGAAGACAGTATCTACATCATGCCAAGTTTCCATACAAACTTTATATTATTATTGTTTATATAATATAAATATATTAAATTTCAACAATGTATTATTATATATAAATAAAATATAATTTTAAATAATATAATACACAATCACAACACACTAAAACGGACTTACAGTTGTTTCTCATACTCTGCATTAAATCGTTGGACGTCTTTCTGGAATTTTTAATACTTTTCACTATCCTTGTATTGATGCCAAAATATTTAAAAAAACAAAAAAACTATTTCATATACGTATATTTATTAATATTAGATGCAATTCTATTTTATTTCGTCGTAGCCATTTGGGTACTAGCATTGAAACTGATTTATTATACGAGTAGTCCAATAAAGTATTGACATTTAAAATGACTCAATCTAGTCTGGTTAAGTACTAAGATTGAAAATGATTTAGTTAAATCCAATAAAATTTTCTAACATTTTAATAAAGTATTTTATTCGAAGGCAAATTAAGCTTTAAGTACTAGTAATGACATCTTCAGTCATCTTTAAAGAGCTTTTTTACGTACGTCCGTAAGTTAAAGGTTCTCAGAAATTCCGTAAGATGGCGCTTAACTCGTAATATTATCTGACTGTATTAAAATTATTATCTAATAATAACAATATATTATTATTATAATATGAGTTTAAAGAAGTTGTTTTTTACAGATTTGCTCCTTTTAAAAGAACTGTCAGTCAGTCATAGTATTAGACCATGTGGTAACGATAGATGGCGCCACACAAATCCCAGTAAAAAAATATATAATCCGTTCGTCCTCATATGGTAAAGGGTTTCCTAGGAAATATAGTATAAATATTTATATATGTGTATAAAATATTCGTAAATATTTTTACTTATGTATATATTTTTATTACAAAATTTATATGTACTAATTTGAAAAATCTTTTCAGAAAACGTATAGTAAAATTCCAAGCGCTCTGACCGCTAAGCCATGCGTTCTAAATCCGGCTACGTTACAATTCGTATACGCTTAATACAACTTAGTTTTGTTGTAAGGAGCTCTGTAGAGAGCTTGGATGGTTTTCAAGAGGCGCGGGTTCGACATTAACTGCGTTCAAATTTTTACACGTTTTCTAAAAATGTTTTTTATGTTCCTAAGTATGAAAATAACACTTTAAAATTGGTATAAAAAAAAATTTAAATATTAAATAACAAATAAAAGAAAAGTTTATATTTTGGCATCGTTATAAAGATATGATGACATTATTTTAATGTGCAGTGACGTGACTGACAACAAAACAACAACGATGATAATACGTACAACAAAATTAACATACAGCAAACAAACACTTTGTAAACAAATATATTGTAAGCGTTTTTTTTTAAGCTATATAAGCTTAAAAAAACACGCTTACAATATATTTATTGTTTCTTCTATCCTGAGACTGATATTAGATTAAAGATGAAGTATTGTGTTATATTTTATACCAGATTCGAACCCGTGAGCAAATTTTGAAATAATCCGGATCATGAGGAGTGGTTCAATTGACGCTGTAAGAATTGCTTACATTTGTACAGGTGATAATAAAAGTGTTATAGTTATATAGAAAAACATAAGAAATATGTAAATAGTATAAATCTGCTACACCATAATAAAAGTTTAAGTAATTCCAATGTTTTTATTACACAATGAACACTAATCTTTAAATTAGGGATTTACATAGATTAAAAGGTTTGCGATGTTTGCAAATATAGATTTTATACGTCTACTAAATAAACAGTAATATTCGCTTAATTAATTATTTTTATTAAGAATAAATCAATTTTCTTAACAATTCTAAAAAAGTTTTAAGATAATAATATCTTACCCCCTTGAAGTATCACTTATATCAGCAACAAGTGTTTTTTTTTGAAAAATAGGTTTTAATTTGAATTTACTTATAATGTTCCGATATTATAATTTTAAAAGGAGATACCCCGACGTTAAGGAAGACAGTTGATAATGTATAATAACACTATTATATATTAATAATAGTATTAAAAAGTATTTACTGTGAGCCTCAAAAAAGAAAAAAATAATGAAAATATAAAAATATATATATATCGAAAATACTTACTTTCGGATACCAAAATTATACGCGATTAATCCGGTTAAAATAGTTTCATTTCAAAATGTGTAATAATCGTGAAAATCAAAGAACTTATTATAAAAATATATAATAAATAACAAAAATGAGAAACTAATAATAGAAAATACAGTAAAGGAAAACAGTGTACAAGCGGGACCCTTAGCGCTAAAATGGCGATTTTTTCCAGGCAACCTTATTATGCAATTGGAAATGCAAACTAATATTTATAATAAATGATATTAATTAAATCAATAAATATTAATAATATAGCTATTTCAATTCTATTTTCATCACCCCGTCATACGTCAATTGTCATTGTCGCACGGTGTATCAACAAACGGTGTATCAAAAAACTATTTAAGTAATGGAAAAGCGAAAGCGAGCTATAAAGTATATATAGCTAAACTAAAAAGATTTAGCATTAATTGATATTACACCGTATTACATATATAAAGGTATATAGATATATTTATAACAGCTTAAACGCTTTAAGCGACTTTTTACTATAACTTTAACATAATATGTTAAGTAAAACAATGAAATAAAAAAAAAGAAACTCACTCAATAGCTTTAAATATCTTCTCCGAGTCCTTCCCGTGCAGTAAAGGCTGCATCGCTATTTCCTCCTCCACCTCACTTTGGTTGCCGTCGTCATATTTACTAAAAATGAAACATATATATATATTACGAGAAACCTTACAATTCAGCCATTAGTACCTGAACTAAACCTTTGATGAGCAACCCTTTTTAACAACGCGCCTATCCAAATTTTTGCGCGTCAACGTCACTTTTGCTTAATAGTATTTTAAATTGTATTCATATTATAAACATTACATTACAAAAACTCGAAATGTAAAAATAAATAAATCTATTTACAAAATACAAAAAATTGTACAATAATATTGCGTGTCGCATCAATTTGGTACAGCTTAATATATTACTGTAAAGTAAAAGGCAGAATATATGTAATATTAACAAACACTTGGCGAGCTGCATTATTTTATTCACCGCAAATCTAAGCAGTGTTTATACGAAAATAAAGTTATTGGGGTATAAAAGTTCACTTATGAAAAATTAACAGTTCGCATTTCTTATTATACAATAGATCTAATAGCCAAAAGGTATTTATTCTAAAAACACTGAATATATATAGAGAGTAAGAGAGTGACGCATAACTACGCCGCAAAAAAAAAGCGCGCCAATAGACACATAAATACGTGTATATTATTTTTGTTTAACATTTTTTTAAAGTGTTTTTCGCACATCTGGGAAATTGAAAAAGACATATTTAGGAAACGTATAAAAATTGAACCCGCGCCTCTTGAAAACCGTTCAAGTGTATATTATAAAAAAATACTAACTTGTCATCTTCCGGCATTTGTCCGTCCATCCCCAATTCCCTCTGCATCATCCAACTCAATGATTTACTTTCTTCATTACCTACAAAAAAAAAATACAAGTGTATAAGGAATTGTCGTCGATAATTTGGTTTGCGGGGACTTGGTGATTTTTTTAAGCTTCACGCTTTGTCATACAAGGGTAGTCAAAATTAACTTAGTGTCAAGACACTCTGTTCTCCACTTTCCGTCCGAATATGAGACATTGCGTGTGATAACACATCGTATTTCTCCATTCCCATTGGAATTTTCGCCAAATTTGCCTACTCCCAAGGGAAATATATGCCAAATTTGAGGTTTTTACGTCCTGTAATTTCGGGTTATGCGATGCCAATCAGTTAGTAAGTGATGTAATTTTATACAGTTTTAAGAAAGAATAAACGAAAGGCCTGTTGTTATTTTTAATATACAATAAAATACATTTTTCTTATTTTCTTACTTGGTACAGCTAATGACTTGAACTTTGGCGGTGGACGGTAGAGACTCTCTTTTCCTTTCTTAATGCTTGTCCATACAGCGCCGAATAATGTGTGATTGCGCTGTTAGAGAAAAAATATATTCATTTAAGCATGCATATTGCATGTAGTATAAAATTTTGCATATAACAAAAATCTTTGAATTTTTTTAAAAGCTGTGTGATGCTATATCTTACATACGGAATAATAATGGCATGAACTCCCAAAGTCTTGCTAAGACACAATGAAAAACGCTACGGTCCCTGCATACTTGTCTAGCCTCGTCCACTGCGTCACCACTCGTCAATCTCTGCATATCTGGTAAGGCACCAGTTCCCCCCTTCAACTCAATGACCTTTCTCCAGCATCATCGATACTGTGTTCTGGAAGATCAGACCAAACTCTCCTCCTGCGTCTCTCGCCGCTCATGTTTGCGTCATATATATTTCTTACCATTCTTTCCTCACTTTTACTTACCACCTGAGCATATTCTCACCATAAAATTCTCACTTACACACCTGCTACTCTATGTATTTCATTACGCGGTATTCAGATAGCTAAGTTAACTTCTTAGCATATTCTAAGATATGGTATTTTTCCGTACATGCATATGCATTATATACCTATTACCTATGCTATGTATATTAATTATATGAAAATGGAAAAAAGCAAAAATCCAAAGTCAATTAATTATCCCTACACTTATTTCTCCAATTTGCTAAGTCTTACTTACCCTATGCATAGGTTCGACAGTTTCAGCCACAACTTCGTCCAAGTTCCCTGAAATAGCTCTCTTTAGTTCAGGTCCAGCTTCGTGAAGAGTCCTAAGTCCAGCTTGCAAAGTCTTTTGGTTTGTTTGTTTCGCATCCGCCGCAGCTTGCTCTTTCCTCTTCCGGAACCTATTATATAAGTTTTTGTTATTGTTTATCCTAGATTTTACCAAAAATTCGTCAAAATCGTGCTAAAATATCTCAAAAACATGTTCTCTGTAGTATTTTTTAGAGTTAGTCAGTTAGTTTTGTACGTGCAGTACAATTTGAAGCGTTATAGTTTATATTATAATATCGTTACAGAGAAAACATGCTTTGAAATGCCATGCGACCAAGTCGTGTAAAGTCTTGGTGATATATTGTAAATCATATAAACATCGGCGCAGAAATTATTCAAGAAAATTAAAGGATTTTTTTAAATTTATCTAGAACATTATTTACTTGGACGAATGATGTTATTTGAATTCATTCTCACTCTATCACTTTACTTCCAAAAGAAAAATATTTTGGACTCAAATATTTATTTATAAAAAGAAGATTTGGTAAGAAATTTCAGAAAAGAGAAGATTTTATAAAAACGAAACGCCTGTGTTTTTATGACTTAATAGAAAAATCGAAAAAGGGGCAATCATTCACAATGAAAAATTTGGAAAAAATCTTTCAAGCAACAATCTCAGCGCGTTTCATAGCACTGAGTGTATATAAGCGTAAAATAATACAGCGCTCCTCAAAGTGGTTGCTTAAAAGTTGAATGTTGACTTACGCATGGTTCCTATAAAAATAACAAATACATGTTAATTTCGAACATTAGTACTAATAATACTTGACATTTATCTACTCAATACACTACTACTGTATAATATGTTACTGTAAAAGCCCGTAAAACGGTAAATCGTTCGATTATCTAGTAAGTCTTTAGATTACCAACTTTAATGGTAAAAATGACTGAACTGTTCTTTGATCATAGTTCATCTCGAACGTCGTCGTTCACCTTGGTATTAGATAGAAATGTCAATTGCGCGAGATTTGAAAAATTTAGACATTTACCATTGAGGTTGGTACATTTTAAAATTCACTTGGTAAATCTTAAAATTTACCGTATTTCGTCGTTAACAGTAACATATATAAATAGTTACAAGTAAAAATGTATAACAAAAGCGTTATTTAAATAGATAATACAATAAATACTTATAAGGCTAGAAAGTATAAAAAACTGATTAATAATTTAGCAAATTACAAAGATAAAAATATAAATTAAGATTAAAACGCTGGAAAAAATAATTGTTAGACACAATATAACGTTGTCATGAAATCTGTTCTTTTGAATTTCATCATATTAAATTGTGGATATAACCACAGTATAATATATGTATATATTACACTTTCAAACAAAATCGTAATTTTTCTGAATTCCCTGGGTGAAGCTGAAAAACAACTATTCAATAATATGTATATCATTAACAAATAACAACATACCGTCTAAAGTAATCCTGTATAAGGAAGGTGGCGTAGAACTTGCCGACTGTGATCTCGTTGGGGTCCCCTGGGGGTGGTACCACCTGGTCCAGGAGTTTTGGAGACGTTCTCTTCCAAACCTTCTTGATTATTGCACGCAGTTCCGTATTGCATTCGTCAATGACACCTGTAGTTTGGATAGGAAGATTTATTTATAGAAGCATTTTTCTTTGTAGAAACTTCATAGAGAATTCAAAATTATATTGCAAAGAATAGAAGCTGTATAACATTCCATGAATTCAACGTGTATACGTTATAGAGAGAGGAGTTTGGAGCAGTGCCTGGGACTTGCGACATAAATCTAGGCTTATAGGAGAATATATTAACCCTCGTCTCCACTATCCGAGCTCCCCTAATTAACCTAACCAAATTTAAAACGATTCTCCTAATATCGGCTTCGAAAAACTTTCTAAAAATGATGATGGTTCTAGAGAGGCTGAGATTTTTAAGTAGGTTATAGAGAGATTTGGCTGTTATACCTCTCGCGCCTATTTAAACCGCGTATGAATTCGCTCTAAACTGTGGTCAGTTCGTCAGAAATTTCGAAGTATTTGTTTACTTTAAAATGGTGATCTTAAGAAGTGTTTGGTTCCCACCAAACTGTAATTTCCACCAATATTAGACACATAAGGCTTCTAGAGTAAAGGAAAATGTCCTATCTGGATGACGAGATACAAACATTCTCAGATATTTTATACTGCTTCTCATTCGCAACTATAATGAAAGTCCAATCAGGAGCTGATTCTAAAATTTAATAAGAGAAAGGCTTTCGTGTGGATTTTTTAGATAAGTCTTGTTAGTTGTTATATTTATCATATTGACCGGTATCAAGTACCTTACACCCTTCCAACAAACAAAAAAGCCATATTTTTTAAATTTTATTCACGAGTATTCTAGTAATCCGCTACCCCTCTCCAGATGAAGACCTCGTCGCAAAGAAACCATGTTTCTCTGTCCTGGGCGTATTGTATTCATTTTGGGCAAGCTATTTTAATAATTTTATCCATCCTGCTATCTTGTGTGAGGTCCTATATATCTGTTTCTCCTAGGACCTTCCCATTTCCATCTTGCATTCCTGCTACATGCTCGTATAAGACATACAGCACTATAATTCCCACCAACACATTTCTTAGTAAAAAAAACATGAGAAACTTGCTAAGAGCATATATTTTTATTATATTACGTACTAATTAAAATAATAACCTGTAGTTTTAATTTGTAGCTGTGTTCTTACAACCGCGAATAGAGTTGCATTGAAGTTAACTGTACCGTCGGAGTTAAGCGGCATGTTCATAGAGACGAGGCGTTTACACGCCGTACGATGTGGACAGAGCTTGCCGAAACCTGAAAATTTTGTTAATTTAACCAAAACTTTAAAGAAAACGGAAAAGTGGATAGGAAAATCTAAATTTATATACTAAATTAATCGTATTATTTATATGGAAAATGTCAACCAAATTGTTTCATTACGGATTGTCTAATATTTGTAACATCTAATCATAGAAAACCTAGTTTTAGAACACTACGTTCTCCACTTTCCGCCCGAATTCGAGACATTGGGTATTGAGACATGTGACAACGGGCTTTGTCTTATTATCAAAGCAGTGAAATGAAATTAATTTAAATTATGCCCCCGAGTCGAAATCAAACCCTTATTAATTGCGTTTGCATTCCGACGTTATCCCACTGCGCCACGATGGCCTTGTTCATCTAAATGATATATAATTGATTTATGAATTTGTTTTTACATTTGCATTTTTTATTTAAGTATATATTACAAACATGTGCGTTATCTGTCAGTCAGTCAGTCAATAGCGAAAGATATTACAAATATAATATATATTAAATAAACTTCAATCATTCATACATACCTAACGGTGGACTTATCTTCCTTAATAATGTAACAACGTCCAAATGCTTAATCCTGCCTTTAGCATCGGGATCATATTCACTCCATAATCTAGAATTTTTTTTAATCATATCAGTTTTAATTATTTAAAGTAAAATAAGATATCTGTTAAGTATTCATTAAAATCTCAGCTTCACACTTTTCCCGCATAGCAGGATAGGCAAAGAGAAGGCAAAGACTTCCTAAGTAGACAGTTTTATGCTTCTTGTCCGAACTCAAGATACTACGTTTTGATTAGCGAAATACAATGCCGCGACTTACAAAATAGAAAATGAAAGTATTGTAAATTCATTCATTTTCATACATCAAATTTTATCAAATCATTTTAACGAGTGAGAATCAAACTCACAACCAACCGCGTTTACAGTCAGAAGCTGTGCCACTGCGCCATACCCTATTATTTATATTTTTTTTGATATCCATCAGTGATAAAAATAATAAATTAAATACAAATTAAAACTAAAGATTAAATCATAAATCTAAATGCATTATCTTTTAAGATGGATACAGTATGCATTAATATAAAAATTAACAAATTTCAAGTAATACACTGAAAGAAATTGTACTTACCTTACAAATTCATCTAAATGGTGTGGCCCCAAAATGGACCAATCCCGCGTCAAATAGTCGAAGTTATCCATGATGACTGCGACGAACAGGTTTATTATCTGGTAATATTAAATTAAGATTAGAAGTGC
The DNA here is from genome assembly GCA_038994665.1 of Podotricha telesiphe. Classification (NCBI taxonomy): domain Eukaryota; kingdom Metazoa; phylum Arthropoda; class Insecta; order Lepidoptera; family Nymphalidae; genus Podotricha; species Podotricha telesiphe. The sequence goes on from JAOYRR010000388.1 coordinate 371,414, forward strand.
CAAAACATTAATTTTGTATGGAACAATAACTTATTAGAAAGGAATTTAATGAAGGCATAGTTTTAATTTAGCTTTTTTTAAAGTAGCAAGGTCTGGTACAAATAAACTAGTGGCAAGGCAATTTCTCTCCCATTTTCCGCTTGGTGGAACTCAACGCCCCGCTTTGATTAACTTTAGTACTGATGCGTATTAGTGTAAACGACGATTATTCCTTCACGCATTTTTTACTTTTAATTTCACGCTTTTTCCCGTATAGCAGGAAAGTCAAAGCGAACCTAGTGTCAAGGCACTCCCTTATTCATTTTCGTGCCTGTTGAGTGGCGGAACTCAAAGCCGCACTTTGTACCAGAGCGGAGAAGTCAATCATTCCTCCGAGTGTCAATCGAGACTTCAACCATCACTTCGACGTGTACAACCAGACGCTTTCATACTGCGGCGCGATGGCGTTTATTATATACAACAGAATATGGGAAAAGAAACTAGTCTTACACACATTATACTATTTGAGATACCGAAGCCTGAAATCGTATTATATCTTATACATAATCTGCATAATTAATATTAATATATAATTTTACTTAAGCTTTAAAATACATACATACGAGAAAACATCTCACCAAAAACGTGCAAAGTAGGGAAAATGATATGAAATACGGGAAAGCAAGTCGGGAACCGCAAGTTTCCTCCCCCTCAGACGGGTTGATACAGCCAACCGGCTCTCCTGGATGCTCATCATCGTTCGGTGATAAAGCCATCATAATCTCTTGCCAAGCTTCACCTGTGAAAACCAAATAGCAACGGATTATATATCTCTTCTTCCAATTCTTGACTACGCCGTTGTATGCAATTTGAATGTAACTGAGGACTTAATAAATTAGAGCGTCTACAAGATCTGGCCTTGTTTTATTTTTAATTGGCGTATGTAAGATGACATTGTATATTTATATAATATATATATATTTATGTATGAGTTTATATTATGTAATCTTCAAATGTCTGTTGAATAAATGGAAATTGAACCCACAACCAATGGAATTCACAGGTCAGACGCTATAAATATCCATACTCGATGGTATGATTATATTTAATTTCTTTACATTCTCCGCTCTAGTTAAACAAAGCACGGCATTCACCACGCAATGTCTCAACAATGTAAAAAAAGCGAACAACGAAGTGCTTTAACTTTAGGTGTTCTCTAAATACCCTGCTTTGTAGGAAAGCGTGCACCTGAAAAGAACAAGTTCAACAAACCTGTAGCAGATCTAAATAGTACCATCAAGGCGCCGCCGAACGTTTGGAAATTGTTATTCGAAGTAATGATATCGTCATCTTCCTGTATTTTACCAAAAAGCTGGAAAAAAGTAATTTAAAAATATACACTTGCTAAAACACTTTTTTTATTAAATATATTTTTTTACTTTTACTATTACTTTCATTCGCTCACTATCACACGCTGTCTCCCTCTGACATAAGTGAACTCACCTCACCTGCATACCAACAACAGTATATTTATAAAGAAAAATAGTACTTTATGAAAATCTAATCATAATCTGTAATATTTTCCACATTTATATAGCAGTCTAACTCACTCACTCACTAATTCTGCCTCTAACACAATTGAAACCAACTCCTCTGCATTCCAACAACAGCATATACGAAGAAAAACAATACTTTATTACACTTCACACAAAGTCTGCAATTTCCTTTTCACTCTTTTTATATATCCGTCACATTCACTCACTTACTCACTCACCCTCTAAAGTAAGTAATCCCAACTCACCTGCATCCCAACAACAGCATATATGAAGAACAGTAGCACTATAAGTAGCGCTACATAAGGCAGAGCTTGAAACGATTTGATAAAAGTCCAAAGTAAAGTTCTAATTCTCTCTCCGCGTGAAAGAAGCTTTATAAGACGCATCGCTCGGAAGAGCCGGAAGAACGTTATGTATTTTAGAAGAGATGAGGAACCCTGAAGATAGAATATATCATTTTATTTTTTTTGAACTGTAAGCGATTTTTTTAATAACTTAGGTTTATTTTTTCATTTTAAAGTGTTACACATTTAGGGAATTAAAAACATTTTTAGAAAACGCATAAAAATTTGAACGCAGCTGGACTTGCAACCGTTCAAGCACTCTGACCGTTAAGCCATGCGTTCGACATCCAGCTACGTCGAAATTCTTATACGCTTATTACAACTTAATTTTGTTGTTAGCATCTCTGTAGAGAGATTTTTAAAAATGTCTGCTACCCAAATATTATTCTACGAGTAACTGTTTAGCAAGAGAAAATGCTGTTTATTAAATATCTTAAACACTTTAAAGTGTCATTCACACACACACACATTAGGAAATTAAAAACATCTTTAGAAAATAAATGCTAACTCAACTTAAGTTAAATAATTTAGACACTTATGAGCGTCTTGCTTTTGCTTATATTATAATTAAAGAAGTAAAAATTTAAGTTAATCATACTAACCTCCTTATTATGATCTGGTGAAATGACACACAGTAGACTCTGGAAAGAAACAAATAACATACGTTTTTTTATATAACAACTAGCTGTGCCCGCGACTTCGCGCGCGTGAAGTTTTAAATAAAAAGTAGCCTAAGTTACTCCTTTCTCCATCAGCTATCTGCCAGTTAAAGTCCAGTCAACATCAAAAATCAATCCAGCAAAAAATCTTATTTTGGTATATGTACCCTGTATACATAGACTATTTTAAATTTCTTTTCTGTTTGTGTGTGTGCTTATGCACAATCTTAGAAAGGGCATTTTAATGTAATTTTGACTGTTGCATTTTGGTAAAAATCCGTTAACATTTAGTGTTTATTTCATTTAAATTACAAGCGAAGTTAACTTTGTAATTTAAGTGAGAACGCGGGCGAAGCGGCGAGTGGTTCGCTAGCTATATGTGTGTGGTTCGCTCGCTATATATATATATATATATATATATATTTTATATTTACGTACATCAGTCGGCTTATTCTCGTTGACCTGTGTAACCACTATATCTATAATACTGCCCACTACTAAAATGAAGTCAGTTGTGTTCCATGCGTCTCCAAAATAGTTCTGTGAGAATAAAAAAAACAATTAAAAAAAAACAAGTTTAAAATATTTTCGTCATCCTACCAGGATGTCTTGATGAAGATAATTAGATTACCGATATAACAATATTTTAGAGAACTTTGTGTGTGAACTGCAAGCTAAACTAGAATAAGAATGGCATGTTCTACTAGCGGTGCCCGAGACTTCGTCCGCGTTGAATTCTAAAATAAAAGTAGCCTAAGCTACTCCGTTTTAATCACGTATCTGTCAGTGAAAGTCCCGTCAAAATCAGTCCAGCCGTTCCAAGGATTAGCCAGAACAAATAGACACACAGGCAGACATAAATTATACAAAATACTATTTTGGTAAAAAGTTTTCTATAGTTAGTAAAAAGCGGTTATTGTATATTAATCTTACAAGCAGATACTCCAATTTTATTTATTTGTAAAGATAAAAAAGAAGAGAAAGAAGAAGAAAGAGAAGAAGATAATTATTTTCATTTCTCCGCTCTAGTAAATAAGACATACAGCGGCAAATGTAAAAATGGATACTTCATGTATTAATATATATATATATATATAGACACATATATAATTATATAGCGTGTTGGTTTGTGTACATGAAGGTCAAACTTTAATTAAGGAGGCGTAAGAAAGGTGAATATTAAAACTAATTGTTTTTATTTTTAATGTATAAGGGAAAAAATAACTATCAAAGGATGATAGTTACTTTTCCAGATATAAAGAAAATCTTCAACAAATTACCACAAATATTATATTTAAAAATCCTTAAATCTGAACGTCTCACCTTGAATCTGAAGGCAGCAAGTTTAAAAACAAATTCCAGCATAAATACTGTAGTTAATAACATGTTAATGTAATCCAATGCCTGAAAATATAATAATTATGATATATTAGAGTAACGTTTAATATAAAGTTTTACGTTGCGCGAGTTTGAACCCGTGACTTTTAGAATGCGTCATATGTCACAATAATTTAAAGTATATTGGTTTAAGCATTAGAAAACACTCGTATTTATAAGATTTTCGTCTAGGCACACTTAAGAACCAATTGGTTAATAGTCAATTAAGCAAAGAGGCACAGGTTCGAATCACGCTACGTTTATAAATTATTAAATGTACTACATTCCTTTTAAAGAGGCTATATTTAAAAGAAAGAATTTAAACATAATATCGAAATTGAAATTTAAAAAAAAATTGATTTTGTCAGTTAATTAATGAATTTGAAATTTTTCACATTTTTGAAATGTTGTTCACACACTCAAGAAATTAAAAAACAGTTTTTGAAACGTATAAAAAAATTAACGCAGCGGGATTCGTTGAACGGTTTCCGAAAGGCGCGTGTTCAAATTCCGCTGAGTTCAAATATTTCATACGTTTTCTATATTTTTTAATATTTCATACGTTTTGAAGTTCATATAAATTGATCTAGACGCATTCAAATAAATGAATAAAATTTCATAAGTGAACGAATTAATTTGGTTTTCAAACAAAAGCCTTTAAAGGCACTCACCCTTTTATATTCATATTTAGCATCATGATATTTCATCATAAGAGCTACAGTGTTGAGAACAATGAAGAAAAATATAAAGTATTCAAAGCGCTGTGACGTCACAAACCACCACGTTTTGTATTGGATGCGTCGTTTTGGAATGTATCTGTAAGACCAAAAACCAAACAAATTATATTTAAACTATTACTGGCTCAGTAGGCAATTGTAATATGTAAACATAATGGTTGTGTGTTTGAATGTAATTTGAGGATTTTATTTTTTAATATATTTCAAATTTCTCTTGCTGAAAACAAATGCTGTCTTAGGATATGTCCAGGGTCTTTGGATGCTGTCTTGGGATATGTCAGGGACTTTGGGAACTCGTGAATTTGGGGCCTTGTTCAAGTACAACAGATTACTAGAGTCTTCATCTATAAGAAAAATAAAAATATAATATTAAAGTAATTTTGACTCATTGCTCAGTGTAAGACATGAAAATAATGGTTTTGAGTTTAAACACGTTTTAAGGGAATAATTAATTGTATTTAATTCTTTTGGATGCTAATGGAATGTATAATAAATTAAACGAGATGGCGTTTATGAGTCCTGTGATATGGAGGCCAATGACAAGACTCATAGTTAGTTTTATGGTAAACATAGAAATGGAGACAAAGTTTATAACAAATTGACATTCAATAGAAATGTGGATAATAGAAAGCAGAATTAATCAAACTAAGACTCCATCTTCTCGCGCATGCGCGGTAGGCAGAGAGACCCCAGCGTCTTGACACTCCATACAAAATTCCTCTATTAAATTAAATTATAAGTAAAAAATTTAAAACGAACTGTTGAATTATATTAAATAAATAATACATTTTATTTATATAAATGTAATGAATTATTTATTTCTTTCTCTTATTTATTTTAGATTATATGTCTAAGACAAAGTAAATGTGTATTATATGTTAGTGAAATTATTTACCTCCTCACTGGTTTCGCTTTTAATGCGAACTCTATGCAGTTTCTTTGGTTTTTATCAAGTTCACAGTCTTTGAACTCCTGCTCTCCTTCCTTTTGGAACGTTACTATGACGAAACCTACGAATATGTTGACCTGTAAATTAAAAACAGAAAATATTTAATATGTACAAATTAAAATTAAAAACATATTTTTTGAAAACGTATGAAAATAATGAATTTCAAATTCAAAACCTATATTTTGCTATAGTACATATTTTTCATCATCTTCATTCTGATAACAGTTACTAAATACATCATTTCTCCTTAATTTAATTCAATAAGGAACTTTTGAGCTTTGAAAAGATCAAAAGGATAGAATAGGGTGTGTTGATTGAAGAAAATTCATTTCAAATTTAAAAGAACAAATTCGTAATTCAAAACTATAACTGAACTTCCCAAATTCAGTACTCGAAATAATATTAACAAATTTCAATTCCATGAAAAAATTATAAAAAACTCACCATGAAGAAAGCTATAACAATAATATAACTAATGTAGAAAAACGCAACCAGAGGTCTGGAATTCTCTATCGGCCCATGTCTCTCTTTGTTGGAGTCCATTGAAACTGATAATAATCTGAAATAAAATACAATACATAAAAAATATTATTCGAATCAAAGTATATTGCAGATAATTGTTTTTTTTAAAAAGCGGCTTCACACTATTTCCCGCATAGCAGGAGGAGTCAGAGAGAACCTCGTGTTAAAACATTCCATTCTCCATTTTCCGCCCGAATCCGATATATTGCGTGCCGAGTAGCGGAACCCAACGCCGCGCTTTATCTTGTAACCAAACCAGAAAATTTAATATAATTTCTTTTGCCTGTTTACATATAAAATAAGTAAAATATTATTTAATTCACAATAATCCAAGAATGAAAAAGGCTCTTTATTACTCACCCTGGCCAACCTTCAAATGTGGAGACGGTAAATAAAGTTAGCATGCCACTTAGTACGTTATCAAAATGAAACTTGTTCCGCACCCATATTCGATCTTCAATTTTTAGTTCCCCATTCTCGTATACAAGGTAGGAGCCTCTGGAAGTTTTATTTTTTGATTTATTAATGTATGTGTGTCGTGGATGTTGTTTAAAATATAATATACTCGTAATCCTTAAAATAAAGGAAGCAAGCAGATAGACAATTTAAACTCTAAAAAATAAAGCTCTAAAAATCACTGAAAATACATAAAACTTAAAGGATTTAAATTAAGTAAATTCATATTTTACGATTATTTATACAATACCATTATATGATCCTTTGAAAAGTGACTAGAAAAATAACAAATATATACAAACTGTCCAAATATTCATATTGACTAATAATTGAACCTATGACATTCAATCTAATAGCCAATTGTTTATAAACTCACTATACCAAGTCATACAAATGAAATAATTTTTCATTCATATATTATGCAGCTTCTTCCCGCATAGCAATGTAGTCAGAGAGATCTTATTGTCAAAACACTCCGTTCTCCACTTTCCGTCCGAAATCGAAACATTGCGTGTTGAGTGGCGGAAGTCATGGCAGCGCCTTGTCTTAGGCGCCAGAGCGGCATGCTCCGAATGGGAATCGAACCCACAACCAATCTCCTACAGTCCGACGCTGGCCCACTGCACCACGATGGCTTCTAATTGTATATAAGTACATTATTTTACTCATAACTCACCGACACTCATCGCTAGTCATCTTCGTTACGTCGGTACATCTAAAGAATTTTCCCTGAAACCATACCTCATTTTATTTGAAATCACTATATATAAAATATGTACGTATATTTATATTATACAAAATATAATAAAATCACCTGACCTCGCCTCATTTCAATAGGAAAGCTAAGCAAACAAACACAGTATAATATTCACAACACTGCTATATTAATACACTGACGTAAAGCAAAGCTCTAGTAGCTTAGAAGGTTATATAAGGGGGTTCGATTTTTTTATAATAATAAAAAATATATTTTCGAACAATATCTGTGTACCTTAAATAACTGTATGCCGACTACAGCGAACATGAATTGTAGCATATGATTTATAATCAAAATATTCCCAATAGATTTTATTGAAGCGAACACACACTTAACCACATACTGTTACAAATAAACATAAACACATACAAATAAACATAAACACATACAAAAATACACAAACACATAAACGTAGTATGTTAAAACACACAAAACAATTACGTTACCGAACGTGATCAAGGAATCCCAAATTGTGTGGTTGTGTACATGTTGCGTGACATTTTTGTGTAAAAAAAAACAGAAAGTGTTAAGACATGGGGGAGAAATAAACAAAAAAAAACAATGCCTACTTACATTGCGTTAGTTATTCAAAACGTAAAAAAAATTCAAAAATTTCAAAAAAAATGCCAGTGTCCTGATCTGACTGTATAAAAACAAACACATAAATATATCAAAAAGGAGTCAAATTGATTAAAAAAAATAAACATATTATGTACCTCACTCCTAGTTTTCGAGTGAAAATGTCCAGGTAGGGGGTTTGATGCAAAAAAACACACTAAAGCTCAGATTTTAAACACAAAAAAGGAAGTTTTTCATAACAATGGCACACAACACCTTTGGGCAGAAACTTACAACTAGGGGTGAAACAAAAAAAAAACATGCTGTATAAGCTGTATAATTTTGGTCTAAGCCAAGCAAACTTTCAATGTTAGTACATTTGTCCGAACACGTAAGCACATAAACGAAATCAGATGATTTTCCAAATTTAATTTATATTTTAAACAATCTAATTGCAATAGAAGTACAATGCATAGTAGCAAAACTCTAAAATACTTACTTTTAAATCTGTTACAAATGAAACCCAAAGGTGTCGTTGTAAGTATAATATGTGTATAATCATAAATATGTATTTTTATAATTTCTATATATGTAATTGTATAATTCGTATAAATTTGTATAAAATCACCCTACCTTGAACATTTGCACCCCCATAACCGCAAACATGAATTGTAGAAGATTTGTCACCAATAAAATGTTGCCTATTGTTTTTATAGCAACAATCACGCATTGAACTACGTGCTAAAAATCGAAAATTACTATTACTAACTAATTCTAGAGATATTTTCTATTCAATACTAGACTGTGATGTATTTAAAAAAATCAATGTTGTACACAAATGATTCACAAAATTTCTTAATTATAAGTGTCTAGAAAAAAACACCAGTAAAAAAATAATGTCTACAGACTTATACATAAACTATGTTATTCATAATTTTTTTTTAAAAATAAATGTACGATTTATGCATATTAAAAAACACCATGTGTATAAAAATATATACATCATGTTTTTTAATAATTAAAAGTTGAAAAATTAAATTTTGTTAAAAATCAATCTTATCAAATATATTAATATTAAAAAACAATAGAAACTGACCTTAAGTCCTTTGGCTCTGTTGATGGCTCTCAGTGGCCTCAAAACTCTGAACACTCTCAATATCTTTATGAAAGACACATTGCTTGATCTGTTTTGATGATATTATCATATTTTATCATTTAGTGTATTTCTAATGTATTATTATTAAAAATATAGTGTATTTCTAATGTATTATTATTAAAAATAATGGTTACTGCATATCTTCATTATATAAACGTCACAAAACTAAGAAGGCAGTAATAACAGAAAGTCCTATAGAAAGTTTGTGGTGTAGTACGAATGTATGTACAGTTATGAATCAATTTCAGCAATATTTAAGAGGTGTGGGTTCAGATCCCCTTCGTTTGTACAAAAATACAAAAATACAATTATTACGTCGTCGTATTATATATCGTCAACCATTAGATAAGTGAACTAAGGGACTGACATACTAAATTGAAATTTTGTATGTATGTTTCTGAGGAAGGGCTAAGAGAGGAGCTGAACTGTATGAAACTATATAAAACGCAAACAAAGTTGTTGGCGACAATTAGTATTCAGACATTAATTTTTTTTCTTACAAGTATGTCACGGATATCACAGTTACGAATTCAACTCCCGGTTGAGGCACATTTATACTAAAAACAAATATGTGTATATGAATTAAATAAACTCACCCGCTAGCAGATATAAGTGAGACGATGACAACTAGCAAATCTAGCAAATTAAATGCCGATCTGCAAAACGCGTCCTTATGAAGGATGAAGCCGTAAGTGACTAGTTTCAGTAACAACTCGATTGTGAACACGGTTGTAAAGAAATAATCGATTTTGCGAAGAGTCTGAAATTAAAAAATGAGACAATTTTTTTTTTTTTATGTTTTTTAAAGTGTTATTCCAACACTAAGGAAATTCAAAAAGACATATTTAGAAAACGTATTAAAATTTGAACGCAGCGGGCAGAGATGCTAACAACAAATATAAGTTGTAATAAGCGTGTATGAATTTCAACGTAGCTGGATGTAAAACGCATGGCTTAGCGGTCAGAGCGCTTAAACGGTTTTCAAGAGGCGCGGGTTCAAATCCCGCTGCGTTCAATTTTTTATACATTTTCTAAATATGAGACAAATTGTTAATTAAATGTTTAAAAAATATAATTGTTCAACGATAATATAAAATTATTTTAGTTATCACTATGTATATTATAATAAATAGTTATCCATATCTAATATAATAAATGCGAAAGTAATTTTGCCTATATGTCTGTCTGTGACGTCATCGCGGCTGAACCGCTAAACCAATTGTGATGAAATTTTATATAGACATACTAGAAGATATTGGGATGAACTCAGGCTACTTTTTTCACCCATTTCTGCTCTTAGTTGTTTTTAGGAATTGTATTGTTTTACGACAAGGCCACCAAAAATACGAAACAGCTACAAATAATGCGAGTGAAGCCACGATCAGAAGCCGATCCGAAGCCGAGGAAACGACGGCTTATAACAATCTCACCTCACTCCAAGCTTCGCTAGCTTTACTCCCGACGGGATCCTCCATCGCCAGCATCAGAGAGGACGCCAAGATGCAGAGCAAGATCATGTTCTTGAACCACGAGTTGTTCTGTGTATTGTAGCATGTCACTCTAAACCTGTTTTTGAAACGTACAATTTTGAAAATGTACATGCGAATGTGTAATTTTATGTGTTTATCGAATATAAGTTGTGTGATAGATAGACAATTTTTTTTTTTATTAATAGCAGAAAAGGCCTAAAAGCGGAGATATGTAAATAATCGAAAAATATTATTTTATAGATTTCCCCGAGTGAGAATCGAACCCACAACCGTCGTGTATACAGTCAGACGCATCAATCAAGATGTATAGATAATCAGCTAAAATTCTTTGTTGTACACAATTAAACAGAAACAAAAAAAGGAACTAAAATATATGTACATAAAAGCAGCAAATAAAGGCGATATTTTCACTATTAGTGGCTCTTTTATCAATTTCTTTCAGATAATTTAAAACAATTAACCAAAACAGGTAATTTAAACCTTTAAAAACTATGTTTAAATTATTATAGCATGTTACCGACATATGTTATGATTATATGAGTGGATTTCAATGAAGTCTCACACCTACCACGCCAGAAAGCAAAACACAGTCAGCTCATTTCATTCTGCAAGAATCCAGGGCAGTACACGAGGCAACTAAGAAATCGTTGGCGGTAGTTTGAGATAATAATTGTATCAACTGACAAACAAATGCCACCTCAGTCTACGTGTAACCACGAACTCCTGTAAAGTGTTCGAAACGTACGAAATACCAAAAATATTCGCGATTAATCCGGTTGAAAGTAGTTTCAATTAAAAAATGTGTAAATGTCGCGAAAACCAAAGACCTTATAATCTACTAAATACTTACACTTTATTTCAGTTTGATTTCACTAGAAGTATGTTTGTTATATGTTATATATAACTATCAAGAATACAACAAATATAAGATGTAATAAGCGTATAAGAATTTCGACGTAGCTGGATGTAGAACGCATGGCTTAGCGGTCAGAGCGCTTGAACAGTTTTCAAGAGGCGCGGGTACAAATCCCGTTGCGTTTATATTTTTATACGTTTTCTAAATATGTCTTTATCCATTTCCTAAGTGTGCGATAACACTTTAAAAAATGTAAAAAATACAAACTATTTTATATACAACTTCACGCTTTTTCCCGCATAGCACAGTAATCACAGATAGCTTAGTGTCAAAACACTCCGTTCTCCAATTTCCAAATTGACCAAATTGCAAGAACAGAGAAAAAATGTAAAAACCTAGACTTTTATACTTACCAATTAGTCTTAGAGAAAAGGAAGAAGCTGCTGCCGTCCGGTATAGGCTTTTCCTGAGTTTTGATTTCCACTTCGGATAAACGTCGCGGCCTCGCTGATATTGTTGGTTGGCGTTTTGGAGGCGATGGCTCTTTCTTTATATCGCCTAGAATTAAACGTTTTATTACTCGATGAATTGTCTTGATGAATATTATGTGTGTTCTACATTTTTTCCATCAGCGTCAGCATCTGCAGCGATCGGTCGTGGCTTCGAATCCAACTCGTAGGAATGATTTTATATAAAATATTTTAAATTCTCTGAAATGTTTCTATTTCGGGCGGAAGCTTCTTAATTTTGGTTGTTGTTAATAATAATTCTAGAAGTTACAGAGTTTTTCAGCTAATATAGCCTTTCATTCAATTAAATACTTTAATTTGTAATAAAATTCTTGATGTTTTTGTTCTAGTAGAAAAAGAAATTGTAGAAGTTCTAGAATTTGAATACTTATAATAACTTACTCGGTTTCATTTCTTCCACATATTATCACACCTTGTCTAATTAGACTCGGAAACGATATATATATCTATTTATATGTATAATATAATAAAAATGTAACCTTATGATTATCGGAGGCATTTATCAACATATTTTTTTCCCAACCCATTTATTTTTTATTTTCTTTTCTGTTTGCGCGTTTGTGCTCTACGCTCAAAAACGGCTTAACCGATTTGAATGCAGTTTTGGCTATTGTATTTTAATAAATTTCTCTTAAAATTTAATGTTTATTTCATTTCAATCGGTTCATAAATAAAATAAGGCAAAGTGATTTTAATGAAAACGCGGGTGGGCGAGCAAGCTCATAAATATAAATACTATTTAATGTAATATTTAAACTCAAAAGTTTTGCCTAGACTAGTTTCATAACATTAATCTCTTTTCTTGATTCTTGTCTTTTAAATATACACCTTTATCTATCTTTCAATCAAAGTAAGAAAATCTCTATCAAGGAAAAACAATATGTTGACCACTTCCTACATGTTTGCACACGTGTCCGGATCGAACAGTACCATATTTTCACCGCGTGGTCCGAACGCCCACCACAAGTGGTGTGTGGTTGCGTGTAAATGACCACGAGATAATATTTTTGTTTGTATACTTTAGTTTTTTTTAACTCGAACTTTAAAAACATAGAAATGTACCATTTTGTTTCTTATCCTCTGGTACTAGAGCATTATTTACGTTATCGCCTTCCTCTTGTTCAGCTTCACCTTCCACATCCTCTTCTGAACCGGTCTCGTCGTATTCGTGTTCAGACCTGTATATACAATATTTTTTTAGTATAATATTACAAAAGTATACACGTTATATATAGTATAGTATAATACTATTATCAAAGTAAGGCAGAGAGAACCTAGTGTCTCGAATTCGAACCCGCACTTTTTGGAAACAATCTAAGCGCAGGTTCGAGTACCGCTACGTTCAAAAATACGTTTTCTAAGAATGTTTCTGTCATCTTAATTTTGTATATGTTTACAATTTATTTTTTAAAAACAATTGTTCCGCCATGTGCGGACATTTTGTTCGCAATATCAGTTAATAATAGTTATAATATTTAAGTAGCTTTAAGATGTATATAAAATAGTGCTTTACCTTGCGACCCTTTTATAGGATTTATACTTTTGGCTGCATGTAAAAAAAATATAATATAAAACGGTTATTACTTAATTAAATTTACATAAGCAATTTATTAATTATTAATATTATTAATAATAATCCATTATTAATTAATTATATATTTAAATACAGTCATTCCACTGTTTTTTTCATTAACATTTGATCATACCCTTCGCTAGAGTAACCTTCTTCTTCGTTCACAAATTCATCATCGGTTTCCCCTCTTTCGTCGTCTAATTGAGGGTTACCAACTTCAGGGTTATCCACATCCTGGAACAAAACACCAATAGAAGATACAGTCATTATAAATATATTATATAAGATAATATTATATTGATATTATATCAAGTCCTATTTTAGAAAAAAAATTTCCTTTGTGTATATACATATATCTTTTAATCCAGCTTCAGGCTTTTTACCGCATAGCAACCCTGCTAGTTCTATTCCGATTACCCAGTCAGAGAGAACCTAGTATCTAGACACTCCGTACTCCACTTCCTGTCCGAATCTGGGACACTGCGTGTCAGAACCAGACCAGATAATTTAAATGTCTTCCGAGTGGGGATCGACCCCACAACAACAAATCGCATTTGCAGCCAGACTCTGTCCCACTGCACCATAATGGCCTTTTAATATATAGTATATACAAATTTCACCAATTCTTTCTATTCTATCAGACTTTCAGGTTGTGGAGTTTCCATCGTTGTAGTCAAATCTGAATTTACTCATCAGTCCACGATGGCGGAAATTCTAGGATTTTGACATTGTATTATTAAGAAAATGTGTAAAATGAAATAGGGATTACAGATCAAAATTAAAAATAATAAACAAACCGCCTTCTCTTTTTTAATCTCCTCATCCATCTCTTCTGCGTCACCGAGATTGTCCACAGCGATGGCCAGGAACACGTTCAATAGAATATCTTATTATGTAATGTAAAGAACTATTTTGAGTAGTCGATAAGTATATAGAAATGAGTATTAACGATAAGTATTAGATATTAAAACTAAATAAGAATATTTTTACCTTCAATTGAGATCCATAACCCAACAAAATATATGGATAACTTGAACGGAATATATATTTAATTTGCACGAAATATAATATTTTGACCTATACAAAAAAAAAGATAGAAATGCTTATGTATGGTAAAGCATCTAACCTAGTGTCAAGACACTCCGTTCTCTACTTTCTGCCCAAAAACCTCCCGAAGCATGTTGTGTTGAATGGCGGAACTCAACGCCGCGCTATATCCTATCATAGCAGAGTATATAATTGAAATGTAATCATTACCCCGGGTGGGAGTCGAACTCACATCCAATCGCATTTCCAGTAAGAGACAATGACCTTATTGTATGACCATTTGCTTGGTCAATATTCAAGCGAAGAAAGCAACGACCACTAGTTTTATAAGAAAGGATACAATTGCCGCAAATGAATATAACGATGAAATACAAGGAGGCGAGCATTCCGGGCGTCCCGACGCCGCCGTACGCGTTGATGCCGTGGTACATTACCACATTCCAGTCCTCACCTGTTAGTATCTGGGACGATCATTTATTTTAATTTATAGGTATTTTTGATTGAAAAGGTATTGTTGGGTGGTTATAGCTTAGCTTCACACCTTTTCCCGCATAGCAGGAAGTCAGAGACAACCTTTGTGAAAACACTTCGTTTTCGATTGTCCGCTTGAATACGACACATTTAGGGTTGAGTGATGAAACTCAATGCCGCGCTTTGTCTTGATCTTATATCACCAGAATATGATAATAATTAAATTATGATCATTCCACCGAGTGGAAATTGAACTCTTAACCAATCGTGATTACAGTCAGATGCTGTCCCACTGCGCCATGATGGCCACCAATTAAGAAATTATGTCTATTAAAAGAAAATAGAGAGCGCATTGTTATTATCATTCATTTCAAATGTTATGTATTAATTAATTACCTGGAACATAGTCAACACAGCTTGCCAGAAGGAGTCAAAGTTGTGCCTCTCTTTCTCAATCTCGCCCGCGTAATCAAATCTTCCTCCAAACACCTGCATGCCCAGCAACGCGAAGATCATGATGAAGAGAAATAGCAAGAGAAGAAGGGAGAAGATGGACTGGATGGAGTTCAACAGAGACGCTACTAAGTTGGAAAGAGAACGCCAATATCTGAAAAGTTAAATATTTTTTGGTAATTTTATTGTAGTGTATATATATATATATACACTACAATACGTTCTTATGTTGTATGTATATATATATATACAACATAAGAACGTGTTTTTATTATGACATATTATATATGAGTATAAACCTTTTTGTAATAATCTGATAGTCGTAAATTTACTTCTATAATATCTTAATCTATAATAATAGCAGGGCAAAAAATGCGAATTTGTTTCCCTGTACCTAATTCAGTAATGAGGGAGCAGCTTGAATATTTTGAGATTTTCATTTTCTCTAGATTCAAACTTTTTCTAGTGTCCCCCTGTCCTTCCAGTTTCCACTTGAATTCGAGACATTAAAATAATTGGGAATCGACACCACAACCATTTGCGATGACAATCAAATGTCGCAATGTGCCACTATGGCCTTGATGTTATTTACAACTAGCTATACCCACGAGTTCTTCCGCGTAGAATTCTAGCATAATAGCAGGCTAAGTTACTCTTTATTATATCAGCTATATGATCAGTGTGCGTTATCTGGTACAAACAGACAGACAAACAAAAATTGTAAAAAAATATATTTTGATATATGTACCGTGTATTTAGTGAAAAGCGGTAATTTTAATATTACAAACAGACATCCTAACTTTATTTATTTGTATAGATCACAAAATACTTTAAAAAACTAATATTAAGTATGAAAATATTGTATTATTAAATCCGGACACAAGTGCAAATTATCAAGCAATTTAAAAAGCAAGTAATATGTCAAAATATCAGTATATAATATAGATACAGTTGAAGCTAATAGAAGTGTATTTAAAAAAATAACTTTTGACTTACTTAGTAACTTTGAATACTCGTAACAGTCTCACGCAACGCAACACAGAAATGCCCAACTGTGGGATTGTGTCGCTCAGTATGAGAGCCAACTCCACTATGGAGCAGACCATCACGAAACAGTCGAAGCGATTGAATAGAGACACGAAGTAGCCCTGGAACAAACAGGAATTAGTTGCCATATTTTGAAATTAAACGCTTATATTTTGGTATTCGAAAACACATTTTAGAAAACCCAACGTTTAGTTTAGTAATTTAGCAAAATGTGTAAAAATCGCTAAAACATCTTATAATCGTTACCATATGGGTAACGAGAAGACATATGTCTTAACTAGCTTTACGTTTTCTGGTGCTTAGACACTCCGTTCTTCACTTTTCTTCTGAATTCAATAGCTTTGTTATTATAACATGGAAATGTCAGTAATTTATATATAATGTTTCCCTGAGTGAGGATCGAACCCGCAATCGTAGCGTTGACAGTCAGACGCTGCCCTACTAAGCCACATTGACCTGTATTATTTGTGTACTGAATTAATAAGATATCATATTAAACTTAATTTTAGATTCGTTCATGTAATTTGTTTATCATTCCCATTATTTCAGAAATATTGGGTATTGAGTTGCGGCAGACAATAGAGAAGACGGTTGGAAACTTTCTACCACCTGGGACCCAATACTGAAAACTTTGAAGTCTCAATCCCATCACACCAGAGAACAAGATACAGTCAGCTCATTTTGCAAGAAACCAGAGCAGTACACGAGGCAACTAAGAAATCGTTGGCGGTAGTTTGAGATAATAATTGTATCAAATGACAGACAAATGCCACTTCAGTCTACCTGTACCAGTGTGTCTGACCACGGACTACTGTAAAGTATTCGAAACGTCGGGTTCTAAAATGTATTTTCGAATACTAATATTATACGCGATTAATCCGGTTAAAAATCAAAACACTTATTAGTATTTATTAGTTAAAAAATACGTTAAAAACACAATTTACTTGAAATCCCAAAGCGTACATCTTGACCAGCATCTCCATGGTAAACAATACTACGAACAAATTGTTCGCGTGGTTCTGGAAACGATCTAGCCACAGATCTTGGCTGGAAAGAAGAAACAAATAATGAAAATGGGATTACTCTTTCAGGTAAAGAGCTCGTTTCTCTCTTCAGACAGAGAAACCCTAAAGCCTACACTTATAGCGCTATTCCCAGGCACTGGCCAGAACTGGCCTCTCTACAAAGCGATGAAATGCTAAGGGGTTTCTTCTCATAAATATATTACTATGCATATTTGGTGGCTATTAGGTACTAATAGTTTAATTCAAAAAAGCAATTTACATGAACAAAAGAGGAACTTTTTAACAATTTGCGCAGAACATTTTTTTATCTTGCGCCGGTACTTCACAGACCTGATAGGTACCGGGGAAAGAAAGCAGGCTCTCTATTTTTAAGTCAATTTATAATTAAATACTAGTGACAAGAAATACAATACAAGTAATAGGCAGTGGCGAAGTGTGATTTTTTTGTATAGGTAAGATAAATATTCCGTTGAGTTTTGCCGTTGAAATTGGCTTGTATTTGCTAGATTAGTGAATAATTATATTGATTAACAATTTTATTTATTTATTATAATATACAAATAATATTGTAATTATTATATGGATACTTCGCCAGTGTTATATAGTTAATTTGGATGAAGTTTCGAACGTCAGATTTGGTTGAAATTTGTCAAAGGTGGCTTATGTAAGGTATATCTAAAGAGAAATCGTATTTCTTAACGTTTGTTAAATTATAAATTTTTATGGTTTTTATACATTTAACATACACCAATACACACACAGACAGACAAGAACTGGTTTAAATTTATACTTTTTTATATATATAAAAAAGTTAGTAAGTACTTTTTTATATATATAAAAAAGTAAGTAGTTTATATAAACGCGTCCTTTGATTTAAGCAGACAATTTCATAAGCATAAGTAAATAGTGAAAAACAGAGAGATGGGTCACCAAGATATCTATTACATACTTATAATGTTCTGACGCTAGTACTGATGTATTGAGGAAGACTAGCACAATAATAGTCCAATAAAAGGCTTGTGATTTGACAGCTTTTCTGCACGTCCTGCGCATGCGCCGATTTACCTGAAATTTAAAAATTAGTTTTATTTAATTAAGTCTTATAAAATAAAAGAAGTTAAAAATTAAGTTTATTGTAAGTTTCCTGGGCATCTCGATGAAAATTGAACACTATCTCCTCCTGGACTATTAGAGCTTCGCTGATGAAATGTTATATGCTTACATCGTATAGTATCAAATATATAATCTAGATAAGATTAATATTTTTTAAACATTTTTTTAAAGTGTTATTCCCACACTAAGGAAATTGTAAAAGACATATTTAGAAATAGTATAAAAATTTGAACGCAGCGGGATTTGAACCCGCGCCTTGAAAACCGTTTAAGATTAATCTTGACAATCATTCTAACTAGTATGGGCAATTAGGAAACTCAATTTACGTAAGAAATGTTCGACCATGGTTATACGTTCTACTATTACTACGAACAATATTTACGACTTAGATATACTAATAGAGATACTAAGAGTAAATTTTTGGTCATTAATTAAACAAATTGCAGCGTTTGGTAATTAGTAAGTAGAGAATAAAAAAAAATTAAAATTATGTTCTGGTATTTGAAAGAGATGAAAAAAGAACGGACTGCAAGATGGAAGGGGAGAAGGTGAATAGTAAGATATTTTAGTAGGTAAATGAATTGGTATATCTTGGAAGTATGTTTAATAGAGATGGAAGATACGATATGAGTGTAGGAAATGGTATCTGTGCACGGAATGAGAATAGCCGCACGTTTGGCTGTGGACAAAGTGGTGCTGGAACCGACGCTGTTATACACCAGCGAAACCTGGATATGTCAGACGAATGAAAGAATGAAAGAAAGATGAATGCTGTAGAGATGCGATCTCTTCGTAGGATGTTCGGAGTCAGTTTGTGACTTGAATACGCAATGAAGAGATACACAGAATGGCAGGCGTAAACGAGAATGTTATATAGTAAGAATGAAGAACGTGCGCAGGTGGTTTCAGCTAGCCGAGTTGATAACACAGTATCGATGATAATGAAGGAAGGTCACATAGAAAACATGAGGACTCCTCGGAGTGAGGAGGGTGTGTATAAAGAGGTTGATAACAGTGGACGAGGTGAAGGAAGTATGCAGGGACCGTAGCGTCTGGCGCTCCTTTCTATCTAACTTCCCTGTTAGAGAAGCTGACAGGAATGATATGGTCATCTGGTCAATGATATGGTCAATGGTCATCAACAATAATCATCATCTACTGCTAAAGCATCACACAAATATAAAACACACACAAATATAAGGCTGTATATATATCTGTACTACACAAACACTTACTTTGTCAAACCTCCTACAATACAGTTTGCACGTGGTCGTCTGCGGCGGCTCTCCGTTGCCATTTACGTTGTTTTGCGTCTCATCGTTACTTCGTCTTTCTTTTTTGTTGCCTAAAATATTTAAATTTATTACTTAAAGTACAGTTTTGTTTCATTTTACAGTTTCATGTATATTTCTACTTAGCGTTCTAGGCTTAGAAAATGTAATGCCAAATTGTTGCGTTGAATTACGCCACATAAAATGGACAACATATTGAGAATAGAGTGCCTTACACTTGACAAATTAAAGAATAAAAAATATACGGGCTAAGTGTTTGGAAAGATTGATTACATAAAAAAAAACTGGTTAGTTTAATTTCGTTGTGTGCTGGGGCTACGGTTCCCAATTGGGAAATAGTTATATTAAAATTATTTGCTCGTCTACTCTGGTAAAACAAAGCGCGGCGTGAAGCTCCGTCACTCACATTAGGCTCTTCTAACTTGCTATGCGGGAAAACCATGAGGCATCAATGGAAAATACATTTCAAGTCTACCTTGATTAAGTTTCAAGTTTACCTTGATTATCCTGGTCTTCTTCCTTTTGCCCTTGATCATTTTCCAGATCCAACTCCTCAGCTACCGTGATCCAGTTCAGATAGCCCTTCAAATCCTCTTCAAACTGCTGTCTTTCACGAGACTTTTGGAAATCACCACGATTTTTGGCTTTTTCTCTTTCTTTGGAGAATTCTCTGTAATTTTATTAGAATTTAAATAGCGAATTTAGATATTTTAAAAATTGAACGTAGCAGGAATCGAACCTGCTCCGTTTGCCAAAAAAGAATGATATTTATAATTTTTTTTAAATGAAATCTATAATTTAATGAAAAAATAGGCCTTCGTGGCGCAGTGGGACGGCATCTGACTGTTGACTGTAAACTGTAGACTGTAAACGTGATTAGTTGTGAATTCGTTCTGCACTCTCCTTCTTTTCTCTGCTCTGGTAAGATAACGGAACGGAAGAAACCAATAGGTTTCTGCCACTCAATGTCTCAATGCCGGGTGGAAAGTGTAAAAAGGAGTGACCAGACCCTCTCAGACTACCCTGCTATGAGGGAAATTGCGTGAAGCTGCAAAAAATAATCTCACCCGGATAAGACACCAAGAATAAGGTTCATCACAAAGAAGTTTCCAAATATGACGAGTGTTACGAAATATATCCACACCCAAGTGTTGCCTTTAACGTCTGCTATCTGAAATTTTAAGAAAGAATCACATCTACGTATAATAAAAATGTAACTGATCGCTGTCTGTACATGGGTGACATATAAGAAAAAAAATTATTAGGAGGATTTATCAAATTAATATTAAAATATTATAATTTAAAATATATTTATTATTTTCTTTTCTCTTTGTCTGTGCGCTGGTGGACGCTAATCTCAGAAACGGCTTTAACGATTTAAATGCAATTTTGATCGTCGCTTGTAATTAACTAAATCTCCAAATAACCTAATTGTCCAAAAGCAAACCACATAATATTCAAAACTTTATCCA
Organism: Podotricha telesiphe; assembly: GCA_038994665.1. Taxonomy (NCBI): domain Eukaryota; kingdom Metazoa; phylum Arthropoda; class Insecta; order Lepidoptera; family Nymphalidae; genus Podotricha; species Podotricha telesiphe. The sequence continues at coordinate 392,833 of JAOYRR010000388.1, forward strand.
GTTTAATATGCAGTCAGTAATCCAATCACTTAATCAGTCAGTAGAATATTTAGTATATTTAGTAATTGTAAGCGACACAGTTTGGAAATCAGTAACATATTCAAATGTGCATTGTACCTATATATTTACCAGTATTCTAACATCCACTGTCTAGTTAAACGAAGCCAAAATTGGAGGCCATCGTGTCATAGTGAAACAGCGTCTGACTGTTAATGCGATCGGGTTCGAATCCCAATTGGAGAAATGATTATATTTAAATTGTTTTCATTCCTCCGCTCTGGTAAGACAATATCTCAATGTCAAGATACTTAACATTAGGTTCTCTCTTACTAAACTGCTATGCGTAAAAAAACATGAAAAATAAAGAATAAAAGCTCTTAACATCAGATTTTTCTGCCCACCACAAAAAGATATGGAGATCTATAAATATAAAAAAAACTTACAGCATACATAATATCCGTCCAACCTTCCAATGTGATACATTGGAACACAGTTAACATAGAGTAGCCGATGTTATCAAAATTTGTGATACCATAGTTAGGTCCCGCCCAGTAGTCTTTACAAACAAACCCTTCCTCACACTGGTTCCCTATATCTGCGTCTCGAGAACAAGGTTTTGGGTCGTTGGTCATGTCGTCTGAAATATAAATAAGTAAATATTAATTTACAGTGCTATTTGTCAATTTAAAATCGTATAACTATTGGAATCCTGTATGAACATTCACCTGCTTTTATTTTGCTAATTTAGATGGGCAAATTGTTGACAAGTAATATTGTAAAAAAATTGTAAAACTATTGGATTCTAGCCTATAAATGCGATATGGGTAAATATGTATTTAAATGATATAATAGTAAATAAAAGTTTTAAGGTTTTTAATGAGTTTCGTTATCGCCTCCGAAAAGCAAATAAGTATTTTATGGGACTGAGTATACTCATATATAACATGGTGGTAGCTTTATGTTCCTTCGACGATTCAAAAGTGCTTGTAAAAAGGATATTTTGAGTTTCTATATAACACTTGCGTTATAACTAGAATAAATTAGATTTCAAAAATTTTTTAAGTGGGAACTTTCATACAACAAATATTTTTTGAGAGTAGTCGTTTTAAACTCTTCTACATAATATTTTGATAAGTAAAACAGTTTTAAAGATGGACATTTTTCGTATTAGTAAAGGCTGATGCATTATTTTATATGCAATGTCTACATTTTTACTTACTAGTGCCATTCTTGAAACACGTGTCATGTAGCGCTCCAGAGAACAACTCCAATCCTATAATAGCGTAAATGATAATGACGAAGAGCACCAAAAAAGCTATGTGGAATAGCGGCACCATGGCTTTCAGGATTGAATTTAGCACAATTTGGAGACCTGAAATTGAATATTACCTTTCAAATATATTTTGAAGAAGATTGTTTGGTTTTTTTTTCAGTTTCACACTTTGTCCCGCATAGCAGAGTTGTCGGAGGGAATAATGTCAAGACTAATGTCAAGACACTCTTAAAGCTTAAAGTTTCATTAAATAAAACAATCAATACCCATTTTCTAATTGCGTGTTAAATGGCGGAACTCAACGCCGCGTTTTGTCTTACACACCCGAAAAATTAAAAAATATACATTATATGTAATTGCTATGTGGGAAAAAGCTAATCTTTAAATTAAGTAAAGAAACCATATTTCGTACTTTCTAAAATATTCTTATTTACTCTTATCGATTTGAAGATATATTGCAAAAACACTCCATGTTTTTATTTCAGCAAATCATGGAGAAATTGCGTGTTGAGTGACGTAACCTAGACCACGCCTCATCCATAACGTAACACCATAATTAAGTGTAAAAGATATTTTTTTCAGCTTCACGTTTTTTCCTCCATGTAAAATACTCCATGAAATAAAACTATTATAAATATTGTATCGTGAAATTAATTATATTATTTCAATTTACTATAACTATATTATTACTACAACCAATCAATGTACATACTTGGCACTCCTGAAACCAATCGCAGAGGTCGTAGCACTCTGAAAGCTCTTAAAGCTTTCACGTCGAACAGATCCTTGGAAATGTGCTGAAGAACCTGACTGACTATGCTGTGAATAGAACAAATGCTACGTTATAACTATAGTTTTGGTTTAATATATCAATGTAAGAAAATTTTTCAACCCAATTTTAGCACATTTTTTGCTGTTCGAACTGCTTACAAATTTGCACAGGTACCCAGATTTGATGACAAACATAATATTTTCTAACCATAAACCTTGACCAGGATTGCGACAAAATTCTATGAGAAGTGTTTTAAAATTTGTTTATCAGTGTATTTTTTATATGTTTGTATAAAATAAAACGCAAAACTAATAGTATTTCAATATTAAACACAATATTAACCCAGAAACTAATAAGTAAGTAAATGTAAGTAAAGCCAAAACAGAATGGAAGCCTCAAAAAAGTAAAGTATCACCCATCCTATAAATACCTTACATTACTTACGTCATAGTATAATTGATGGGGTCATTTGAGTAGCTTTACATTGAGGCTAGTAAGCTTTGTTCTGCAGTGCCTTTGTATTATATAGGTCAGTTAATGTAATGGATATTGAATGTGCAATTAATGTGAAAATAAAAGAGATGGTTAAAGATTCGTCTGTTACTGACCTAGTAAATGTCTAGGCCTTTTTGGATATAACAATTAAGAGTCCCTTTGGGGCCCTCGTTAAGGGGCCCATGCTCAGGGCTCCTGACTTGCCTTGCTTTGTTATAAGGATCGGTTTATGTAATGGCTATTGAATGCGTAATTAATGTGAGATGGAAGTGATTGTTATAGATTCGATCAGCACGGACCTAGAACATGTCTAGGCATGAGCTTTTGGACTCACAAATGAGGGGCCCAGTTAGTAATGGGTATCAAATTATAACAAACTTCGCTGTAGTACGCTGTAATTTACAGTAAATTCTGGACTGTGGACAGCCCCGTGTCCTTATGGTAAAAATAAAACCGGATATATATTAGATTTCATTTTCATTTTATTCGCTACGGCCAAATACGGTTTGTATTTTTTTTATTCTGTCATTATTACTTAAAAAAAGACAGAAAGCTGTATTATTTTACATGTTTACTATTATAGAATGCAACATAGTGGTTCAGTCGGAAAGTCCTTAACTAAGTTCGAAGATTATTGGTTCAAATACTGCTTGGAGAAAAACTAATATTTGTACCATTCCCTAACGCATGGTTTTAACACTCAATGCCTGTTAAACGAACAGTAAAGCTGAGCTACATATCGTGACTGAGTGACGACATTTATATTACTTTTTTAATGTATACATAATAACTACAGCTAACACCTGTAGTATTATAGCCCATCAATTCCAATAAGTATTTTTTTCTATTTCAATCGCAGGACGTTATAGCGGAATTATTTGGGAACAAAACACCTAACCACTTCAACGAGCCATTGTGGAATCGCTTAAAGAATATGTACTTACAAATTTTGAAAATATGGAGTAAAATACACTGACTTCTCGCTGTCTACATATAATACTCGTAAGTGCGTGTAAAAAAAGTATGTAACAATAATTTTATCGTGATGCAGTGGAATAGTGTCTGTCTGTTACAGTGATGGTTGTGGGTTTAAAACTCACTCGAGGAATATTTATATTTAAATTAGTTTCTTTTCGCAGTTCTGGCAAGATAAAACCCACTATTGAGTTTTGCTAATCAATATGCAAAGTTTCAAGCGAAAAGTCTAGAACAGTGACGTCACGTTGGCATTTCTCTCTTTTTCTCTGGTTCTGTCTGGTGGCCCTGCTATAAGGGCCCGAAAAGCTGCTATTAATATTATTTTTAATCACCTTAAAGAACTTTACTGAAAGAACTATATATTATAGAGTTTTGGAGGAAATTCAGACTAATCCATAACTGAAGTACAGTGAAATATTACGCGAATATGTTTTCACTTATTTTCATTTTTAATATTTATTTTGTATATTCTTTGTAAATTTTATATGATCTCATCAAAATTGCTGCTAGCGTCAACCATCTTAATACACCTTAAATTTGTTAATCAGGTCAAGACCGTTTATTTCTAATTTTATAAAACAATGTGACAAATATTTTATATACTTGGCTTATAATGATTACAAGGTTTTATATATTAACCTCGTTGATAAGTTAAATATATACCTTCGTGTTGCCATAGCAACGCGTATATCAATTTATACCAAAATGTATGTAGTTTGTGTAATGTATATCTAATGCATTATTACAAACAAATATTAGCTCTCGCTATTTCTTTATATAAACTATAAGTTCCAGTTGGCAGGTTCAGTAGTCTTCCATATGCGAAATTTTCGTAAAAATAGGTCGAAAGTTGTCCGTTAAGTAAATATATATGTGCAAATTTTATACTCATTATTTATTATATAAATAACTCATCTCTTTCGTTCTATTATAATATGTAATACAAGCAATACAAGAAACAAACACTTACAATTATTTCTGAATGCTTATTTCAAGCCATCATGGCGCAGTAGACAGCGTCTAAGTGTAAGGGTTGGATGTTTGTGTCGATGGTTGTGGATTCAAAGGTCACTCAAACTCAAATTATAACATTTTTTTTTTTTATTTTCCACTCTGCTACGACAAAGTGCCTAGTTGAGCGCAGTCACTTATATATATGCAATGTATGTATGTATGTATGTATGTATGCAATCTCAATTATTTAAAAAAACATTTGACATTATGTTTACTGTGACAACACCGTCTATGTGTAATAAAACTTAAAGCTGTTTGTTTATCATACACTAACTACTGTACACATTTAAATATATATTCCTAAGTCGTGTCTCCGAAGAACCAATTTAAAAAATACATGGCATTAATTCGTTTCTCGCTTAAATTCTGTTATAAGAAACAATAATATTATATAGCTTGTTGTACAGATCTTTCGCTTAAAATAAGACAAAAAAAATTCACACATAGCAAGTCAGGCGGAAAGAATCTAGTGTCAAAACACTCTGTTTTTCGTTTCTACATTGTACGTTGAGTTGCAGAACTCGCCACGTAAGATCAAAACACAGTTTCTTTTGTTTTATATTATACAACTTGTAACATCTCCATAGATTTTAAATATACCCTTGATAGAGATCAAACCGATGTCAAAGGAGTCAGTCATTATATTTTTAACATTTTTTTAACATGTTATTCGCACACTAAGGAAATTGAAAAAGACATATTTAGAAAACGTAGAATAAGCGTATAAGAATTTCAACGTAGCTGGATGTAGAACGCATGGCTTAGCGGTCAGAGTGCGGTTTTCAAGAGATGCGGGTTCAAATGCCGCTGCGTTTAAATTTTTATACGTTTTCTGAATATGTCTTTTTCGATTCAGTCATTAATTTATTGACTGTCAGGTCAGTCAGTCACATAATGGTAAGAATGTTAATAAAGAATCCTCTTTTAGATAAAACTTACTCCTTGACCCACTAACATGTCCCTGTCTGATAACTTATAGTGTATTGTTACGTGCCAAACTCACGTTATATTTAAACAAACGTTTAGGTGCGGCTTTTTTATTTAGTATACAGAAACTTGAGACAAATTAAAAAAGCAATGGGAAATCAACACAAAACTCTACACTTTTCTTTTTTTATTACTAACTTGTAAATTAGTAATAAAAAAGGCATTTTTTTTTGTTTATTTTTTTTTTATTTTAACCCCAATTTGCCTTGTCCATCCATTGCACATGCACAAGACTTATACTCGTATATAGGAAGTATAATAAAACAATTAACAATGGACTTACTTACTTTCTAGTATTTAGCTTAAGTATTGTAAGTTTTAGACTAAATTATTGAGTTTAAATCTCCATTGGTGGAAAAATAAGAAAGTCTTTAGCATTCTATTGTAGAGAGAGAAGCTCGAAGCAATGTCTGGGGCTTGCAATCCATGCTAAAGAGGTCCTGCCTACACTCGCCTTCAATTTCCGAGCTTCTGTAGCGACCATTATATTTAGTATTTGGAGTAGACTTCTAAATATATGCATGCATATTATGCATAGCTTCACGCTTTTCCCTTGATATCAGGGTAGGCAGATAGAGAAACCTAGTGTCAAGACATTCCGTTCTCTACTTTCCGCCAGAAATGAAGGCGTTGCGTGTCCACTAAAAATGTTCATACTTTTGTTTATCGAAATCTATATAAGTATAGTTATTGGAGACCTTATAATTGTGGATATGTTTTATTTTCTTCATTCGTTCATAACCCTTCTGTTTGTCTACTTGATGGATATCAAATAATGATGTCGATTCGACATATATCATTATTTACTTATCGTATATTTGAAGGATGGAGCAATTTTTTCATGAGTAAAACAGCTTAATATATATTTTTTAACATTTTTTTCAAGTTTTATTTCCACACTAAGGAAATTGAAAAAGACATATTTAGAAAACGTATAAAAATTTGAACGCAGCGGCATTTGAACCCGCGCCTCTTGAAAATCGTTCAAGCGCTGAGACCGCTAAGCCATGCGTTCTACATCCAGCTACGTTGAAATTCTTATTCTTATATATTAACTTCGATATGTTCTAAACAAATTGTTATAAATGATTTTGCTCATACTTGTACAGTGTATGATTTCATTTGTCTAGTACTATATATATATATATATATATGTTTTTTTTTTCAGCCTCTATCCACCATACCGGTCTTGGGCAGCTAGCATCCATCCGCTGTCAGTCACCTACTTCAAATTGCCTCCCCATTGTGCTATAGGGAATCCTATACTACACTTTTCTATACAATCCGTATAGGTATACTTCAGTTCAATTCTAATATACGATTTTTTTCACGCTGACTTACTAGTTTGTTTTATTTTTATATTGTCATTGATTTTCTTAAATCCATAACACGTAAATAAAAACTGTGTTCTGTAATTTGTAGCGTAAGTATATGTCATGTGGCATTTTAGATCTAAAACTACGTCTGAAACTGTCCAGATATCCAACAATCATTAATAGCGCATATATTCTTAAATTCTACATTCTTTTATTTATAAAGATAAATTGGCGCTGTTATAAAGCAGTTGACATTAACCGAACTGCCAACTCTATGTGAAAATTACCTAAAAAAAAAACGAAACTAGTGTTTTTTTAGAAATATCTTGTGTATTTTTAATATATTTCCCGTATTTTATAAGGAAATTGACAATTCCGGCCAAGTTCCATTTTCCACGCAAGCGGATGTAGAACACATGGCTTAGCGGTCAGAGCGCTTGGATGGTTTCCAACAGGCGCGGGTCCGAAACACCGCTGCGTTCACAAAAATTTTTTACAGTATGGATTCTTATATAGGACTTACCCGATGGTAACGATGGTAAAATCAAGACTGTTCCAAGTGTTTCTCAGATAAGCGCCGGGATGGAACAAGAAACCATACGCGATGATTTTCATAATACACTCCGCCGTGAATATAGCCATAAATATCCACTCCACTTTTTCCTGTGAAAATAATATATAAACGTCATTGTTATTGAATTTTCATAAATACCGAATATCATAAAACACCAGCTTCATACTTTTTTCGTGCATACAGCAGTGTAACTAGAAAGGACTTAGTGTTGAAACCCTCTGTTCTCCGCTTTCCGCCTAATTTCTAGACATTGCGTGTGAAATGGCGGAACCTAACACCGCAAAAGATAACTTAAATGTAAGAATCGAATCCACAACCATCACAGGCACAATCCCACTACACCACGATGGATACGATAACTAAATAAGAGTTTATATTTTCATATCTGCCGAAATATTTGCAATGAGTGTAGTATTAACTTTCATAGTTGGTGACCCCAAATTAACATAAGGGCGAAATACTTATATCTACGTTAGAAATATAAACTTTTCTTCCAATGGGATTTGAACTTATAACTATAATGATGACAACACTAAATATCTTGTTACATGAGCTACAACTTGTTATAAGGGATCTGAAATACCCTCCACATATGCGAGTACAATCAATTTAACCATCCGATAAAAGCTCTGTTATCATATATCGATTTTTATTTTATTAATTAGACACTATCATGGTGCAGGTAAAATTTGTCTAGCCGCTTGTTTAAGATCGCATCCGAATTGTGGAAACATGTATGTATAAAATACTAGCGACCCGCTCGCGGCGTCACTCGCGTCAGCTATAGCCGTTTCGTATTGCCGGCGGCCTTTTCGTAAACCAATTAAATACTAAAAAAACTAAAAAAATGGGAGAAAAAGTAGCTTATGTTCGGATGAACTACTATCCTCAAGTATCTCTATTTAATTTTTTATTACAAACGGTTCAGCGGCTTAGCCGTGATGGTGTCACAGATGGACAAGTTGCTTTCGCATTTATAATATTAGTATGGATTCTGAAAAACGGTTTGTATAGAAAAAGTGCGGTAATAAGTTCCACCATTTAACGCTGTCTGTTTGAAACAAACTTTTCCACTAGATTCTTTCTACAAAAGCATAACATATATACAAAAAAATAGGAGCAAGTTTAGTATTATAAAATATCTCACCAATATTTGATTTGTGTTATTTGTATCGCCCGATGGGTATGGTGTGAATACAGCCAATGCTATACAATTAGCGAATATTGTCGTCAATATCATGTACTCGAACGGTCTGTATTTTTGCTAAGGAAATTTTATCAACTAAACCCTATTTGTAAAATACCAGCTACAGGAGCCTCAGTGTATTTTTTAAACCTAACTCTATTGAAAAATTGAGTGCTCAAGATCATTGTTCATTGCTCGAGTGCGCAAGTACTTGAGTGCACAAGTGCACGAGTCTTCAATGTATGAGTACACGAGTGCTTGAGAACGCAAGTATAGATATAAATGTTAATCAGAAAGATCAAAGAAGACAATCAATCATAGTTTAGCAATATTTAAAAGCTAATTAAAATATTACGAAATAATCTTAAATATATAAAAGGATACTTCCATTCCACTATATCATAACATAATTTTCTTAATGGATTCTTCACAGTCAAACAGAATAAGCTTCTCTTAGGTCTCTCCGGCTGTTGCTTGCCGCGAGGTCTGGCCTGCTTCTTTGGTGGAGGCTGAGCCTGACCAGTATCAGGAGCTTCCGCTTCAGGCGTCGTAGCACCTGTTACCTCAGCTTGTGTTGCCATTTTAGCCTGAAAAATAAAAAAAAATAAAATGTAATAAAGGCAGTTTCTCTATTAAACAAATTAATAAATATTAATTACTAATGCCGCTTTCGAAATGCGTTTTAGGAATGAACTGATAATTCTAGACAAACCAAGGTAATTTTTTCCAGTATTATAAGTAAAAGGCTTCTAAGATAATAGAAAATGTCCTAACGAAACATCAATACTAATAGGAATTTTGTAGTGTATCTCATACATATCCATTATGAAAACCATCAGCAGGCTGAGAAAAATAAGTAACGCATTGGTTTAGGTTCACGAATTCTAATCGCCGTCATTCTTCATTTATATGCCGAGGCGAGAATTAAACACTATATGTGAACCTACTAACAAGTATTTAAGTATTTGGTTATTCTTGCTACCTTCCTACAGCGTATATCAAGACGTATAGTAAAACATTTCAGTAACTTTATCCCATGGTAAATGGCTATATCACATATTAAAATTTGATTTAGAAGTGTAGTTTTTTAACTACACACTTTATCCCTAGCGGGTACGTCAGTGTCTGAAAAGTTAAAAGCAAAATAATTGGTAATTCATCTTTCCAGACTTGGGCATGTGGCGTTAGCTACTTTTCCTTTTTAGATATCGCCTATCATTCCTTCCTATTTTATGTCCAAATATAAAACTTCACGCTTTTTGCCGCATAGCAGAGTAGTCAGAGAGTACCTAGTGTTATGACACTCCGTCCTCCCCTTTGCCCGAAATCGGGACACTGCGTGTCCTACTGCACCACGATGACTAAATCCCTTATTTAGTTGTAAGAAAACGAGACGTGAATTGACATCATAAATTAAATAGTAAAGATGAATGGAAACACTACACAATCTGAGATTTATTTGAACACTGCCAGTTTCAAATGAAATACAATAAGCTCATTCTATAAGTTTCAGGGCACTTCACAAGTCAATCATGAAATCTATGGCGGTAGTTGGATATAATTATTGTATCAATGAGGTAATCGATAAATGAGGTAAAATGTTTTTTTAAGTATTTTCTCTTCCCTGTTCTGATAGAATAAAGTGCGGCGTTTATTGCCATTAATAAACATATAATGACTGGAATTCGGACCGAAAGTGGAGAACGGAGTATCATGATATTAGGTTTTCTGTACGTGTGATTAAGTGTGCAGGTGAAAAAAATCTGTAAGTGTACAAGCAAATATTGTACACAAATGTCTGCGTCAGATATGAACCCAGATCCATCCGGTTAAGATACAACTTCGCCACAATGGCGTCTGGCTCATCTATAAATAATAGACGCATACAAAGCTAAAGTGACATCAACGATCGAAAATATAATAGCTCATAAAAGATTATTCGGGGAAAGATTACAATTTGTAATTTAACGGTGTTTTGAGATTCACGCGTACTGATATAGACAATATAACTGCTTTTTTAATGCACGATGGTTATTGTTTTTGGTATTTTACTTGCAAATATTTTTTAACGTTTTATGCATAAATAGAACCATCATCATCCTTTTATAAAAAAGTTTTTTTTTTGTAATACCAGTTGGATTTTTTTTTTTTTGGGTTCCAAAGGTATCTTAAGCTATACTTAGCTTAAGCAGACCGAGAAAACATATATATATATATATATATATATATATATATATATATATTTTTTTTTTTTTTTTTTTTTTTTTTTTTTTTTTTTTTTTTTTTTTTTTTTTTTTTTTTTTTTTTTTTTTTTTTTTTTTTTTTTTTTTTTTTTTTTTTTTTATATATATTTCTTTTCTATCTAGATAGGATTTGAACTCATAACCACTAAGTTCATACCAACCGTAACGATACTCATATATTATTTAGATTTAATTATTTTCTTCGTAGAACTTCTGTAAACAAGATGCCTAAACACATATCGACGCTAGTAACGTCAGTTATATCGGCTATTACGCACGATAGATGTGTGTCAAAATAAACTGCTTTTCGTGAATTTGCGAGCAAGTAAACGGGCCTTTGCTTTTAATCATTAAATGTTAGTTTTTTTTTATTGTATAATTTGACGCAAAGAGCAAAAGTGCGTCCAGTGTGTATAAGGAGTCTGTATGTTGTCACGGTGGTTGTGGGTTCGATTGCCATTCGAAGAAATGATTACATTTAAATCATTTTCATGTACTCAGCTTGGTTAGGTTAGGAGTTTAGATGAACTGCCGGGGTTAACGGAAAATTTTAGTCCCTGTGGCCCCGGGCAGTGGCGGTTGAGGAGGAGCATCGTGAGGTTTAGTGGGTAAAGGAACCGGAGTCCGGAGTCCCATAAAGCCGTGTCCGAGTCCCCAATCGGATGGCGGTCCGTAAAGGATTTTATCACGTAAAAAGGAATAGAGGTTAGATGAACGGCGAGGCGCTTAGTTCTGCTACATAGCACGTATATTTTGAAAGGTCGGAAAATGTCAAACGGAGTGTGATAACAAGAAGATGGCAAAAGTTTTAGATTTTGCCGGCTCATTTTCAGTGACGTAAAAGGTTTGTATGATACTTAATTTATCTGAAATTGCGTTCAATGAAAGTCACATTTAAAAAATTAATATCGACGTATTTACGCAGTGGGATTTGAAACTGCGATACTTGAAAACCTTTCAAAAACTTGAACGATTTTAAGAACCGTTTTGAAACCGCGCCGGTTTCAAATCCCACTGCGTTAAAGTTTTTATACGTTTTCTAACAATATTATTTAATGTTTTTATATTATAACCGTTAGAACCGTAAAGTTGAGTATAAAGGGTTCAAGCATATAGTTTAAATACGAGTCGATTCAAGAACTATTACATTGTAAATAATCTTACAGGTTTTATATTATCGATCAGTCTTACACACTAATAAAAAGTGTACATTATAAACAACGTTAAATTATCATAAAATGTCGGAATCATGAAACAAATAAATATATTACGAGTTGTTAAAAAATAAAGTGTTATTCACACTTCACTTCACTTCACTTGGGAAATTGAAAAATATATATTTAGAAAACGTATAAAAATTTGAACGAACCGGTATTTGAACCTGCGCCTCTTGAAGACCGTTCAAATCCCGCTGCGTTAAATTTTTTAAACGTTTTCTAAATATATTTTTTTTAACTATATAATATAATTATAAAACTTACAAAAATCTATTTTTTTACTATATCATGTTAAACCACCACATATACAGGGTACTATAAATACACACTAAACAAAAGTTTCCCGACCGGAAATCAAACCGCAACATCCGGTGATATAACAACCAACGCTACATCCGGTAACAACGATAGACAATATTTTTTTAGTGAAGCTAAATGAGCACCAGCAGCGTCGTCTCGATATCGGAAGGCAATTTAAGAAGATTAAAATATTTTGTATTCAATCATACCTACAAGTGGGCATCGAAGGCGCAACCATCGGGTGTACAGTTAGATAATGTCATCCACGATGCTCAACCATGGTCCTAATAATATTAAACCTATTATAAAGACTATCGTGGTATCATTAATCATAAGACGATTTGTAAGCGATTTTTGTGAACACAGCTGGGGTGTGTGAGTTCGATTCCCAAGCGAAATAAATGTTCATTTTATATATTTTTTTAAGTCACGACATTTTTTTTAATTTTGGGTCTCTATTTATTTTTACACATATTTATATATCCTTAGAAATTGTAATAATACTATAATAGGACTTGTCTAATTTAGAATTTGTCAACTCTGATTGTATAAAGATATTTAATTTATTCTTATAAGCAGTTGCTAAATACAAAGTTTACATGGTTTAGGATTAAAAAATAGTACAAAAATTTTAATATCCGAAATCGGAATCGTTCGTTAATCGGAAAATTTAATCATTTCCTATATTATAATATTTTTTTTAACAGAATAACGTTTTACAAAGCTGGCTATACTATATACTAATATGCACTGTTCATAAGACGCTTACGAGAGGTTCAACGTCCTGTATCTACGTATAATTTATACGTTGAACAATAAATAAAGCACGGCGCTGGGTAATGACTAATATGAAAATGAAATTTCTCTACAAAGACGAAGAGAGAAAGGAAAGGAAAGAGGGGAGAAAACGCTACTTTTTTATCTTTAAACGTGGAGAGAAAAGCTACTGTTCAGCCAGTTTGATTTTAATTTTAACTGTTGCAGGTTCGTTTTCTTTAAATTAATCATTGTAATTTTATTGAAAAACCTATTTTTACATAAACTCGTATAGAAAAACGGTATATAATGAATATCATCGTTGCGCAGTTTGGCGTTAATGGTTGTGTAAAATATTTTCATTTCTACGCTCTTGTATCTAAGCCAAGACACGGAATTGAGTTTCGCCACTCTACTCACAATATCAGACTGAAACGGTAGAGCGGAGTGTCTAGACACTAGGTTCTCTCTGATTGCCTTTGTTATGCTACAAAAAAATCAAATATAATTGGATTTGAACGTGCATTCTGTTGACACTGACCACTCATACACCAGTACTCTGGTTATAAAATAATGATATGAGTAAAAAAAAAACTTATTTACAGACAAGTACAACCAGTGTTTGTCATTAGTTTTATATAAATAAATATATATGGAAGGAAAGATCTAAGCTCCGCTTGGCTAAGGCGTCATGCAGGGCTTGTATGTGCTTAATGCACTTGTTGCGTAAGCTTAAAAGCTTCTTGGTATCAAAGACTCTTAAGGAAAAGACAATAGAAACGTATATCTGCATTAATAGGCATACAGTTTAATCCTTACTTAGATTTTAATTAATTAACTTAGTAAATAAGATAATTGTTACAATATTTTGCATATCATCCTATTAAATCTGATATTTGTATTAAAAAGCCTTATCTTGTGATCTCTCTGACTAGTTTCAAATAATTTACTATAAAAAATGACAATCGTGAACATTCATAACGTTCAATCAGTATTGATAGAGATTTGTATAGATAAGTCATCGCTCTTTGCTGTTTTCTCAACAAGTAACACTACGTGTAGAACTAAATCACTAAGTCACTACGTCACTAAGCTGAAGAGAGGAAAATTAAATTTAAAAAATGAATAAAACAGCTCAAGTTTAACCCCAGCTGGTATTAGAACCCACAATCGCTGCAACTATAGAGAGAAACTTATAAATTCAGCAAGCAGCAGTAAACAAATAATTATAAATCATTAATCGATATTTCAAAGAACTTTCAGAAGACCTGAATACATAAACATTACATGTCATTGCCCAAGTTCACCCACCGGTCAGGCAAGTCACCGTCTGCAATGCAAATTTATACTTTCAATATCATAATAAAGAAAGCTACATTTACTTTACTTTTAGGTTTTTCACGCATAGAAAAGTATTGAGAGGGAGCTTAGTGTCAAAACACTACAAATTTCGGGCCGAAATGAGACATTGTGTGTGAGATACACTTTGGCAATGGCATAGATATTACATTCTCACGAGTACAGATCGTACCTACAACCACCACGCTTACAGACCAATGCTGTCTCACTGCGTACTAACGGCCATTTTTCATTTCTTTTTAATAATATTTTAATTTTTTCGCTTTGATACCTAAGACAAAGCGCGGCGTAGAGTTCCGCCACTCAACATGCAATGTCTCGATTTCGAGTGGAAACTGAAGAACGGACTGTGTAATGAAAATAAACACTTAGCAATTTATCAGTCTGTGGTCCAGTTTTAAGTAAAAACATCGATTTTAAGAATAAAGGTTAAAATTTATCTGAAAATTTAAACTAGTACTAGACAGACTGAAGCTTATCGATTTTCAGATAATTTCAGTAAGCGCGACGTTAAGCTTAAAAGTTCGAAGAGCTTAAATTTTGAAATTGAATAAAAAACTGCTTCATAAAGCTTTTTTTGAAGCTTTGTTTTATTGGAATTTCAACGTTTTTATTTGTTTTTTTGTATTAATTGTGACGGGAAAGTTATCATAAAAACCCCGCGGGCCAAATAGGTGGGTACGACAGGCGCTGCGTTCAAATTTTTATACGTTTTCTAAATATGTCTTTTCAAAAATGTTCAAAATATTTAATATTATTAGGTATTATAGATTAATTTCTTTTAGCATTACACTTTTTCCTGCACACCGAAGTAGACAGAGAACCTTTCACCACTAAATTAATTTAACAACACAATATATATAAATAAAAGAAACAAGTGCTAACCACGAGTGTTTAAAATAGTTTATTTAAGTGTTACAGCCAGTAGTTAATAGGCATCAGCTCTTAGAGTAATGGAAAACTGTAATAGCTTTACCATAAATTTTACTTAATTTACCGTACCCAATAAATAAATTTAGCTTTAGTCTAAAAAATGTTTTTCCTTTTATTTTTAAAATTGAACTTCTTGAACTAGATTTAAAACCCGCAACTGGCAAAATGTTAGGCATTCTATACATTTTATTCAGTTTCACGTTTTTCCAATATAGCAGGGTAGTCAAAGAGAACCTATTGGCACTAGATACTCCGCCCTAATTCGAGATATTTCGTGTTGAGTGGCGGTACCCAACGCCGCGGTTTGTCTCAACACAAGAGCGGATGAAAATACTGACTGAAATTTAAATAATTTCCATTTCAATTAGTCGGAGTCGGGAGGATCGAACCCACAACTAATCGCATTTGCAGTCAGACGCTGTATAACTGCGCCACGGTGGTAATTTATAATTATTATTTAAACCACTCTAAAGTACTATAAGTAATGAAGAGTTAAAAGGAAATCCCAGTAACGCATAAAGAAACAGACGATCGTTAAAACAAATTTGGTATATAATTCAAGTGATACACAGACGGATCCGGGTCACACAATCTGTATATACGTATATATAAATAGATTTATTGCATTCCTCTTATAGTAAAACAGGCGTGCTTATTTTCAGAATGAAATTACCTTCTCGCGTTTCGTTGTGAGTACCGATAGCTTCTGATTTAATGCAGTTTCAAATGCACAACTACATTATTTTACAGCTTGAGCTTAGACAGCTTTCTCCCAAAGCAGGGTAGTCAAAGAGAGGTTAGTGTCAACGATTTGGGCGAAAAGTGGAGAACTAGTGTCAATACACTCTATTGGCACTAGTTTCTATTCCCCTCAATTGTGGTAAAAAGCGTGAAACTTATTAACTTTTAATTTATTTTCTTGCAACATAATCCTGGTAAAAAGCTCCGCTTAATATAAAAAATTATATTACCGGACACGTGTGCATGTTTTGAAGTAAATCGCACTTCAGAACGTGGGTCTAAAAGTGCTGCAAGAAGTTGATAGTTTGATACAAGTGAAGCTAATAAAAACGTGTTAAAATTCAATAGTTATAAGTTAAGCAGTAAATCATGCCGTTACAGATGTGTCTGACTGCAGGAAGACTATTGTAGATTCAAATTTTAATCGAGAAAATATTTGATTAGAAAATTAATAATTAAAAATATGGGCGCCTCTCCAGATTAATAAACCTTTTTCTCATTTTGCCATTAACCAAAATATTTTTCGGTACGGGTGGCAAGTGGAGCACAGAGTGTCTTGACACTAGATTCTCTCAACTTACCACGGTATGCGGATAATGGCGTGAAGGTGAAAAAAAGCTTGTTAAGTTTTATAGAATAAATTCTATGTTAGAAATTGCTTGTATCGGATTTCGCTTTATATGACATGTCAAAGAAAATGTAAGGACAGACAAGACGTATATATTAGGTTTCAAATAAATGATAACAAGATCATTTCAATCATACTTTGTATATCAGTTTCACGTACATCATACTTTTTATTGATAGAATCTAGTGTCAAGACATTTTCCAACCGAAATCAAAACACAACCTGTTAAGGTGACGGAGCTAAACGCCGCGTTTTGTCTTGCCAGAGTAAAAGTAATTCTATCGAGTGGAAATCGAACCCACAACCGATCACGTTTACAATCAGTCGCTGTTCCAATGCGCCACGATGGCCTTAAATTTGAAAAAAAATTAAATCTACGGATATCTTAAATATAATTGTTTAATATTAAATTTACACAATAATGGTAGTGGATTCAAATTTTACATTGAAGATAATTTCCATTTAGAACATTGGTCTACGTATTGGTAAGTATGGGGGTCTTATTGGTAAGACTGGAGGTCTTATTGGTAAGACTGGGGGTCTTATTGGTAAGACTGGGTGTCTTATTGGTAAGACTGGGGGCCTTATTGGTAAGACTGGGGTCTTATTTAACAAACTGCAGTATTGAGTTCCATCAGTTTCGAAACACATCCAAAAAATATACAAATACTAAACTATTACAAAATTTTCTTTGTGAATTTGTGCTATAAAAATGTATACAGCGATCGATGAACACAACAATTACTACAATGTTAGGTTGATTAGATAAGCAATGTGGGAGGCTTCAATTGTTAAGAGATAGATATTTTTTCAATATTCAAGTCACAGTGGAGAATTCCACTTATAAATACTGATTAGCGTTACTTTTGTAATACTATATATGATACTCTGGTTTAAATGTCTATGATATGATTGGTTATATTTATAATGGTATTGGTAGTGTTCAGATACTCCGCGGTCCGGTTTCTCCTAATTTTAAGGAAACTATTTTTGTACACAAGTCATATATCTAATATTGAAAAACTAATAAAACCTTAACAAAAAATTTTAATTTTATAATTTTTAAAAATGGAAATGTTACGGATCATATATACTTAGTGTTCTAATAAAATAAAAAAAATTATAAAAAAAAAGAAAGCTACCTACTATGTTTTGTATGAAAACACCGATACTAGAAGAAATAATTTACGGATTTATTGTATTAAAGCGCGACAGTATGTGGGAAAAGTTACATTTACTTTGATATTTTAAAACGTATGAAAATTTAAGTTCTACGTTCATTTTTAAAAGTGTTTTTCATATCCCAAGTGTGTGAATAACACTTTAAAAACTTTATTATTACCAATAAACTTTGGGTTCGAGTACTCGAGTTCCTAAAAATAAATTCATCCTCCATCCAAAGTCTCGTACATAAAATTCACAATTTTAGTATACAACATTTTTCCGTAATATATAAGTTGAAAAATACATATTTAAAAAACGTATAAAAATTTAAATCCATAAAAAAAATGTATAAAATTTAAATGAACCCGCGCTCTTGAAAACCGTTTAAGCACTCTGACGGCGAAGCCATGCGTTCTACATCCAGCTACGTCGAAATTCTTATACGCTTATTACAACTTATATTAGTTGTTGTTAGCAGGTTCAAATCCCGTTGCGTTCAAATTTTTATACGTTTTCTAAATATGTATTTTTCAATTTCCTAAGTGTGTGAATAACATTTTGAAAAATGTTAAGCAAAAAAATATATAACTTGTCAAATATCAAGTATTTAACACATTCTTAATATACCACAATAGCTTTTTAATAATAAATTTAAGTCAATATTGCAATAACATAACTAATAAAATAATAGATAAAGCTTTCAAGATCAAACACTACTTTAACCTCAGATTTCGTCTAGACATACATGTAAGTATAATGTACATATAAATATTTACCACAGTCGATAATCGAATTGATGACCTATTTACGTCAGACGATTACGTCAATAACTGGACTTTCGTAAAAATCTAAAGTTATATATAGTAATTGTTTGCGTAGAATACCAATTGACTAATAAACAGAAAATATATTTCAAATTCACAAAATTTATTATACTTTAAAAATGAAGTATGAAAATACAATGTTATGTTTTCATAGTTTACAATATCTATATATATATATATATTCACATTTTGTTTTTAAAGAGAGAAAGATCCTGTATGGTACATCTCTGATTCTACTTTTTATTCTTTTATAAACATTACATACTGCCTTTAACGCTTCAAATTAATATATAAATAGAGTCCGCGGTAGCGCAGTGGAATGGCGTATGGCTATAGGCGAAGTGGTTGCGGATACGATCCCCAGTCACTGGTGCAAATTGCTTAGCGTCCAGTTCCACTGCACTCCGCTTTAATGTTCTCCTATGGAAAAAAACAGTTTTAACGTTTTTTAAGCTACACATCTCCCGTTTGAAGCATGTCAGCCAAAAAGAACTTAGTGGCAAGACAATCTGTTTTCTGTCGCATTTCGTGTATATACAAAAAAACAACCCTGTTTAAATGTTAAATCAAGGCTACCGTGTGCAGTCGAATGCGTTGTATACGGTACAACGGTTTCATCGGATTTTTCAATTAGTGAAAATGAAAGTTAAATGTGTATAGGTATAAAACATTCTTCTAAATTGAAATACTGTTTTTAAAATATAATAAATATCTTTGCGGAGTATGACATAACTTCGGACTGTATATGTAATGGTTGTGTGTTCGATTCCCACTTGGGGGAATGATTAAGTCTAAATCATTTTCATTTTCTCCGCTTTAGTTTTTTTTATTCTATAGATAAAGCAAACTAGCGTTCGGGTCCCCTGATGGTAAGTGATCACCACCGACCATGACCCCTTGTAGCACCAGAAGAGCTACAGAGATGATGCTGGCTTTTAAGGCGGAAATAGACGCGCTTTTTGAAGGTACCCCCCATGTGGAATTGACCTGGAAACACTGCCGCTGGTAGGCCATTCCACACAAACTGCACAGTAGTAGAGTGCCACGTATCCAGATGGTGAGGATGGTATTTCAGTTTGTTAAGTACTCTGCGGTTGAAAAACTCCGCGGCAGGAATCAGGTCAAACAGTTCTTCAGAACACTCCCCATGATGAATGCGATTTTTGTTTTCCAATGTTATGGTTAGAGAAAATGCTTCGTTTTGTTCTGCGATTTAAGACAGACGGTACCTAAAAATTACAGCCAGTAGGGAATAGAGACTGATCACTAACTACCCCCCTGCCAATACAACATGGTGGATTGCGAATGTATTTGAAAAACATTTTTAGAAAACTTATAAAATTTGAACGCAGCTGGATTCGAAACCGCGGCTCTTGGAGACCGTCCAAGCGTTTTGACCGTTAATCCATGCTGTCTACATCAAGATTCAAATTTTATACGTCTTCCAAAAATGTTTTTTTTTAAATGTTTATAAAATATTGGGATATATTTGTTTAATAAGACTATATCCACCCAATTTACATCAGTTATGTTTTAAATAAGAAAAAAACTTATCATGTTAAAATATATATATGGTACTATTTTCTTAAGAACTTAAACGGTCACTTTTGATAAAATTCCACTGAATGAGATTTAATATCGCACCTTAAATATTGATTTGAACACTAACAAATGCGCCACGTCAGCTTTCGTCATAGCTCATTAATTTCCGTATTGCATTAATGCAAAATAATTAATATAACACTTTAACAAAACAAACCAGAATTTGAAATGCCAGATACATTTTGTATTTATACATTAACTGGGAACCAAAGCGGCTACATCGTTAAATTAACCCAAAACTATGTATACTATAATAAATCATTTGTGTAAGTAAACATTTATACCATATAATATTATATCGCTACAGCGACATTAGGTATAATATTTGTCAAGGCTAAGGACAGTTCTTGATATTGTTCCAAAACTGCCCTACGCTATTTTTTTGCCCTTGAATATTAAGGAAGAAGCAAAGAAGAGGAAAAATATATTATATAATATTCCAATAGGATACATGTATATAAACAACGTAAGATAAAATATTTCAGAGAGTGGGTTGAATTCCCAAACGGGAATAGGTCCATACGTTCAGTAGCTTAACAGTCAGAGAGCTTCGACGGTTTCCCGAAAATGCGGGTTCGAAACCTGCTGCTTTCAAATTTTTATACGTTTTCGTAAAATGTTTTTTCATATCTTAACATTTTGAATAATAATAACAATTTTAAAATAGAGGAACATGTTTTTTAATACAAACCTTTAAGTAATCTGTACGTAAGGTGTGGTGAGTAGTTCCGTAACTTAGCACGCGACTTGTTTAAATTTGAAAGACATTGAAGAGCGGTGACAGTGATGAAACACTAGGGCATGTCTTATTTTTTTAATAATTTTAGAGAAAATTTCAATATTTAATAATGCTGTCTTTTTGTCACTATAATTGTGAGTACGCTTGTACAGATATATTTATAACATAACAAAGTGTAGAAAATTTAAAAGACTTAATAATATTCAATTTTAATTCCATGTAAAGTCACACTTAAGAACTAGCTAGAATATAGAAAATTAAATGTTCAGCCACAAGCTATCAGGACTACAATATTTCACCCCATGCTATAAATATTCAGCAAGCATTACATGCCAACACGAGCACCCTGTATATATATATGGTCATAACAGAGAGTAAGTTATTTCTATGGTCGTGGTTAAAAGTAAATGCTATTAAGCAAAATGAAAATATTTTTGTCTTAACTGACTGTATATGTTTGAACCGAACACATTAAATAATTCAATTTAAATGTAGTATAAATGTTATAAGCTTTTAAACTAAGACATTTTTGTTTATTCTATTGTGTAATTATTATAAGTAAGTTTTTAACATTATACTTTGTATTGTATTGTATAGAAATGTTTAATGGTTAAACAAGCCAAATTGGGATAATAATATTAATAAATAAATAAATTAAATATACTTTATATATCAATAAGTTTAAGATTATAGAATCCGCTCTAGTTAACAAGATAAATGCGCGGCCTTTATTTCCGCCCCTCAACACGCAATGTCTCTCATTGGGAAGGAATATGTACTACGGAGTCTTGATGAGGTTCACTTTGACTAGCCTGCTATGCGCGAAGAGCGTGGAGCCGTCAACAAGCTAGCTTGGCTTCATCTGTATCTATTTCTCAACCAAGTGAAGCTGTATATGAATGTATAGAAAAATGAAATCATTCTTTTACTTGACTTTCATGACATGCAGTATACAAAAAGGATCCAGTGTTAAGATGCTTTTGTCCATTTTCTGTCAATTTTAGGGACGGTACCCAACAACTGAGTTTCATGTAAGTAGTATAATAAATAAACATATATTTAGAAAACGAATAAAAATTGAACCTGCACCACTTGAATACCGTTCAAGAGGCGCGGGTTAAAATCCTGCTGCGTTAAAATTTTTATACGTTTTCGAAATATATGATTTCAATTCCCTAAGTGTGTGTGATAACACTTTAAAAAAATGTAAAAAAAAAATTAGTACAATAATTTTTTTGGTGGCAGAGTTGAATACACAACCATTGCGAGTAAATTCAAATACTTTCCTATATAAAATAATATGTTTGTGAGAAATTTTTTAATGTGAAATTTGGAACACGCGTAAAAGTAAATTAACTGTTTTATTAAAGTACAAATATAGGGGGTTTCCTTGCCTTACCACACAGCACAGTCTTGGACAGAATGTGGAAAATAGATTGAGTCACGCTAGTTTTACCTTAAAAGGATTTTGTTATATTTAGCTAATTATTTTATGGGAAATGCGGCGAACGGAGTGACTTGACACTAAGTTATCTATGCGTACCTTGTTAATGTGGATATGAACAGCAATTATTTACTAATATAGATATAATAATATGTAACAACTTTAAAAGTTCTGAATTTGTGCACTAAATGATCAAAGTACAAAAATTCAAAATATATATATATTTAAAAAACAATATAATAAAATTATTATTCTTTTGGTTGTTTCCTAAATAAACTGTAATAACCGAAAATAAAAATAGTCGGAGGTAAAGTAATTGATTTGGCCAATCGAATGGCTAATTAATAGTTAATTCCGAATGCTATTCTATGATACACTTTTATTTTCGTTTTTTTTTTTAAACTTCAATTAAGGGAAACATCACTATTAAATATTATAAATCGTTTTTAACTTTTAATTTTTACCTATAATTACCAATACAAATAGACAAACCTCATATAACGTTCAATCCACACAAAATGACACAACACAACACTGTCAAAAAGACCGCGAAAACCGTCGAGGTCGATATGTCACCGAAATATCTGTACACTATTTATAACCATAATAATTTAACACTATCACAAACCTTAATTTAAAAACTTAAATGGAGGTTTTGAAAAATTATTATAAATAAGTAAATTTAACTAAAAACTTTGGCAGAATAATGCGAAGTCGTTGGTTGAATGTGAGAAAAATAGTTTTATTTTTAAATTAGCGCTGGCCGGGCGCGTCCGCGGAAAGCGAAGCTCGAAATTCGAATTTAGGTTAGAATCCGCGGGTTATGGCGTCACGCACACATGCGCAATGCGAGCATGGGCAAAGACTAGTCGTTTTGTAGACGCTACCTTTCATAAACTTACAATAAAAAACACATTGTAACAATATAAAAATATCGTACTTTTTTAAGAAATAGATCATAGACAAAGGTTACTAAAGATTTATTACTTTATATAATACCTAATTCCTGTAGATTCCTGCAGATTCGAAATCAATCAACGCAACGTTGCATTTTGCACCCAACCACCGACACCGTCTCTAAATAACCAAAGAGCGAAAAACGGAATATATTATGACCATATTATATTCCCTTATTCCGTCTACCCCATAAAATGGAAAAAGTTATTCCACTCCCTCACAGAGACAATTCCAGCTGTCCACTACTCTATACGCGCACACATGCATCACCACACACTCTTCTGGCAGACTCGCCGGCGTTTACGTAGATCGCACTTACAATATCACTGAAATACACCCAGATGTATGGCGAGTCGCTACTGAACGTGACCGCTCTAGATATATGTATATAGATATAGATGGCCAGGAGGCCATCGGGACGGCGTACACGCGGTTGGTTGCAGGTTCGATTCCCACGGACTAATGCTTTTTTCAGCTGTAACTAATTTTCTTACTTAACAAGCTAGGCAAGGAGAACTTAGTGTTAAGACACTCCGTTATTCACGTTCCGCCCTAATCCAGACATTGTGTGTTGAGTAGCGGAACCCAACGTCACGCTTTGTCTTATTACTAGAGCTTAAAATAAATCTTAAATATATATATATATATATATATATATATATATATATGAATGATTATATTTGAATTGTTTTCATTTCCTCACTGCGGCGTTGAGATTCGCCACTCCGATCTGTTATGCGGGATAAACAGTGAAGCCTCTGATTTGTGATCTGAATACACAAGTGACGGTTCAAAGTTCGATTTCATTTTGGGAAACTACTTTTCTTATATAAAAAAAATCTAATCATATATATATATAGATATAAGGGTCTGTGGGTTTGATATCCATTTAAGAAACGACTCTTAACATTTTTAATAATTTTAATAGGCATTTGCAAGCAATTTTGAATCGTTGAATTGATTTAAAGCTACCACCGACTCGGAAGGCATTTCCGCTGAGAAGAACCACAGAAAAACTCAACAGTTTCATTTTTCATATATAAACGATGAATTTGATGATGATGATGATGAAAACGAAATAATGAGAGCTATACTTCTTTTTCACCTTTGCACAGCGTGGTAGGCAGAGAGAACCTAGAGTCCAGACACTCCCGTTTTCCAATTTCGACTAGAATCCGAAACATTACGTGCTCAGTGGCGGAACTCAAATCTGGTAACAAGAAGTGGGTGGTTTTCTTACATTGATAAATAGATACATAGAGGTGAAGCTAATAAAATAGTGTTGAAAATGTATATAAGCCCCATACTAAGTCAGTATATCGAAAGATAAATGTATGCAATAACAGTATTTCTTAGTGTTCTATCGCCTTATGACGTCAGCGACCATCAATTGATGGCAAGATTTAGCCAGCTGATTCGTAAAAACAATCTATTTTCAGATGCGGGTGAACGAGTTCAAATACTTGAATTGTTGATAAGTGTAGGTACTTTATAATATATGTTTGTATGTAGAGGCCATCAGGACACAATAGAGCGGGGTTCATTTCATTCCACCCAGTAGGTGGAATAATTATGTATTTAAAATATTTAATTTCTCTTTTATACCTCTCGCTCCTGATTCTACCGCAAATAAATTTACTCTAAACATATTCCTGGTCAGTTTATTATTAAATATTTACGATTTAGATTTAAATTAATTGATTTATCTGTTTAGATTTGTACTTAAATTAGATAATGAGTAAAAACTAAT
Organism: Podotricha telesiphe; assembly: GCA_038994665.1. Classification (NCBI taxonomy): domain Eukaryota; kingdom Metazoa; phylum Arthropoda; class Insecta; order Lepidoptera; family Nymphalidae; genus Podotricha; species Podotricha telesiphe. The sequence goes on from JAOYRR010000388.1 coordinate 418,085, forward strand.
TCAATAAAGAAACGGTCAATCCACAAAATTGGTCTAAGATATTCCCGCGAATATATTCTAACAAGTTATTGCGACTGGTTACAACATGCAATATGATTGCAAAGTACATATTAGATTTTATTAATTAATTATTGTATGTAATGTATTTTTTACATTTCACATTTTAATAAACAAAGGCGTAGAAAAGGTGTAAAAAAAAATATTTTTATACGTTTTCTAAATATGTCTTTTTCAATTTCCTTAGTGTGGGAATAACACTTTAAAAAATGTTAAAAAAGGCGTATAATATTGATAGGCGTATGACAATCGGTAATATGAATAAATAAAATAATAATACCCTCATAATTATTGTAAAAAAGAATAAGGATTAATTTTGTACGGCGTCATACTGCCTCACGTAGACGTAATTGTTATCGAACTCAAGTGCAAAAGCCGGTGATAGTTTATTAGTTACTTTACGCAAAAGTGTGTAACTGCGTACGTATAAGTATATTTAAAAGTGTAAGTACGCATATGTATTTAGGTGTATAAGTGTGCGGTGTTCATTGTGTAAAGTGTAGTTATAAAAGTGAAACAATAAATTTTGTACAGTTGCCAAGTTTTATTTCCTTCCTGATATCTGTATTCGACAAATATCAGAAGTGGATAAAAATCGTGGTTCCAGTCGAAGACAAGGTAAGGGCCGCTGCATTAGCCGCAGTCGTAGTAGAAGTTGAAGGTTAAATTTTTCAATTTCCTAAGTGTGCGATTAACACTTTAAAAAATGTTAAAAAAAAGTAGAAGATAGTCAAATTCGAAGTAGCAATAGATACCGTGTAAGCAGGAGTGGACACCCAAGTTACGGACGTAAGGAACATGTACGAACCAACAGGCGTAGCCATAGTCGCGTTCAACACGGCGTCAATGACCGCGAGCTGAGAGACAAACAGTAAGACAGCCGTTGCTGTATCGTCTATTGGAGTACTTCGTCTTAATAATAAAATCGATACTGTCGTGTTTCAAGTCATAAACTTCAAAATTTGATTAACACCCGTTGCTAAAAAAGGTCGCTTCTGTTTTAGAGAACTTAACACTAGGCTTAACTCAGAACGCTGTGCGGTTACTGATGAGAGCTTTACTTTATAGGACACTTTGTCTAGAATTAGTAGCTTGGTTCTTTATCATATCTGAAAATTTTCTTATACTCATATGAAAATATTTTTAATTGAGATGCTAGTGCATCATTGCGACGGTAGCGTTCTTAACTCATATTATAGACATTAAACCGTATGTGGCGAAAATTTACGCTTTAAGTAGATACTTTATCTAACCAGGTCAAGTATATAGCTATTTATAAGTAATTATATTTGAAAAGGACATATTTAGAAAACGTATAAAAATTTGAACGCAGCAGGTTTGAACCCGCGCCTCTTGAAAACCGTTCAAGCGCTCTGACCGCTAAACCGTGCGTTCTACATCCAGCTACGTTGAAATTCTTATACGCTTATTACAACTTATATTTGTTGTTAGAATAACACTTTAAAAAATATTAAAAATATGATTATATTTGAGTTGGTTTTGAACCCATAAATGAAATGAAAAAGGTTACTGAATACAAAACCTTGACTCTATAGTAATTAATGAAATTAATATATATATATATATATATATATATATATATATATACATATTAAGTAAGTAACTGATTGTTAACAAAAAATATTGAAAAACCTGTAACGTCCATTCTTATATAACCCAACTGTGCCATAAGTGTCATTAACAATGGATATCTATTGAAAAAGAAATACAAAGCTACTAACTCAATTGTGACTTTTAAAGGTTTTATGCAACTATGTTGTAAGTTTAAGAGGCGACATCAAAAGCATCGCCTTATATTTCTTGGACAGTTTTCCTCAATAGAAATCGTGTTTCTCAACAAGCTTTGACTGTATTTTAGTGCCTTATTTAAAATATATTTATTTACAAATAACAGCTTCGCGCACGCTGTTTACAGCTTAATTTGTTTGTGTAATTTTTTAAATCATCAGTTTTCATAATTCGAGTATAAATAATAAAATAATAGAAAAGTCAATTCCGTACATGAAAGAATTAAGAAAAAAAAAATTAACTATCCCATTAATCTATCGATAACAGAAGCCAAAAAAACACTTTTTGTCTGTTTGTCTGTCTGTTTAGTTTGTTCTGAATGAATCTTGGAATAATAGTAGCCTATAGCATAGAGGTACATAAAAAATAGTTTTTATCCTGGCAATCGATGTAGTGTTTGAAGTCAAAATTAAAAAAGCCGGCTACAGTAAAATTACTATATAAACTGATAACTAGTGAATAGAAACGAATGTTATTTTGCATAGAATAGTTCAGTTTAGTTCCTTAGTTATGGCGCTACGAACGTGCCAGTGCCATATGGAGACCTTTACCTATAACAAAATAAATATGTACAACAGATATGTGTAAAAGTGTCTAAAGCAACAAAAAAAAATTTTCGCCTGAAGTTCATTGTAGTTTCCGTGGGAACATAAAAAACCGATACCGTCTAATAACGTCGATTACTCGCATAATCATAATAATGAAGATATATGTATAATTATATCATTAGAATTATATAATCGAATCAAAAAGTAAGAATACGTCGCGCCATCTGTTATTGAATAGTTGACGTGTGTGTTTCTACAAAACTAATATTATTTAAGTTAAATAAAGGTTTAAAACCAAAAGTATTACAAAAAACGTAAAGTAAAAAAAAACTTTAAAAATCGTATAAAAAATTGAACGCAGCTGTATTTGAACCCGTACTTCTTGGAAACCAAAGTCCAAGTACTCTGACCGCTACTACGTACTGATTTATGTAAAAAATCTTGCACAACCAGTTTTCTATTGGAAATTATATGCTTGGAAATTTGCATGCATATCCGGTTCCAACGACAATACAATATTTTTGGCGTTATGGAGAGTATTCATAAAATAAGACTCAATACGACATCAGAGATCGTAAACTAACCTTTATGTAGTAATTAACAATGAGCTCGCGGCTTCGCATGCGTAAACTACACGGCTACGATATAGGAAATTGAAAAAGACATATTTAGAAAACGTATAAAAATTTAAACGCAGCGAGATTTGAACCCGCGCGTTTTGGAAACCGTCCAATCACTCGCTAAGTCATACGTTCTACATCCGGCTACATCGAAATTCTTATACGCTTATTACAACTTATTTTTGTTATAAGCATTCCTGTCAGAGGCGGTCAGTCGGGTCAGCGGTACAGTGGGTTTTTCCTTTATTAAATTACGATATCAATAGTGTGAATAAATCTTTGTATTAGTCCTTTCATATCTAGTATTTCTTACATTGTAAATTTGGGCAAAGTTTGTGATTTAAGTAGGAACGTGGGCGGGAGAAAAATCGAAATAGCTATTAGTCTATTAGAATTAAAATATAATCATTCCTCTAAGTGAGAAACCATAACCACCAATTATGTCAAGTAAGTTAAAGAAAACATAGTGACGAATCACTAAATTCAGTTTAGTCAATTCACTGTATATTTATAATAAAACTCAATCGCAACGCATATGCAATTTCAGTCTGCATATAATAATTATTACTTACAACATTGTGTTGTGCAATAAATGCTATTTTTTTTCTTTAATTTCGCTCTTTACCGCTTGGCAAGGTAGGCAGAGAGAACCTAGTGTCAAGACACTCCATTTTTAACATTCCGAGCGAATTCGGTAAATTGCAGCTTGAGTGGCGGAACTCAACGCCAAGCATGTAAAAGTGTTAAATAACTGTAACGAATGTTAAGCACATTTAAATAATTCATTTTGATTTTAGCTGCGCCAACCAGATACTTCTCACATATACTCCAAAAAACTATTATTTCTGGCTGGCTGGCTGGGTCCACTGGTGGACTGGTGGTAATATGAAAAAATGCCTCTGTATCTACATTACATGGGGTTAATTCAAAGAGAAAATTGATCTGGCGAGTAAGCTCTTTGTAACAGTGCGGCGGACCCACAATACGTCTATGATTACAAATTATAGTCGTCTGTCTGTATTCAAATACAAGAATATATTCTCATTCTTCTTTCTTTGTATGAAACACCGCACTATATGTGTTACTGTAAAAGCGTAGACTATGATAACTAAGTATATCTTAAAATTAACAGACTTTTACCGTTAATGTTGGTAAAACTTAAGTAAATACCGAAAATTTTTAAGATTGTTTAACATAGTAGGAGCTTTATTACAGTAACTTTTGTTATTTGTACAACATGGACGAAGAGTGCTTTGTGTCAAGACCCTCTGTGCTCCACTGTACCTATATGTGTTTTCAAGGATGCTACTTTCGCTTAATTATTACATCTATTTAATTTTATAAATATTATATTAACAAAAAAGCATAAATGAATTTGGTTAAGCAATGCTTGTTGAGCTCAAATATAGATAGGGTGTGCCAGATGCCCTCCTAGTATCAATGGGCACACGCTTACAGCCGTGGTAGTCTGAAATTCTATATAAAAATCGAAACACCAGAAATAGACCAGCTGTTCTAGCATTTTTTTTTAACAAACTAACCTATTACACCACGACACTTCTATACGACACAGCGCTTGGAAGACAGACCTATGCACATGACGAATTTGATAAATTATTAATGTATTTTTTTTTCACGTACCAATACACTAACGACCCGCTTGTGGCTCCACCTGCGTAAGCTACAGGACTATATCAAAATACTTTTTTCATCCACCTGCGTATATTACAAAATTTACTTAAATAAGTATGTGAATCAGGAAACCAAAAGTATTGAAAATATAAGCTATTTATTTATTTTTAATATTTTATGATTATGTCTAAAAACTATTAGAACTAAGAAGTGTGAAAATGTGTCACAGATAATTTGGCTCTAATTATATAGTACTAAAGTTCCAAAAAGATTTCGTGAAGAAAAAAAGATATAATATATCATAAAAACAATGAGGAAAGAAAAAATAATACAATAATAAGAAAAAAATACTCAGTTTCAATAAATAAGACAAAGCGCGGCTTTGAATCCCGCCACTCGTCACACAATTTATGGGATTCGGGCATAAAATGGAGAACTAAGTGTCTTGACACTAGGTTCTCTATCTACTCTAAAAAACTTAGAACCCTCGACAATAATTATCATTATCATAATTGTGCGATGATGGTTTCATATATGAATATAATATTGTACTAGTAGTTTGGTGATGTGTAAAACAAGCGTGCGCTGCTAAGACAAGTTGTGCAATAAATTTGTATTAATATAGAATATTATGGCTTCCGTCACTTCTTCCACCATCAAATTAACCTTAGCTGTGCCAAGTTTTATACTCCTCCGGACGGAGGATAGCTTTCGTAACAAGTTATAAATGTATTTTTTTCTTCACGTACAATTACACTAGCGACCCGCTTGTGACATCACCTGCGTAAGCTATACGACAATATAACAAAATATTTTTTTCACCGACCTGCGTCTATCACAAAATTTACTTAAATTTATAAATTTAAATTGTTGTAACTTATATATTTATAAAATAAAATAAACGCTAAATGTGAAATGAAGCTACAATAGTCTTAGGTATGCGTGCACAAACGCACAGACAAACAGAAAAAAAAAAGAAAAAAAAAATTGGGTTCTATTTCATTGATAAATGCCCCCAGCAATATTTTTTCTTGCATATCTTCTATGTACAGACAGCTATCAGTTACATTTTTATTATATGTATATATAAGTATAGACTAACATATATTATAACAATAACCTTTCTATAAACTTTCTATACATATCCATAAAGCTAATGGTAACAATATATATTTCAACTAAAAGTTTCGTTTACCCTTAATAGTTGGGGGTTTGTGTGTTTTGTAAATATCAATAAGTGGGTTACTTCACAAAGGTTAAATAAAGTTCATAGAAATTACATAGATATAAATCCAATATATATAAAATTGTTTTTAACATTTTTTTCAAGTGATAATCGCCATCTTAGGAAATTGAAAAAGGCATAATTAGAAAACGTATAAACAGTTCTCAAAAGGCGTGGGTTCAAATCCCGCGGCGTTCAAATTTTTATACGTTTTCCAAATATGTCTTTTTATATATAAATACGATTGATACAAATACAAAAAAAAATAAAAATTTAAAAATACAAATTTTGTTGTCTGAAGAATTTTTCCAATGACTGATTAATTATATGAATGGCAACTTCACGCCACTTTCCGTATAGCTGGGTAGTCAAAGACAAGCTAATGTCAAGACACTCCGTTCATCACTTACCACCGTAACACGCGCTTTGTCAATAGAGAGAGACGGAGAAATAAAAACAATTTGAATATAATCAATATCATCGTATATACAATCATAAGCTGTCACTGCGCCACGGTGGCCTCAAATGGTGTCTCAGTATCACTGAGACATTATAGAATGATAAATTTAACTTTAATATGAAAATACAATTTATTTACATAATGTGCTCAATGTCACTATTATATTTTTAAAAAAGAAATTAAATGGAATTATTAGATATTGTAATAATTTTCTCCTCTTAGTCCTGATCGTTCCGATAATTCCGTAGATTTTTTTCTCAAAATTTCAAGGTATTTTGAAATGAAACTATTTTAAACCGGATAAATCGTGTATAATACGTTTATCTGTCATTTGATACAAATGCCACCTTATTATGTGAACCAGTACTGACTGGAAAACGCAAATAAAATACGTGCAAAGGGACTACTGTAAAGTATTCGAAACGTCTGGTTCTAAAATGTATTTTTCAAAACCAATATTATACGCGATTAATCCGGTTAAAAAAAATAGTTTCATTACAAAATGTTTAATAATCGTGAAAATCAAAGAACTTATTAATTTCAAGGTAATAAGCGGCAAGGTGTTCTTGCATTGATTGAGAAACAGATACAGGCGAAGTTGAGCTAGCTTGTTGTCAGCTTCACGCTTTATCCCATATAGCAGGGTAGTCAAAAATAACCTAAGTGTCAAGAGACTCCGTGGAGTGGAGAACTTTACACCCGAAATTGAAACATGGCGTGTTCACTGGTGGAACTCTAAAAAAGCAGAACAATAAAAATATTATGAAATATAACCATTCTTCCGAATAGAAATCGAACCCACGAACAAAAAAACTATATATTATAAGTATTTACTTATAAAAGTGACATCTATAGTGCAATAAATACACTATTTTGAAGTCTAATGTATAAATATCACCCATTTCAGTAGTCTTCTCTAGTGAGAGAAGACTACTGAAATGGGTGATATACTGCTGTAGATGGAGCTAGTGAGCTCCATCTACAGCAGTATATTTTATAATTATTGTCTTATATAGACGATAGATGGCGGTATATAAGAAAGCTTTTACGTGGAAAGTTTCTTCGTCGAATAATCAAATAAAACTACAATCAATTATATAATTTGTAAAAAAATGCTATTTTCATATTAAATATCTTTTATAATATGTTAATAAAATAAATTTATTTGTTTTTGTTTATTTATTTTCATATTATTACAGTTAGAATTAGAATTGTCTATTTATTTGTGCACGGTAATCTCGGTCTAAAAGAAACGGTTTAGCCGAATTATAGCAATTTCATACTATGGTAATATGGTAAACTTCCCTTGACATATAGTTTTTATTTAAATTCCTAAGACAGTAACAACCATTTAAATTATGAATTTAAGCAAAACTTGTGATTTAAGTGAGTCATGTAGTTTACGCAGGCGAGGCCGCGAGCGGGTCGCTAGTTAATAATAAATTGTTATTAATATTTTAAGAGATACGAGTAAATATATATATAGGTCAACGCTAAATATAGCCATCGTGATATGGTGAAACAGTGACTGATATACTCCATGTAAATGCGACACGCAATGTCTTAAATACGTATGGAATATATAGAATAGAATGTCTTTGACTACCTTGCTTTTCAAAAAGCGCTATAAATTTGATCTGATCCTACATCCAATGTCACCAACTAGCCAGATTCATCTTAGTCATGCCATGAATACACCCTGTGAAATATGTTTAAAATTTATATATAAAAATATTTTTTTAACTCAGTGGGAACACGTTACTAACTGACTGATAATGCATAGCTGGAGTTCTTTAGTTTTACAGTTGATAGCTCAATACTACGATATCTATATAGATAGAAATAAAAATAAAAATAGTATGGCAAGTTAAATGAATTCCAGTATAAAAGCGTTATGTGGTACAGTTGGAAAGTATCTAAAAGAATACGTTAGTCAAGTATACGCATCCTAGTTGAGGTAAAGGTCTATAATAGAGGTTTTTTTTTAGGTTTGTATAAAGTGCGTCATTAAGTTCCGCTATTAAAATGCAGTTTTAAGTGAAAAGAAAGTGTTAAGTCAATTTACGCAGCACAAGGCTCTGGGGAAATAATACGATATACCGTACGACTCCAATGTGTGTGAAGACAAAAAAGCTACATTCGTAACTTTAAGGCGAGCTTTTGATTCTAAAAAACGGCGCTATCGATTATCTTCTTAAAAGTTTTCCCTTAGTAAGCTTGTGGTAACAAACAAACTTTGCAATTTATTATCTATTTTAAAAGCTTAACTTCATTCATTTTATTTATATCAAAACTGATTTTTGATTTATTTTAAGTTCATACTTTTTAAACGACATTCCATTTTGTTTATAATCATATATTTTTTCTTTTTTCTCCGCATAGCTCCGGGTAGGCAGGGAATCCTAGTGTCAAGACACTCTGTTCTCCGATCTTCTAATTCTAAGTGTTTGTGGTGTAATAATACTATAAAATATTATATTTTAGTAACTATATTTTGGTGTGCCGTATATTTTATATTAAAATGCAAAACTGATCGGGAATTGTAAAATTTAAAAATGTTCGTATATTTTATAATATTTCAATTATTTAACATTTACTCTATAGTAAAGCATTAATAAATTTAAAATATAGTATATTGTTATAGAATAAATTTTATGTTCTTCATATCATTATATCTGTGTAGTAAAATTTAAAAAAAACATTGATATATCATTAAATTTTCCCACGAGTGGGAATCGAATCCACATCTATCACGTTTACAGTCAGACTGCGCCACAATTACCTATAACTTAATTATAATATTCTAAAATAATAAATTAGAAGTATATTGCAATGTTTCACAATATTCTGCAAAACAGGAAAATGGGTCAACTTAACAAATATAAAAAAAAGGCCATTAATCTTATAAACTTTGAAAGTTTTCCTAAAAGCTCAAAGTTCAAAGGCTTTTGTATTTTTTTAAAGTACATAGAAATTGAAATTTATTTTAACATTATTTTTAAATTGACTGCAGTAAATATGACTTCTTAGCTGCATTGCGCCAAACCACAACTCTATCGTAAAAATGTTTTTGCTAGAAATATTATGGCATATATTACAGCGAGATTTTCTTGGAGGTATATAAACTCTTTGGAATATAAACAATTCCATTTAAAACATGAAAAACATCGGAATAAGTTTTAAACAACGTAAATTATTTTTTTCGTAAAATAAATGATCGTTTCTTATACTTATTTCATATTATATTTTTTCCTTGCTGATTTTTATAGATGGACTAAATGTAACATTTTATTCTTGAAATTGGGCTTATTTAGATATTCGTGTATTATGTGTTACCAACGCAACGATGAATAAATTGATGAAACATCAATATAAGTAGTATATTATAACCATTATATTGAAATTTATAAAGTATATTGAATTTATCAATAATATTATATGTTTATTAACAAGTTATTAGAAGCAATATGGAGGGACAACGGTATGTCTTAAGAGGTCAGTATATATATATATATATGTCTGTGTGTGTGTGTGTATGTGTGTGATACAACATCAAAATTATTGAATGATATGAATTCAAACATTACAATAATAAATTTAAAGTTTTATAGAATTTTGAAGTCAAAAATATGAGTTATACTTATAAAACAATGAGATTTAAGTTTGAAACCTGAATATATTAAGATATATTATCATGACTAAGAATATCACACGATTACAGATCATGATAATCACACAATCATAATAATACATTAAAACATATATATTAATGAAATATACACTTAAATACATTATTATGTATAAAACATCGATAGATTCATATCGATATTAACCCAGATACAAATAAGAAACAACAAGCGATTTCAATACACTATAAAATTCGAAAAAAGAACACGATGTTCCAATATTGATTCCATTAACGAATCGAAAATGAAGCTATAAAATCGATTGATACCCAATTCCGGGTAATCGCCGACACGAATGTCACTTTTCGCGCCGAAACGTCAACGTCAAAAATTGGAAGCAACAGAAACATAGCTGTCTCTTTCTTCATTATGTAATACGGAAAGAAAATGAGCGACGGGTGGTAGAACCGAGTTCCGCATGCGGGCACGTTCTAGGGGTTGGTATTGATTTCTCGGAGTTTGCGGCAGTCGCCCGACGAGCCGGTGCCGAGCGCGAAAACACTTGCGCCTCGCGTACACGAATTTAACTAACAAAAATTTATTTTACACTATTTATTTATATTTAAAGCGGTTTCTTTCGCGTTTTTGTGCTTTAGTGCGCTGGGAATAATACTTCGTAAGTATATTTTTCTGTACATAAATTAATATACACTGTTGGAGTGCAAGACCGTCATATCGATGGAGTAAAGCTTATTACACGTGAAAATCGATCATAATCAGCTGATCGTATTGAAACGTCAAATTAACGCAGTATTTCTTGGTATATTGTAACTTAATAAAAAATAGCTTAATTTCTATAAAAATAATGTACTTACCAATCTGTCCAGGGGAATATTTGTTTTATACACTTTAGTTCGCACAGTATGGTACACGTTCATATTGGATTTTTAAAGAATCCCCTAAATTGATGGTTGCTAAGGGGTGCGTACGGTGGTTCTGGGAAATGAAATTAAATTGTGGCTAGTGATGTGTGCCAGGCGTCTGATCTGAAGACTAAGAGAGCGCTCACATAGTGACGTCACCGATCGTTATATAAATGACGTCATTCGTCCTTAGTCCTGATTATTTAAAGCAATAAAGCCGGAACGTGGGGACGTTTTAATGGCATCTTGATATTAGTTTTATATCTATCTATATGTAAAAGTTATAGCTAGCTAGCTAACAGTTCGTTGACTAGATTTTTTGTAATACAAGAATTTATTTTTTATATTGTGTTAGTAAAAAGGTGTTAGTTATCTATCTAAGATAGCTTTTTATAGTCGCTTTAGTGCAAAAAATATAATTCAAAGTTTGGTTTATCGCTATTACAGCTTGATTTAAAGGTGAGCTATTGAAGGCTTTGTTGCCTTTATAGTATTATCATTTGCGTCATATTTTCAAGTAAAGTGATTTGTCAGTCCTTCTACTATTTATCCAATTATTAATAATATATTTATTCAACAAATTTCGTATTGAATAATATAACACAACGTCGCACTTTGTCTAACTAGAAAACAGAAAATATTCTAGAAATATATTTTTTCCCCTAATGAAATTTGAACTCAAAACCATCGTTCAATCGAATACTTGTCGTGTCAACTGAGCTATGGGGTTGTCATGGAATTTTTTTGAATATAATTTTAGATATTGCCTTCTCTTAATGTAATCATTAATTATATAGAGTCGAAGTTAAACGACTCTATATATTTAATAATTATCATTAAATATATAGAGTCGTTTAAATATTGTTTTTTAAATTTGCATATACTTGTAGTGGCGCAATAAACAGCGTGTGACTTAAAACACTATAGGTTGTGAGTTCGATTCTCAATCGTTGAATGATAATATTTAAAATATTTTCACTTCTCCACTACTACACTGCTATGCTGGAGAGAAAGCGCTATGTTTAAAAAACATAAACATTATTGCAAAAAAAAAACAAATAACAATATGCGTTCGTAATGAAAAATATAAATACTTTTTTTATATTTTCTACTTTTTATTAAAATTCAGACCCAATTAAGATTTTACTTACACATTAAACAAGTCAGAGGTTTTAAAAATAGTAAATACAATATATAAGATTGCAGAACAAGTAATTTAAATACTATTGTTGAAATTAAGCACATTTAACAAAGAAACAAGCCACTAAAAAATGTTAAGTAAAAATATACCACAAAATGGGAACTCTCGTCACCTACCACACCTTTAGCAAACATCTGAAGTAAAAAATATATATATAAATATACTACATACTACCCGTATAGATATATAATAAATAATTTGTTATAAAAAAAAAAAAAGTTTTATTCTTAGCTTTTTCCGGCAAGCAGGGTTGCCAGAGAGAACTTGGTGTCAAAACACTTCGTTCACTTTAAACCCGGTACCTGGTCGACCTGACGTACTATCCTAGTAGGTTTACATTGAATATATTGTATTATAATCAGTTACAGACACACGTGCATATTTCCAAGTGGTCTTAGTCAGGATGACTAAGAATACCCTATTCGCGCTATGAAAATATTATAATGTCATTGGTTACGGACACGGGTGCAATTCTTTAAGCATATCAAACGGCAAAAAGTGGGCTTTTACATACGTCATATATAGGTTAGAAATAGAGTCAACTCTACTGCAGTTGTATGTATTTGACATTTTATAGAAGAAAACTAAATTAAAAAAATAATAATTTATACCTTTAATTTCCTTATAGAATCAAATAACAATAAGTCTTGTTTTATAATCAGATGTTTGTCGTTACAATTACTGATTTTTATTATAGAACTTCTGTCGTAGATGAATTTATACGCTTTAATCTTTAAATTTTTTGCCTTTTTCCATACAAATCCATTAATCCGCTTACTCGTATAGAGTATAGGTTACGCTTCAAATTTTCATTTTATTCCTTTCATATTAACCCACTTCAGGTTGGGTGGTGAAACCCAACACTGCTGTTTGCTTAAAAGGTTTAACAAGTCTTTACTTTGTAATACCAATATCAACTGCTTGTACTGAGTCTAGTAAGACCTGGTGGGTTTTGGTTCACAAAGGTGGATTGGGCCACAATGGCATCGAAACCTTTGAATTTAGTAACAAAATTTAGAAAATTCCCTATATATTTTTAATAAAATTACTTTAATACTAAAGTCTAGATCTAGACCGACACTGGCTTCTTTCATTTAGAATTACCAAACTATTTTTATAGCTTCCCAAAACCAATTACGTTACCAAAACGTAGTCGTTATGACATAGAAGTGCTGGAATTTTCTCGATCATCGATTCGTATTAAAATGATTTCAACGGTTTGACTTTGTCTTTTATTTTCACACATTCATGTGCGACGAAAATAGGTTTCCAAGAGCGGGTTGCGGGTTCGAATCGCGCTGCTTTAAAACTTTCATACGTCTTCTAAATAAGGAGTAATCATTTACGTTACGTACATATATGTAAATAATCTTGAAATATTTGATTGTTTTCTCTTACAATGATAGGTCCAGATCAATGCTTAACAACAGGCTTGGTGTGGTCAAAGTTAAGCCTATCTATGCAAATAAATAAAATTGGAGTGTCTGAAATATTGAAATGTTATATAAAAATATGTAACACGGTACATATACAGAAATATTTGTTTTTGTCTGTTTGTCTGTTTGTTCCTGGCTAATCTCTATCATCGTAGCTGATGTTAAAAAGTGCAGCCATTTTTTTTTTAGAATTCTATGCGGATTAAGTCGCACTGCTAGTCATACATGAAAAAAGCTTACGTGTTTCGTTTTATACAGTGTGTTCAACTTCAAATACATTAACAATGAAATCGGTTTTTTTTTTATTCAACTTTTCCCGCATTGCAGTGAAGGTATAGATAACCTAATGTTAAGACCCTCCGACGTAACAGATCCCTTTTTTATTTCTATAGAGAATTTATGAAATATATATACTGTATTAGTCTTTTTTTCATTTTCGACGTTCTTTTCAACCTTTTAAGTATGAGTAATATTACAATTAAATTGATTGTAAAAGCGATGGTTTTGGGTTCGATCCACATTCGAGCTCGGCATTGATTATATTTCAACTTTTTTCATTTTATTGCTATGCTTAAACAAATCGCGGCGTTTATTACCGCAACTCAAAACACAAATGTCGTGAATTCTGGTGAACATCGGAGAACGGAGTGTCTTGCTATTAAGAAATGGCTTGAAGCTGTTAAAAATAACCAATAAACTCATATTAGTGTGCTTAGTAACGAGTATTATATGACCTATACGTCACGACTGCTCCGTAATGATTTCGCTTATTAGAATGGAATCATAAAACGGAATTTACGGCGATATTAAACTTAAAATCAATCATTTCATGGTTTCGTTACATATATAATGTACATTGTAAAGTTACAAGTCAAAAACAGTTTTTAGTTGATGTCGCTTGAAGCAAGGAAGGCTTTTGAATTGCAAATCTGAAGAGAGCTTTAGTAATATTTTTGATATTTTTGTTTATATATTTTTAGATTGCATATCCTATATCATTTCTTTATTTATTTTTTATATTTACTCTTTATTACACCAAGATAAATACATAAGTAAGGATATTGAAGACTGCAGAGATAAGACAAAAGAATAGTGAAAAATTTGGTGTAAAGGCGGCCTTATCACCATAGGTGATCTCTTCCAGGCAACCCATTTATGTATGCTACCAACACTGTATTAAATGATAAAATTGCAACTTTTGTATTTGAAAAGAGCAACTGTTGAGTTTCTCTGTGGTTCTTCTCAGCAGAACTGCCTTCCGAGCCGGTGGTAGCTTATGTTCCTTCGACGATTCAAAAGTGCTAGCAAAACTCTATTTGAATAAAGGATATTTTGAATTTCAATTTGAATATTATATACGTAAAATCCAGGGTTTAAGAAAAAGACAATTAACAACGAAATGAACTATTTAATATAAATTACAAACAGATAAAAAGGTTTGCACGAAGCGTCGTGACGCCATTATGATTTTTCATTCCCTCTGTCATATTCACAAATTCCTGTGAAAACAAAAAAAATAGGTGAAATAAGTAGCCTATTTTCATCCTCAGACCTTCAAGCATATATTAATATGCTTTTTGAAAAGCAGTTCAAGTTTGCCACGCCCAGCTTTATAAGCTAGCTAATGCTGTGTGATAATGGTGGTATAACAGTGTCATCCCCCCCCCCTTTTTGTTAAAAACAATATTATTATATTTGTATTTATTTATTCATTACTTAACATGAGCGAGCCCGAGAGGTGCAAAAAAAACGTTTATTACTTTTAAACTATTTATTAATATAAGATATAAATAAAACTAATAACTAATTAGCCTAGTGTCTGCTGTTCGAGGCTTGAGCCAGAAGTGTTGCATACAATCATTGCGGTACCGATCGATGACATGGTGGTATTGGTGTTGCATCCCGTACGGCTTCCAGGAAATATGTTACAGAGAATTAATTTCGATGGGAAAGTTATTGCAAAAAAATATCGCTAAATTGGCATTATCCCTTGCTAGCGCATTTGTAACACACTGATAAATCAAAACCCAACAACAAAAATATGTGAAATTGACAAGTTAAATATTAAGAATATACGTTGTTGACTTCACCGATAAAATATTTAAGATATAAATGGGGTGCCAAGTTCTGCAGATAGTTCTGAATTTTGTTTTACATATAAGTTAACAAATAAATTGAACTCAGGCTTTAACCGGCCGGGTCTTGAGTATTATTTAGAATTCTTCACTAAACCTTCAAGGGATCGAAGGCATAATAACTTCAGAGAGTATTCTAGTAACGTAAAATATAAAAAAAAATGTTTTACTTTATTTGGACCCATATAAGATTCGATTTAAGAATCATTCGAATCTATAATTAACTTATTGTGCCTTTTCCAAATTCTACCCTTTTAACTCCCTATTAAAACCCTTTTCAATTTGCAAGGTAATAGCCTTGTAGTTTTAATTTATCTTGCAAACTTTTTTAAATAAAATTAAAACGTTGACACGAAAACTGAAACAGAATTAGAAATTCCTAGAATTTATATATAATTTTGTCTTGTTCACAGTTATTGGCAAAAAACTGTGACACAGTTCCTAGTAAATAAAATGAAAAAAAAAACTTGTTTTTTTATATATTGGAAGAGGTTTATTGCTAATGCGTTATATGTCCAAAATAAAGATAAATAATGGGATATACATAAGATTTTCTTTAAAACAAACATTTATTGTAAACATTCTTTATAACTAAAGGTCGTACTCGCTCTGTCAAGCTTTGGTGGAGGATGTGCGAGCTGCTTTCATAGCACTCTGTCTTCTGCATCTATAAATTATAAAATAGTAAAATATTAACGCTTATTTTAAAAGAGAAAATATATTTTCTTAAATATACAAAAATAAATAATATTTAAGAATATATATATAATATATATACTGTAATAGGATGCGAGTACTTTCACTGATAAAGGATTCAGCTAGCTTTTAAATAGCGGAAAGCTTTGAGTAAAGTCTCAAGACGGCAACATTGAAATCTTGAATACCAAAGGTATGCAAAGTGGTGTTCGTTGATGCGCTATGTAGAATAAAAAAGTTTATTCAGCTTATTAGGTTTTAGTTCTTTAAAGAAATAATTAACTTAGAATTTGGGTGTGTTGCACATTTATTTTTACTAAACACACTTTGACACACTCAAGTTTGACTTACACTTTTGTATAAAGTGATATGTACTTACACGTTTCTATGGTAACAAAGATAGCAAAGCCTGTGAATAAAGGAATCGAATCTTAAATAAATATTCTCTAATGTTAGCCCTTTTAGAGACTCATGTAGTATGGATAGGTGGCCCAATACAAGGTATAAAAAGCAAAAGAACCCTTATCTATATGTATATCCGCCATCCATCCCTTTCCGTCACACCAGTTTCAGTAAATGAAATTTACATGTTGATATCCGCTTGGGAACTCATTTCGTATCCAATGAGATGCTAATTTGATATTTTCCACGAGATAACAGCGTCTCGATGGGGATAATAGTATCCTGACAGTTTTTATATGAAACTATTAATGTATACGATTTTTCGATATTAACAAACCATTATTAAACATCTATTTTATATTTGATTTTAAACTAATAAATATAATGTGGTGAGGTTTACATATTTTTTAGTTTTATGCTCAATGTCAAGACACTTCGCTCTCCACTTTCCGCCCTAATTCGAGACATTGTGTATTGAGTGGCGGAACTCATCGCCCTGCTATGTATTGCTAGAGCGGAAAAGCAAAAATTATTTTATTACAATCGTTCTTTTTTTTTATTCTATAGACATTTTATAAAGTGGGAGTCGGACCTATAACCGTCGCTTTTACAGTCGGCTACCCCATTGCGCCGCGATTGCCTCAAAAATACCCTCAAAACCTTACAAAATTATTAATTGTCCTCACATACGGACTTTTAGGCAACGACTAGTCTTTAACAAATTTTAAACAGATCCCCAGAATTTTTTGTAATCAATAAAATATTTTGCGTTCAATACTTTTAAGATTTAAAGCCGAATAAAAATCCTTTGAAATATACCTCTTAAAAGATTTTATTCGATACTTTTATTTAATACAATAAATTGTAATAGCCTTCTTTGTGACTGTATAAAACAGGGCTTACAGGATATAATTCAGCAAAAATGATTATTTCTTCAAATATTTTCTGTTTTTAATAAATTATTTTACTTAACAGGACTCAAAAGTGATTATTATTATTAAACTTATACTGATATTTTGTTTGTCAATTCATTTTTTATTTTGCTTCTTTACGCTTTTTCATGCATAGCAATGTTGGCAGAGAGTACCTAGTGTCAAGACACTCTGCTCTCCACGTTCTCCATTTTCAAATATACTTCAAGTTTCTAATTGATTTAATCTCATCGCCTGAGAAAGTTAATAAATAAAAAATAAGTAAAAAGAAAACTACACTAACTGGGTATAATAATTGCGTATATTGCGGGATAAAAAAATGGATTTATTTCAATTTAAGCTTTTAATGAATTTACTGTAGTGCGTAGTCACAAGTAGACTCATTTTGTCACTTCCTTATTTCCCAAAAATATAATTATTAAGCTCACTTTTAAATATCAACTCTAATTTCATCACTTTCTCGAATAAAATTACAAAAATAATGTACAGGAGCTATTAATTAATCGTTACAAAACATAAAAAGTAATATCAAAGCAATGTTAAACAAAAAAAGTAAACTAGTGAATATCTTTATTATCACGCGAATTGTCCATTTGTTAATGTTGCTATCGGCCAAGTATTATTGCAGATGTCTGGGCTCGAGAACTAATTAAATTCTCATATTCTTGGAGGCTCTTATAGTATTGTGTCGCAGTGGGACTGCGTCTGTCTGTATATGCGATTCATTGTGGATTTGATTCCTGACTGACTCTGGAGTTCACTCTGGAGAATAGTTATATTTATTTTTTGTTTTCATTCCTCCGCTAGTAATACAACACGAGCTGGTAAGTTGCGTAATATGCAATGGCTTGTTCGACTGGAAAGTGGAAAACGGATTGTCAGATGTCTTGACTCTAGTTTCGGGAGAAAACGTGAATCTGCTTTTTTATTTTTAATTGGTTACCCATTTCTTGCATAATACGAGGTAAGCTAGTTGTGTGATCAATCCAACTCCATTTCCGGTGTTTGACTTGCCGATCGACCAGGGTTTCATAGCAGCATTTTCATAGATTTACGTTGGAGACTTTCTCGGACCAGTATATACCGAGAATCCAGCGTTGGCATCGGTCGATAAAGACATGGAGTCGGCAATAGATGTTCTTTATGACTTTCCATGTTTAGCATCCGTAAAGCAACTGGGTTTCACCATGAGACTGTAATAAATCGATCGTGCTCACTGCGAATGAGAGGCTCAACAGCTCTCGTCAGCTGATCTAATATAACCTTGCAGAGAACCTTAGATGTTACAGAATTCCCCCGAGTAGGATTCGAATCCACTGTCCACCACATTTACAATCAAACGCTGTACCACCGCGTCACGACACGTTGTCTCAACTCAAGTCTCAATCTGCAAGAAAACTCATTGTTTTAAGACAAATCCACCGAAAACACGAAACCGCTATTCACATGAGTGAAGCCGCGTGCTGGTCGCTAGTATTGTATATAGACTTTATCTATTGGATAGTATACAAGGAAAATAGAATATCACATATAACCACTGTATAAGGTTTTTAGGTTAAACAAACATTTTCAACGTATATATGAAAATATTTGCATCAACCATTTATCTGTTCAGTGACCTAAATCCTGATTTTCCTTTATAGATAAATACAATATAGCGACAAGCCCTACGTAGACTGGTACAATAGCAAATTTTACAAGAGAACGTTTCAAAGGTTCCTAAGATTGTAATTTTTTTTTTAAAAACATAAATTTAATCATACATTTTTTAGTATATGCAATATTGAGTATACGAAGTTTTTAAGCATGTCTTTTGAATAACTTAATAGCAATGCGTTAGGGGGGAGGAGGGGTTTGAGTTGTGTTTTTGCATTTGTACCAGTATAGGTATGCCAGACAATGCACAGCCAAAACGTTTTTTGTATAGTTGATACCTAGAAAATCTAATTACGTATAGGTTCCTTGGGGAGTGTAGAGGAGGACTAAGGAAGAATTTCCCTAAACTCTGATGATAAATGAAATCTAAGTCCACTTAAACTTAAGAAAAATAAAATTCAAACCATATTAATTTCGTAATAATGAAATAAGTTCGAAATAATACGAACTAACAAGTACTTTATATTATATTCCCTAACCTTATAAACCTTTTTTCACAATTCACTGAAGATTAAACCCTAATATATGATTCAATTTATTTTTACTTAATGAGCCTGCGAAGAACAAACAGTTCTCGTAATATGAACTGAAACTGGAGCTTTCCGAGCTTTTTCATATAAATTACTTCATCACTAACTGATGTAAAAAGCCTTTTTTATTTTTAAGCTTCTACATATGACTGAAACTTTTTACATTTTTAAAAAATGTACATAAATTTTTTAAAAGCAAATACAATTTGGGCTGCTGAAAGGGTTTTGTATTATTAGTAGCTTACACAATTATAAATGGCTATTACAATTTATATATATATATATATATATATATATATTGATACTAGGTTTGCTATATATTCACAATTCTTCTTTTTATTTCGTAAAGTTGTCTTTTTGAAAAACGTAAACAAACTTGGACGTAGTGAAATTCAAACCCGCGCTTCTTGGAAACGGTTCAAGCGTTCTGACCGCTAAGTCATGCACTCTACATCCGGCTACCTCGACATTCTTTTACGCTTAATACAACTTATTTTTGTGGTAAGCATGTCAGTAGAGAGATTGTAAAAATTTGCCTTAAGATTATTCTACGTGGGCGACTTGGGCGGTTTCCAATTTCCCAAGTGTATAAATAAAAGTTTAAAAATATTAAAAATATTTAAGGGTTTTAGAATGAACATAGGCTACTTTTTGTCCAATTTTTTTGAGTTTTTCCATATGTTTCATTGCTTTACGAAAAAGCCATCGGAAATACGAAATAACTATAGTTCATGAGGGTTAAGCCGCGTGCTTATATGCATGTAAAAAATATTAATAAATAAGGTTGTTTGTAAAACAAACACTACAGTTAATACAATTAATTCATTCACAAGCATTCACCGAACTAAATTTATTACGAGACCAACCTAATATATTACTAGAGCAAAGGTTTCTTGAATAATTTAACAGTAACATGGAAAAGTGACCAATGCCTTCTGTATAAAGGTGTATCAAGTATAATAACATACACACTTAAGGTGTGTTTCTTGTGTTTCTTTTAAAAAAACATCTGCCAGTAAACGCCGTTTGTTATGCTTTTGATTTCTACTGGGAGGTGCGTATACTTAACTATATTTCATTTCCCTGCTCTAGTAAGAGAAAACTCGGGGATGAGCTCGCTGTTTAACATGCAATATCTAAATTTTGGCCCGGAATTACAGAGATCGAAAATACTTTGACACTAGGCTTAATTAAAAATTTCAATTTTTTTCCTTAGATATATGTTAAGCCTTTCCTTATATATTTCCTTATATATATATATATATGTTACTACGAGTACTCGTATTGTCCTATAACTTAGGCCAACCTAGTATTAAGGCCAACCTAGAATAGAATAGAATCAAACAAAATACATATACTACTATGCAATGTATACAAAGTGGGTCTTGTTGCTTTAAGTTATCTCTTACAGACAACATTTAGTAGAAAAAAGAAAGGACTAATTATACTCATACGCATATAATATTTTTTTTACCTGACGTTTCGAACACTTTTAGCAAAATACAGTCAGCTCACTCTGCGAGAAGCCAGTTCAGTACGCCAGGCAAATAAGAATTCAACTGGCATACGAATGCCACCTCAGTCTACATGTGACCACGGACTACTGTAAAGTATTCGAAACGTCAGGTTTCTAAAATGTATTTTCGAATACCATAAATATACGCGATTAATCCAGTTGAAAATAGTTTAATTTCAAAATGTGTAATAATCGTGAAAATCAAAGAACTTATTATTATTAACTTAGGTGTTCCTTCCTAATCCTGCTATGCTCGATGAATTATTTTTTTTACATATAAACATAGAAATAGACGGATGCGTAAAAATTAAATAAATAAAAATTGTAATATCAACGAGGTACAGCTCGCAGCGAGTCCTTAGACTATTTCGGCCAAGCTTCCGTGATATTCGTAAATAATACAGCGTATTTCGCTACTTTATACTTTATATCCTGGAAGTTTCATCACGCTCTTAGAATAAAAGTATTATATAAAAATTACACAAACACTACTTGCGACATCAAATATAATAAAAAATGTTCATTTCATTTCATTTCAATTGTTCAAGAGGCGCGGGTTGAAATCCCGCTGCGTTCAAATTTTTATACGTTTTCTAAATATATAATCTATTTACTCTTTCATATACATTCATTTTTACAGCTTCACACTTTTCCCAACATAGCAGTATAGTCAGAGAGAACTGTCAATACACTCCGTTCTTCTCTTTCCGTCCAAATTCAACGCATTGCGTGTTGCCTACTGAAACTTCACGTCTCGGTTTGATTTATCAAAATGGAGAAATAAAAATAATTTAAATATAATAATTAATATTGGGAATAGAACCCACAACCAATCGCGTTTACAGTCAGACGCAGTCCCACTGCGCCGCGATGGCCTTATAAAGTAAATCATTCATCACAGCCATTAATTAAAGCAAGTGTAGAGGAAATGTGAATTTGTGTAAGAATTGACGCAGTACTAACCTGCATTGCTCGGGG
This sequence comes from Podotricha telesiphe, assembly GCA_038994665.1. Lineage (NCBI taxonomy): Eukaryota > Metazoa > Arthropoda > Insecta > Lepidoptera > Nymphalidae > Podotricha > Podotricha telesiphe. The sequence continues at coordinate 440,467 of JAOYRR010000388.1, forward strand.
TTCTTGACCGGTGCCAATGAACTTTTTGACGTGGATTACGCCTTTATGTCGGTCTGAAATTACTTTAGTAGGTTAGACTATTACGTAGTTTTGTGGTAAATATTTTCATTTAGTGATATATTATGTATGTATATTGATAGAAATTTTAGCTTCACACATAGTGACAAGACACTCCGTTCTCCGGTTTCCGCACAAGTCCGAAACTTTGTGTGTCGAGTAGCGGAACTCAACACCGCGCTTTGACTTGTCACCAGAGAGGAGAAATGAAAATAATTGATATACATCATTATTTAATTAATATACTTTTAAGCTAAATATGGATATTATATTATATTTTTACCACCGGCTTCTAATAATCACCCAGTTCAATGATGAACGTCCATCAATATTGACAATGACTAAAGCCACGCGTTCTACATCCAGCTACGTCGAAATTCTTATACGCTTATTACAACTTATATTTGTTGTTAGCATCTCTGTAGAGAGATTTTTACAAATTTCTGCTACCCAAAGATTATTCTACGAGCAATCGTTTCGCAAGAGAGTATGCTGTTTTCAATTTTTTTACATTTAAAGTGTTAATCACTTCGAAAATTGGAATATTTATTTGGAAAATGTATATATATTTTTTTTCTCTGCGTTTAAATATAAATGTAAGTATTGACTGTTACTTATATAAAGGAAATAGCTTCTTATAATATTTTTTACGAGTATGTTTTAAAATATGATGTACGTATGTGTGTGCGTGTGTGTGTGAGAGTGCTTGTGTGCATATATGTATGTACATAAGTCTGTATTTATGTATGTAATGTGTTTAAACCTTAAAAAATATTCAGCTCAGTCTGTGTTTAATACAGATTACGTTTCTGGTTTTAACTTATTCATGAAATTCAACTCATTCGCAAAAGAAACTTTTAATAAGCCGCTTCAATGGCTTTCCGAGACGAAACTGGGAATGACAGCTTCCGCCAAAAGTATTGGAAAAATATATAAAACATGCAGCTTAGTGTACAGTGTATACAAGTATGAATATGTGTATATGAAATTCAAAACTAAAGTCATATAGTTTTAATTAAAATAAGAAGTTACATGCTTATATATTTGAACGTCAAACATTTTACCACCGGTTCCCTAAAATTAATACCTTAGACCTGAGAAGAAACGGCGCAAGAAATAATTTAATGAATAAATATTGTATTACATATTGATTTCTTTATAACAGTGTCGGTTAGGAGCTGGAGGATTGAGAGTTTTAAACACTAGTTTCTTTATGCCTACTCTGCCTGCATACATGATAAATATGCTAAGCTAATTAAAGTGTATTTGAACCTGTTTTGTAGTATTCACTGCAGCAATTGAGTAACACTATTATTTATTTATTTTTTTGTATTTCAAGATTTTTTTTATATTTGAAGGGACATCTTATTACAAATATTTATATGTATATAATTTAAAAATATAAAATGTTTATTTTGCTTGTAATCACCCCACTGCATAATTAAAGTGTAAATTAAACGCAGTTTTTTGTTTGCGATAGATGGATAGAACTTAAAAGTATATTCACTCGTTCTTGGAGCCCATCCAAGCACTTTATCCAATTGAGTTATACCTCTACCACGCTATTTCCATCTTTTATCTTCCGATTTACACTGTAAAAGGTACAATCTATTTTCTATTCCAGCAGGAATTTTAAGAAATCCTCTCCGTCAGTCTCAATTTTTATATTTTTTTATAAAAAAAAAATATCTCATGCAATAGCATTCTCCTTTGCCTAACGATTGCTTATAATCTTTGGCTAGCAGAAAATTGTAAAAATCTCTACAGATGCTAACAAGAAAAATGAGTTGTATTAAACTAGTAGAGTTTCGACGTAGCCGGATGCAGAACGCAGGGTTAGCGGTCAGAGCGCTTGGACGTTCAAATTTTAATACGTTGTATAAAAATATTTTTCATATAAAAATACTATAGAATTTTTAATCATTTTATTTCATAAAGTTATAGTGTTTTCATAATTTAGCATAAGCTTAAATAGAAGTTACATACATAAACTTCGTTTCAATCGCCTGTATTGGCTACTGTTAGGCGAAAATAGTAACTTTGCGAGACCATAATTTTAAGATTTTCTATTTTCCATGGAAATTATTGTAAATTTAATGCTTTCATAACGAGTGAAACCAACACAACTAAAACAACTATACAACTTAAATATTTACATATTATACAAATTTATTAGCGTACTCTAGAACTTGATATAAATCAAGTACCACCAAGCTTAGAGGCCGCCGTGGTGAATCGAAGTGTGACAGCCTCTGATTGTGAATGCGATAGATTCTGGGTTCGATTCCAATTTAGGGTAATGATCATATTTAAAAAATATTCTCACTCTTGCGTAAAATGTCAAATTGATGTCTAAAGAAAGTATAACTTTTAGTTTCACCACTATGCAGAAGGTTTTGAAGACAAAAAATAAATAGCGTACTAGCTTATCGAAAATAACATATCTTTAAAATCTTATAACTTAAATAATAAACAATATTTTGGTATTATGGAAATTGAACCTAGAACCAACAATACAAACACACACAAACTGATCCAGTTAGCTCACACAGTATTTGTAAAAATGTAGCACAAACTAGAATCTTTCGTATTCGTAATGTTAATCCGCTTAAAAGCATAAAGCATTTCAATTTCTGTGACCTTTTTGCCTTTGCTTTGAAGCTAACCTTTTTCATCTGTATGTTAAACTTTAAAACGTACGCCTTTCCTTTTTTTATTTATCTACATAACTCTCGAATATGTTTGAGATAGTTTAACATAATTTAGTGACTAGTCACTTCGCTTTACATTTGGAGAGTCTTGTAAATTTATAATACACAAGATTATTATAGTTAAAGACAAAATTAATGTAATTGATACGTTAGATGGCGGCACAATAGACACAATGTTCGGCTGAATACAACCATTGAGATTTCAAATCCCATTGATGTTTATATGACACAGTTGATCTATATATTTTAAGAGAACGTAAAAAATTTGAACGCAGCGGGATTCGAACCCGCGCCTCTTGGAAACCGTCTAAACGCTCTAACCGCTAACCCACGCGTTCTACATCCAGCTGCGTCGAAATTCTTATACGCTTATTACAACTTATATTTGTTATTAGCATCTCTGTGGTGAGATTTTTATAAATTCCTGCTACCCAAAGATTATTCTACGAACAATCATTTGGCAAGAGAGAATGATATTTATTAAATATTTATAACATTTTAAAGTTTTAATCACATACTTTTAGAAAACGTATAAAAAATTAGACGGAGCGGGATTAGAACCCGCGCCATATGCTTAACGAACACTTTAAAATAGTAAAAACAATGGATCTAATTTGGCAATAATTTCGGAAGAGGGTGACGTGCCACTATTTTCTTTATCCTATAAGATATCTACATATTTTGAGTTTGCTTCAAAATTAAAGAAATGAAACAGTGTCGCCAGTTTTTAAGTAAATATTATACAAATACCCTAATCTTTTTAGAATTTAAGAAAAAATAAAAACTTTTTCTGATAAGAACTTTCTCCTGAACAATAATAACGAACTGACTCTCCGCCTGTCTAGAACCATGTTCAATTCAATTGTACTGTAGATTTTGTTTAAATTTGGTTAAGTAGAGAGAGAGTGGAGAGTGAAGATGAGCATCATTACGTATTGTGAGGAGTGTCTTCTCTTAGTATCAAGGAAAACTATTTTCTGAGAAATAAATTACTAATTTAATTTTTTTTGCTCCACAGCAGCATCACATGCTCCAATCGTAAGGGTGTTCAGCTTGGAGACAGCGAGCCGCACCGAGCCGGACGGCTGCCGCCAGATGATCGGCTCATTTTGGAACTTGTGCCGCGCGTGCCCTTCCATGCCCGTGGATAAGGTTAGTTGTTTTTAATATTTTTAAAATTTGACACACTTATGGATGGAAAATATATTTTTAGATAACATCAATATTATACTTATCAATAACAATAATACACTTAGTGGTGGAGTATTTGAACGGTTCCCAAGAAGCGCGGATTCGATACCCAATACGGCTAACTAAAAAACGACACGTATCTAAAAATAAAAGAACTTGCTACAAAAATATTTACCAAAAAGGTTTCACAACCTTTTTTGTTATTTAATCATCATAGTAAGTAAATTATAAAATGAATAACAAAAAGCTAACACAAACAATTTTCACAATTTTAAATATTTTGGACAATTCACATTCAGCTGGATTTAAAATAAATGTCATGGATTGTTACTAGAAGTTGGATATCCAAATGTATTTCCATATTAAGTAGTCTGTGATACACAGATTTAAAAAAAAATAAAATTGATGTACTCGTATAGTGTTCTAAATAACAAAAGTTGAGTTGTCTATAAATGAGCAATGAAATAGGCAAAACATTGATTTATATACTAAGAAGCGACCCACCCGTGGCTTCGCCCGATTGAACTTAGGTGTTGCGTATTTTCGGCTGCCTTTACATCAAACAATGAAAGTCTCGCATAAGTCAAAAATTCAAAATGTAAGAATAAAGTAGCCTATGTTCATCTCAAGGCCTTCAAGTCTAACTGGGTTTGACCGTGATGACGTCACTGACAGACACTTACTTTCATATTTATAATATTAGTATGGATATGAAAAATAGTCATTAATTTAAACAAACTCAAAAACTAGTTATTCTAGTCAAAGTGGAAAAGACCTGATGAAAGGCCTGAAAGGATCGTCGTAGGCGGTGTTCAGATACTAATAGATGACCTGAACGCTCGGTTGCCTTGTCTATAGTATAACGGGCGGATTTGCCATTGCGACGGGCGGACTTGTCATTGCGACGTGCGGATTTGTCGTTGCGACAGGCGGACGGACAAATTTTACGTAGACTGGCACACATACAAAAACACAATAATACAGGAAAGCGATTTGAAGGTCTCGTAACGTTATAATTTTCTCCTTATTCATATGCAATGATAAAATGTTCTGAATGCTGAATATTACATGTTCGAGGTTTATCATTTAATTGAATACAAGAAAATTACAACCTTGGGAACCTTCAAATAGGTATATTGAATTTATATATATATATAAAGGCGTATATATAAAGAAAAGATAGATATAATATCCGTAATTTTGCGCTTGTAACAGTCTAGGTAGGACTCGTCAATTGTCGAAGCTGCCCACCACCCTTGACTCCGCATCGTGCCTTGCTGGCTCCCGCCGCCGAGACTCACGGAAGATTGAGGTTCCCGAAGCCTCTGCTAGTGGCGATCCAAGAAAAGCACCTTGAGGTTTTAGTGGGTACACTGACGGCCTACATCTACCGGTCCGGAGTTCCACATAACCCGTCCGAGTCCTCAATCGGGCTGGTATCCGTAATAGATTTCCTCACCGGTAACCGGTCATTAAACTTAAATAGTTATATACAATTATTTGATAATTGTTTAATATATATTTTTATACTTCTTCCAAACCATTCAAAATATTGAATAAAGTCAATTCGATAATTAAATATACAAAAATTATATCATATATTATAATTAAATATATAATAAAAATTATAATAAAATATAAAACAGATTTACAAATTATTATAAATAAATATATACATAATTATATTATTTAATATGTGCAAATTTTCAAGCATTTTAGACGACAAAAAGTATATCAAAATAATTCTTCCTTATTGATTGATCTTCCATACATGCGAAGTTAGCTTTAATTAGTAAGTGTGTCAAATAAAACACTTTCAACTAAATGCAAATTTTATTTACTTCAATAAAAACATAACAATAGGTTAATTAAAACATTACAAGAGTTCTCAACTAAAAGCTCACAAATAAAAAGCTCTATTCAAATATGGCGTCGAAGTAAAATTCTTGTTCATTTAACTCTTTGTAAAGAGAAACCCGTTGGCGGTTGGAATTGTCAGTCACTCTTGCTTTGTATGCAATCGAGGCAGCTTGTGATTGACTTTAAGTTTTATTTTAGCATAGTGGCACAGTGGCGCGTTTGACTTTAAACGAGATTGGTTTTGGGTTGAATCCTCATTCGGTGGAATAGATATGTTAAATTATTTTTAATTTCTCGCTCTGGCAAGGTGAAGTTCGGCGTTAAATATCGCCAATCAACACGAGTGTCACTTTCAATGATAAACTAAAACTATTTTGATATGTATAATAATTTGTTGGTCATAAACATTAAATCCACATATAGCCGCTGTGCGTCGTCCGTCTGTCAGTTACTCCACTGAGTAGGAGGAGTCCACTGAGGAGTTACTGACACTGAGTAACTTACTAGTAACTGGAAAGTTTTATATATATATATATATTCCTTGGGCAGAGACCGAAAGTAGTGAGTTTTAGTACACTTTTCTCTGCCTACCCGCATATTGTAAGAAATGTATAAAAATAAAAATATTGGATTGTCCCAAAAATAACTGGTTAATTTTGAGACGACTTGAAAAATTACTAATAGCTAATTGTTTTAGTTAGGCTTTCTAAAACAGGCACAAATTAATAATTACCAATAAAATAATTCCAAAATAAGAAGTTCATTGTAAAATACTAAAAACTAATTTACTGACTTATTTCTGTTAGTAGCATCTTTCTGTAGAGAAATTTTTATATATTTCTGCCACCCAAAGATTATTATACGAACAATGGTATGGCAAGAGAGTGGTTTTTTAACACTTTCCAAAGTGTTATTCACATACTTAGGTAATTGAAAACCTGTTTAAGAAGAACGTCTAAATAACTAAAATAAGTTATAATAAGGGTTTTCCTCTACATATTACTTTATGGAATGGAGAGTTAAAATGTATGTGTGTGCGATTTATCACCATCATACTCGTGTCTTAAGAGCTTAAACACAAGTAGCATCTTCACTTCACTTCATATTCAAGACACGTCACTTTCCGGCCAAATCCGAGATATAAGACGAGTTGTGGAATAAATGTACGAATGGGAATAGAACCCACAAACATCGCGTATTCAGTCAGACGCCGTCTCACTACGCCAGTATGGTAATTTCAACTTGAAATTAAAATATTTAAAAAAAAAATCTTAGGTACATATTTTCTTCATACATATTTGTATTTATCATTGTTGTACAATTTCTATGAAAAATAAACTAGAAAAATTGTAGATTAGCTCGACACGTCTCATGACAATGCCCTTCACACGACATTGTCCGCAATACGATAGACGAGGGTTGTTTCATACAAAAACCGAGCTCGCGCTGACGTAGCCTTGGTACCAGTGTTAGATATTGTTTCATTGTTTATTTATTAGTATAATAATAGTGATGGTATAAGCATATTTGTATAATGATATTAATTAAAATAAAGGTCATCGTTGCGCAATGTGACATCGTCTGACTCAACGATTGTGTATGGGTTCGATTCGCACTCGGGATTTGATGATATTTCAATAATTTTCATTTCCCCGCCCTGGTACCTAAGAAAAAGCACATCGTTGATGAGCCTCCAATCAACACGCAATGTCTCGGTGCAAGTTCGGCGGAAAATGGAGAATAGAGTGTCTTGACACTCGTCTACCCTGCTATGCGGGAAAGAGCGGGGAGCTGGAAACATGTCTTAATTATCATATTAAACATATTTAAAATAATATATATATATACAGAATAGGGCGTGTGATTTGGTACAGATAAAGGTTATATGACCAATGCTGAATATCAACATTTTTATACAATAATGCATTAATCATACATTAAAGAAATTAAATAAATAAATTAAAATAATAATGAAATTAAATAATAAAGTGTGTAATACACTATTTAAAATCATATTTTAGAAAACGTATAAAAATTTAAACGCAGCGGGATTTGAACCCGCGCCTCTTGGAAACCGTCCAAGCGCTCTAAACGCTAAGCCATACGATCAACGCAAATATGATTTTCAATCAGTGTGTGAATAAAACTTTAAACTGCTTAATATATTACACACTATGCCGTGTTTTACATACACTTTTTTAAGTTGTTGCCAGTTGCCATTTTCCCTAGAAATAGATGCCAGGATTTTTTTGCGGCATCTCTGTTATTACCACTGAAGGCGATATAAAACGGTAATACCATTCAGAAAGTTCTCAGTAATACGATATAAACGACTAAAACTTTATAATTACAAAATTTCGCTTTGTTGAAACATTGTTTTGAGTTTTATTACATTGATAAATGCCCTTAATACTTTCTTCATTTATTATTCGTATTCTTTGGGATGCAGTAACGGTTCTAAGTTCGATTCCAATACGAGCTAATTATTGGATATAGTTAAGATATCGTATTCAAATTATATTACTGTCTTGGTTCTGGTAATACGAACACACCGTTAAATTCCGCCATTCGTGCAAAATCTAGAAATGAAATGAAGAAAGTTTTATCTTGAATAATCTAAACAACTAACTTAACTTAACTCTAAGTTGTTTATCTTGATTTTAATGTCAATTTAAATATATATGTGTATTAAACTTAAATAAAGAAATCTCACAGCTCACTTTTAATACGAATTGTCTTATGCGTCTAAAGAGCTGATCCTGACACACTTCACCTTACTAAAAACTAGAAGAAAGTTATATTTTAAATAGAATGTATGTGTATATATTTTGCACTTGTTAAACATATTTAAGAAAACATATAAAAAATTTGAATTTACGCATAGATATTCGAAGCCACGTCTCTTGGAAACAAGCGCTTTGAACGCTAAGCTATGTTCTACATACGGCTGCATCGAAATTCTTATACGCTCTGAATTCAATAAGCGAAGATAATGTTATTTAAAGAAATCAATTATTTTCATAAGTAAATATTTTTTTTAAAAAGTGAAGTGTTAATTAATCACACGCATTCTCTCTAAACAAACGATTGTTCGTAGAATAATCTTTGGGTAGCAGTTATTTGTAAAAATTTCTCTACAGAGATGCTAACAACAAATATAAGTTGTAATAAGCGTATAAGAATTTCGAATTAACTGGATGTAGGCTTAGCGGTCAGAGCGCTTGAACGGTTTTCAAGAGGCGCGTTTTCTAAATCCCGCTGCGTTCTAATTTTTATACATTTTCTAAATATATGTTTTTCAATTTCCCAAGTGTGCGAATGACACTTTAAAAATGTTAAAAATTACGTTATTCTTTATAGATGTTTTATAATAATTATATAAGAGTTTGGCATTTTATCACTAGATTTATATTTTAACTAACAAAATGCAACATCAAGGGCCCTCCCCTTGAGTGATGCTGCCGACACTTTGCCTTATCAACTTAGTGAGAAATTTCTCCGTTTATCATAATGTACAATCGTACATCTCTAGGATAACCATCATAGAGATTATTTACTCCATTCAATTTTTTTCACATTTAAGGGAATTTAAGGACTCAATTATACTCGCTTGCCTTTCTAGATCGGAGAATCAGCTATTTCTTTAAATCTACATGTGACGACCATAGACTACTGTAAAATGTTTGAAATGTCGAGTTTTCTAAAATATATTTTCGAATACCAATAATATACGCGATTAATTGGGTTTAAATAGTTTCACTTCGAAATCTTTGATATATTTCGACGAGTAAAATTTTAACTTACGCTTATCACGAGATATATACAGTAGAAACTTAATAAATAACACATTTAATCAAAAGTTTTTGTTCAAAAGAGACTTTTTTTATGAGACCAAATACAGATTATGCCCTATCCATCAAACAATGGAATATCAAAATTAGTCTACTCAGTACAAACTTATGTCTGGTCAAACATATATATATATACGTGTCGAATAGAAAGCCTCCTCCGTTTTTTTCGTCGTTTAAAAAGTTATTCTAAGCTCGTGACTGCATCCACATCATATGAATTCTCGCTTTACTTAGGCAGAACAATAAGCTTTAAGCTCTAGAGTTTGCATATTTTATTATTCCTTATCAACACTGTGCAGCAGACACGTTGCTAAAGGGTTACTTTTAAACTTTGAATTCCATAGAAATAGAACTTCAATGCCTTTGTTAAAGCAAAATGACGTTTTCATTATTTCACAAAGTTGAGGGCGTCCAGGCGCAGTAGAACAGCGTTTGATTGTAACCGCGATCGATTGTGGGTTCCATCCTATTCGGAGGAATTACATTTATATTATTTTCACTCCTCCGCTCTGGTAAGATAAAACGCGGACAGATAGAATGATAGAAATACTTTGCAAAGGCGCTATTACAACCTTTGGTGGAAGGAGCATGGTCTTAACTGATACGGGTTAGTGCTAATGAAGAAAATTAAAAAAAAGATTAAAAAAACAAAACATTATTCACTGTTTCTGTGCTTACCGAAATAAATGTCACTTAAGTAAATAATAACAATAATACAGTAAATGTTATATATTAAACATATATTTTTTAATAATTCATTCATATAATTCATATAATATAATTTATTGTTCTAAATTATTATCAGACGTTAAATTCAGAATACTCAATAGAACTGTTCTCGGCTCAAAGTCTCCTGTTTCAGGAATGTGCAGGCTTCACAATAAAAATTGCGTAAAAGTTAATATTTTTCATACAATCACAAAAAAATCTGAGGTATGTAAATAACCCAAGTCACTTGAGTATTATTAGATTTATATTTTTGTGTTTTACATTTTTTTTACACATTTTTAGATTTTTTTTTGTCTTTCCCTTCTATTTTATTTTTTTTTGTATTTTTAAACAACTATTATTTTATACATGCAGTGTTTACCTCATATATGGTTGTAACATAGTTTTAAGTTTATTAAATTGTATATATACTGTATTTTTATTATGTATAAATTATTGGTAAACCGGATAAAAAAATAAAAATTAAAAAAATATTTAAATATATATATATATATAAAAGGCGTAATTGAGGTCCGCCGCTCAACACGAAATAAACAATGTCTCGAATTCGGTCGAAAAGTGAAAAACAGAGTATATTGACACTAACTTCTCTACGACTAAACTAATATACGAGAAAAAGCATGGAGATGATAAAAAATATATATTTATATTAGTTTTTACAATTTAATTTACTTAAGCTGTAACGGCATCAAATTGCTGGCAAAATTCATAGAATGTGAATCTTTTAATATTTTGACAACAAAAGCTAATGGCATACTCGCTGTAATGTAATTTAATATAACGATGCTATTTTTCATCAACGTGATTTATGATGAAATTGTAGGACACTATGAGCCATCGTGGCTCAGTTGGGAAATGCTGAATATCCAGCTTAGGTTATGAGTTCAAATAGCAATCAACAAAACATTGTTGTAGTAGTTGCAGTAGTAGACATGTAGTTTTAGATTTTGAATAATGGCACTAAATGTATGAAAACTGTATTTGAGCTTTCTCCCTTTAAACAATGTAAAAAAAAATTTAATAAATAGCATTCTCTCTTGCCAGACGATTGTTCGTAGAATAATCTTTGGGTAGCAGAAATTTGTAAAAATCTCTCTACAGAGATGCTAACAACAATTTTAAGTTGTAATAAGCGTATAAGAACTTAACTGGTAAGAACTTAGCTGGTAACAACGTAGCTGGATGTCGACCGCATGGTTTAGCGGTCAGAGCGCTTGAACGGTTTTCAAGAGGCGCAGGTTCAAATCCCGCTGCGTTCTAATTTTTAAACGTTTTCTAAATAAGCCTTCTTTCTCTCATTCCGTAGCAAATACGTTTTTTAAACTGTATTTAGATAAATATATACAACATAATTATGATACATTCTGCCTCAAGATTAAAATTAAAACCCACATGATGCCCATATGATTTTTTCATGCTAAAATTAAAGATTTCAAAAGCTAGCACTAGAAAACTGTATATTATGAGCCTCAAAGAGATTCTTTAAGCATAAATAAGTATTTTTTTCACTCTTCGTTTGCTCAGACATAGTACTATGAAATAGCCATTTTTCAAACGAGCGGTTTACTGAAGGTTTAAAAATAAATAAAATAAAAGCATTTTATTTAAACAACATTTAAGAGGCCATCTTGGTGGTGTGGGACAATGGCTGTGGACGCGATGATTGAATGGACCCACATTTATATTATTTTAATCTCTCTCTCTCTCTGCTCTAGTAAGACAGAACCCGGCATTAAGTACCGCGACTCAACACACAAGTTGAATGTCATGGAACTCAATTCGCCTTAAGTGAATAAAACATATATATATATATATGTACATATATATAACATTTCGAGCAGAGGAAAGCAATGAATGTTTCTGAACTTCACACTACTTGCAATATTATGAAGTACAATTTTTTTTTATATATTGTTTATTATATTCATTCCGGAGCTTATGCTTTTTTATATCTACATTGTTTATGTTTCATTTTTAATTATAACTTGATTACTACATAATTAGTTTCTATAAGTTATTTAAATTGCATAATGTTTAATAGACTGTATAGTGCTTCATTTGGATACTTAATGATCAAAAACATAAACAATATGAGACTACAAGTACAGGTAATGTCGAACTAACAGTTTTAGGTATCCAAGTAAAGAACACGAGGGGTTCTAGGCTTATTAATTAGCGACCTAATTCGATATACGTGGGATGAACTATAAAAGTAATTTATTAAGGCTTCGTTTGGAAATAATATATTTGAAGAGTACAATTTTCGCTGACTAGTTAGTGTTCTAATATTTTTTTATGAGATGACAATTGAAATTCATGCTTTTTTACAGCTTTACACTTTTCACCACATACATTGGCAGTGTCAAGTCACTCTTCCTCCACTTTTCACGCGAAATCGAGACATTGCGTGTTGAGTGGCGGAACTCAAAGCCGCGCTTTATCTTAGGTAGCTGAGAGGGGAAATATTTTGAATAAAAGTCCCGGAGTGGTAATCGAATCCACAATCAATCGTGTTTACAGTAAGACGCTGTCCCACTGCACCATGATGGCCTTAAATTAATACTTTAGTTATATAATTAAAATTTATATTAGATAATATTTCTATTTCATAGGTATTTTATATCGTAAATGAATAAAATACTCCTAACGATGCACCTGCCCGCTTATTGTTTAATCTAATTTAGATAATATTTGTAGTAAAATTAAGGTATATATTTTTCGTTTCCGTTGAACTGACAATCTCAACAGCCATTAATCCAACATATTTATACACGATATATATACCAAAATATTTTTTTTTTTTTCAAATATTGCCTGTATGTCTGTCAGTTAGTAGCGGCTAGTCTCTGGAACGGCTAGACCAATATTGACTAGGCTTTCACTGGCAGATAGCTGATATAATAAGGAGTAACTTAGGCTATTTTTATGTTAGAATTCCACGCGGACGTAGTCGCAGGCACAGGTAGTAGTATATATATATTAACTGAAATGATTTTAACTGCAATACATCACGGTACGACTACACAAAAGCCTTCAATATCCTTTTATATTATGATTTGAAGCGTTAAAAATTCATCTGATAAGGGAGGGTTCACCACTTTCCTTTCAGAACTCCGCCTTTGAGCTCCATTGACTTCTCATACAATGGCACAAAATGTACAAAGCTAGCTAAATTGATAATTATGAAGTAGATATAGATAAAGGATTTAATTCTAATTGAGGAAAAAAATAATACTGCCTATGTAATTTTAATACAAAAAGTAGCGTTAAATGTCTAAATTATTTTTTAATTTATTTTAAGTAAGTCGCATATTTTTTTGTAATTTCGATAGACAGAGCTTTCACACTTATCACCGTATAGCAGGGTAGTCAGAGAGAACCTAGTGTCCAGACACTCCGTTCTCTACTTTCCGCCCGAAATCGAGATATTCCGTGTTGAGTGGCGGAACTCAACGCCCCGATTTGTAAATATTTTAAATATAATATACCTCTGAATGGAAATCGAACTCACCATTAACCACGTTTACAGTCAGACGCTGTTCCACTGCGCGGTGATGGTCTTTATTCTATTTCTAAATATATATATATTTTAAGCCTCGCTTATTCCACTTATTGAACCCACTAACGTGTATATAACAAATATCCGGCTATTACAATAATCTAAAGCCTTTTAGAACCTAAAACTGCCTTCAAAGGACGCAATCACAATACATAAAAGTAATATCCGTACACCATCCCTTTCCATCTTCTTATTCCCACATGAATCGCAGACCATTTTATATATGTCAAAGCTAGCGCTCTGATTGGTCGATTTTATTCTTAGAACGTATCTCTGCTTCCCTATTGGCTGATTTTTTGGGGTCATCGGCCTTTAAAACACCTTGAACCCTGTCTGTCCTTGGAGTGTGTGAAACCGTGAAAGCTCTTTATCGTACTTTCTTGCGGCGAATTTCATTTTTCAAAAGGTAATTGCGCTTTTTCACGATCTAAGTAATTTTATGATTGTTTCATTATTTGTTAGAGTTATTTTGTATATAAACGCTTAATTGAGATGTAAGTGATTTAAAATATTTCTAAATGTAATAGATAGAGCCGGACTGTACACGTGATAGGTGTGGGTTCGATTCCCATTCTTTGAATGAAGATACTTAAGTTAAATGTTAATTATTTTATATTTTCCACTCTACCGATATGAAGCGTGATGGTGAATGATACAAAATTGGTCGGAAAGCGGAGTGTCCTCACACAAGGATCTCTCTCCAAGCCTACCCTGCTACAAACAAGAAATCTATAAACAAATCATCTGAATTACGCAGAACCGAGACACCTAGAAATATAGCAATCTGTTCTCAATTATCCGCCCATTTTTACAAACATTGCGTATTTATACTGAAATCTAATACGTATATTTTTTTGTCAATTGTATTTGAAGGACATTAGATGTGTGGGTGTTACATACACAGCAAACATTACCCCTGTTCTGTCTGGATGGTAACTTATTTATATACCTATATATATGTACAAAAAACACAAAATCAATATTTGCCAAATTAATAAAACTATTTTGGCGAAATATTCTCTATAAACGATGCTTCATATATAAGGTTTGTTAACTTCTCGCTTTTCATTTTTAATTATTTATTTATTTGCACACAACATTAAATTGACAAAAACAATAGGTACGAAATACATAAAAAAAAAGGAATGTACAAAAGACGGTCTTATAGCTATATAACCATCTCTTTAGGCACAAAATGACAAATTAAACGCGTCTCTGTCGCAATAAGACTAAAGCAATTCGTATGACCCATCAACAGAGTAATAACCTGTAATTTTATAAGGTTTCCTACATTGATCATATGATAAAGGGAGTATTGATCTAGTGCTTGTTCTAGACTTGCTGTCTGAAGGAGTTGGCTTTAAGCCAGGCTGAGTAGTTATCTATACCAACATATAGCTATGTATATAATAATTATTAGTTTACATAATACTAGCGACTTCGCGCGCGTGAACTAAAGGCGTTTCGTATTTGTGGCGGCCTTTTCGTAAAACAATGAAATTCCTGGAAAAATTAATTGAAAAAAAATAGAGAAAAAAGTAGCCAGCTTTCATTCCGAGACCCTCTTGTATCTCTATACAAAATTTCATCACAATCAGTTCAGCGGTTTGGCCGTGCGAGACAGACAGAGTTACTATTGCATTTGCAATATTAGTAAGTATACTAGACCTAATTTCAACTTTTCTTTTGTATTAGAAGGAGAAATTAGAGACACAATACTTTGAGCTAGTGACGCATACTTAAATATTTTTTTTTTTTTTTAAATCTATTTTTATTTAGGGTCTTTTTATGTAATAATACAAAAATGTCAGCCCCATCGTTCCCTAGAACAATCTTCAAACACACAATTATAGCATTTCCTTAATCTTCTAAGAACACTATTTATACTTAAATTTATACAACATCTTAGTTACCACAGAACAAGGTTCAGACAATAAATATTGGAAAACACCTACATCTCTTAAATTGAAATTATATCGACGAATTAAGTCTTGATGGGCCCCGGCATTACGGACACATTCCACTTAGAAATGGTGAATATAATCCTCCACTCTGCACAATTCACAGTTAGGAGAATTTACTTTCTTCATGAGAAAACTGAATTTCTTTAACGGAATATGCCCAGCACGCAACCTAAGAGCAATAACAATTTGTTCGTGTCATTTTTTTTTCACCAAACCATGGGATCTGAGGAAGCTTATTCTGAATAACTTTATACCATATTCCTTTTAATTTTGATCTCTCATCAAAATACTCTTTCCAAATTTTTCTGACTTCCCTTTTGTACTTGATTAAAATATTCAAAAAAGTCAGGTAATATCTTTAAATTTTTACCTTCCACGAATGCCCGCTTTGCTAGTTTGTCCGCTTCCTTATTTCCCTTAAGTCCAAGGTGTGAAGGAACTAATTGGAGTTTGACAAAAATGTCTCTGTTATGTAACATAATAATCCTATCTAATATTTTATAAGCAACTGATATACCTCTTGCCTTTAATGCAACTAGTCAAATGAAGCAAAGCATTTTTACTGTCCGAGAAAATAACTATTTTATTACAATTAAGAGAGGAAACATACTCGTACACCAGTGCCATAAAATTGCAACCAGTTCCGCTGTCATAATTGTAATGCTATTTTAACGTGTAACTGAAAAAAAAATATGAAGATAATTTAGTTCAATTTATTGATAGTTTCGTATTTTGATGACACGGACGTACAATTGTTATTGATGGTAATTTATGACTATAAAAATCGTATTGTAATAAATCACATTTTGAAATGAAACTATTTTTAACCGGATTAATCGCGTACAATTTTGGTATTCGAAAATACATTTTAGAACCCGACATTTCGAGCACTTTACAGTAGTCCGTGGTCACAGGTAGACCGAGATGGCACTTGTCTGTCATTTGTTACAATTATTATCTCAAACTACCGCCAACGATGTCATAGTTGCCTCGCGTACTGCCCTGGATTCTTGCAAAATGAGCTGACTGTATCTTGCTCTCTGGTGTGATCGGATTGAGACTTCAAAGTTTTCACTATTGGGACCCAGGTGATCACAACCATTATAATACACGGTAGTCTCCTCAAAATCCAATATATAATCGATATGATGAACTGATTTAATTCGATACTCCGTATCAAATTATAAACGTTTGTACCGCGTTGACATGTAATTGTAGTAAAAAACCACGGCTTCCTAATATGTGAAAAATTAAAAAATATATAATTTAAGCCAAGCTGTAATGGGAAAAGACCATCATGGTGCAGTGGAAGATCATCCGACTGAAACCGCGACAGGTCGTTTTGATTCTTACTCCATGAGTATATTTAAATTATTTCTGTTCCTCCACTTTGATAAGATAAAGCGCGGCTTTGGGGTCCATCACTAACTTAACAGTGTGTCGTTAATGGGCGGGCTAATGAAGAACTTCTCTTCTATTCTTGACACTAGGTTCTATCAGACTACTAAAGCTGCTTATACGATATTTGAGATGCCATCGCGTCCCAATAGTTTTGGGAATTGTTTCCATACGGGAAAATTATGATAGTTCAAATAATCATAGCCATGGTCTAATTAGACAAATACCAACATAAGTAACTACCCAATGTGTAATTTCACTAAGATATAAAACTAAGAGCGAAGTAATATATGTATTGACTTCGACTTTAACGTCATATAATTAAGTCCTTCTACTATAGTATACAAAAATGTGGTTGAGCTAAATCGAAAATCGTAATTTTATTATAAAAACCGTAACCGAAAACCGTGTTTAAGATATAACAATTTATAAGAAATAAATCTTTAGTAACGAATAATCAGTAAGAAATAATCTAACTGCGCTACAATTAATAAAAGACATAGCTAGCATTTCTAGCATTGCATTTATACCGAAAACATGAAGAATTAAACTGTAATTAACGTCTCTGCGTGCAGCGTTTATTAAAGAATTTCATTAGGGAAAAGAAATTCACAAACTCGAGTCTAGTTCAAGTTGTAAAAATCCACACAAACAATTTTCTAGCTATAAACTTTTGGCAGTGTTTGTAAGACGTAGAGGTGCCCCGAGGAATACACGCCTCAGATGTCGTGCCAACTCTCAAATAAGGCTCATTGTATACTTAGTTTAAATAAAAATTGTATTTTGACGTAGAAATGTTTTTGGTAAATGCAAGTTGTAATTTAATTAAATATTATATAAGTTTCTTTGTATTACAATTAAATACCATATTGGGCCTTTTCTTATATTTTCTGTACTTTATAAATTTCAACGTGGCGCTGTGGGGCAGCGTCTCAATGTAAACGCGATTGGATGTGGGTTCAATTCCCACGTGAAGATGAGGTTTAAATAATTATATCTTCATTCTGGTGACCAAAGTGCGGTGTTAAGTTTTACCAATTAGTGAAGAAAGGAAAGTGGAGAATGAAGTATCTTGACACTAGATTCTCATGAATACAAATCATTTAATAAATCTAAGTACAAATATAGTCGTTCCACGGCTATATTTTTACTTAGATTAAAATAACCTAAAATCTGAAAATTTCAAACCGACATAAATGTATTTTCTAGTTTGGTACACATTCATTCCACGTCCGTCGAAACTTAATCAGAGTCCTCGCTGCCGCATTGAAATCCGTTGCCAATATTGCTTTACGTAACCTGGGGGTGCTATTTCCTTTCAAAATGTGAGTCTCAGACGGTTTAAAGATTTACTGGAATATAGAAATGTATGGAAACATAAAATATTATTAAATATCCCGTATACCAGTGTAGCTAGAGAGAACCTGGTGTCAAGTTTAATTTTTCATTTTCCACCCGAAATCAAGACGGCGAGTGGCGGACTTACGTTTTAACAGAGTGAGTAACGGAAGTTATTTTAAATATAACCCCGGATTTATTGAGAGACCCCAATTACAGTACAGACAGACGCTAATATTATATAACGCTAATATAAGTTGATATTTTTATTATGTCCATCGTGGTGTAGTGGAAACGTGTTGTACTGAACGCGATGCTTGTGCATACAAGTCCCCGAATATATTATACCTATATATAGTATAGATGAGTTGTATACGATCGATGTAAATTTGATTCCTAAATAGGGGAATATTATGTTCAATTTTTTTATGTTGAACATATTTATGTAGGCACTTTCCCAGTCTCATATATAATATAAAATATACTTTGTCTAAGTAATACAAAATATTTTATTCACAACGGAATTTCAAAATAGCGTGACATTTCCCATTTTTTCTCTCTTTAGATGCGGGAGGATAAAATAAAAAATATCTCCTTGATAACGTTCTATTTAGTTTTCAGATAATAAAGCTATTGTAGCATAGTAAGTCAGTGATTGACAGCATACGCGATGGTACTACATTCAGTCCCTATTTGGGGAACCGATTATATTAAAAATAATTTTGTTATCATCGGTCTGGTAATCCGATAAATCGCTCAAAAATAAACAAAAATAGAATAAAGAGTTTTGACACTCGTTTCTCTCTATGTTACAATATGTTCCCTGCTCCTAATAGCCGGTAACGCATTGGCAGTTTCTCTGGTGCTGTAAATGTTCATGGGCAGCGGAAATAATTAAACATCTGGTGACCCGCCAGCTCGTTTGCCAGGTAATGTGCAAATGTTGCCAGGTAAGGTGATATATAATAAAATCTGGCTTAACATGTTAAAAAAATATGAATCTGTTATTGCGAAAGGCTTTACTGAAAAGATGCCTCAACGACTGATCCGGCAATAAAATATTATTGAACGCCATTTCCAGCCCAGCCGGCATCTCTACGTATGCATACGTATCTTTCATTACTTTCTGCTTGGTTATGTTGCCTTGGTACTTTGTGTAATCTGTACTAGCAATGTATGTATATGTAGGTGTATTTTGTGAGCATTGTCTGGAGTTTTTTTGATTTAAAGTGGAACTTTGCGAAAATAAAGAAGGTTTGTTTTTTTTGTTACTGTACTTGGTACAATGGGGACTTGCGACAAACGTGGACGCACCCAATCGATATATGGAAGGAAGTCTATAGTTTATATACAGTATTTGACAATTATTCAGCCATCTGTCGCTTGCCTTGGGTATGCATTTTGCCAACATCAAGGTTAGGGACCGCTCACTGTAATTGTGATCTGGACAAAGCTTCCCACATACTTTTCTCCTAACTCAAATTAATTTGTCCTTTATATGATGCCCTTCCTCATAAAATCCCCTGCCCCTTAATATTCCGAGTTTGTTAATATTCATGTTTAGTCTTGTTTGTAAATTTTTGCTATTTAAAACTTTTTCAAATATTATTCAGTACTAACTTACTAACGTTTGTATATATTTTAATTATTTGTTTGTTTATTTATCAGCGAAGATCGCTATATTGATAAAACAGTGCAACTTTATCTCCTTTTTACCGATCATTCTCTTTCCTGTGTTCTTCATACAATACATTAGCAATGTGACTGGCTCCACTGGAACTTTCTTTTCATGAGTTCCGCTACTCAACAAACAATGTCTCGAATTCGAGCGAAAAGTACTAAACGGAGAGTTCTGACACTAACTTCTCTTTGGCTACTCGCTATGTAAGAAAAACCGTGAAACTGCAAAATATTCAAAACACATTTTTCAAATCCGACTAATAGTTCCAAAGATTAGTGTATTCAAAAAAACAAAGTCTTCAGCTTAATTATATTAGGATAGTGATATGCAAATGTTCTCAATGGCATTTTAACTTGCTAATGGCGTCAATATATAAATATTGTATATAAAAATGTGGCAATCAAAATGCTGTAAATGCAAATATGTAAATTCTTAGCTCTAAAAATAGCTTAGTTAATATTACTTGCAAGGTCACGTTCACCTTTGATGCATAATATATAGTCCCCTTTATTTTATGTCAGATTAGCTGTGTGGGACTCCAGACATGTAGATATCGGCCGTCCATATGCCCATTAAAACCTCACATGCTCCAAGGTGACCGCCACTGGCCGGGGATGGCCCCAGTTTCCATGGGGAAACTCCCCGATCTTCCTTGAAACCCGGTGGTGGGAGCCTTGATACCATCGAAACCTGATTGGAGACTTGGACGTGGTTATGTAGGACAATGGACTGGCAGATGTAGGCCGTCCGTATGGGTATACAGACTAAAATTTCACAATGCTCCTCCTGGAACGGCGGCGGCAGCCTTATATACAGGGCCCGGATTTATGTTAAAATTCAAAAACATTTGCGATTTTTTAATAGTTATTCTCCCACACATACAAGTCATCTCATGTGGGAACTATTAAGTTTCACAATTTTTGCCTGCATAATATAACAGTTAAAGGGAACCTAGGGTTAAACTCCGTTTCCCGCTCTTTCTTTCCGGCCGAAATCGAAACATTGCCACGCATTGTCTCACCAGAGCCGGCAAATGAAAATAATTTGTATTTAATCATTCCACCGATTGGAAATTGAAACCAGCACCAGTCGCGTTTACTAGACGTTGTCCCACTGCGCCACGATGGCCTCAATTTGTAATAGCCATATAAAAGATTTACATTAAAGTATTAAGGAACAATGCAATAAAACAATGGTATACCTCATTTAGATAAATATCTTTTACAAGATTGAGTTTTATGCGAGCGGTACCCTATTGTGTTTGTATCACGGTCAGGTATTTGTGTGCAAATTGTACTGTTATTATAACCTCTTTTGATGATAATTTGAACTTAGACTTTATATTCGGCTAAGTTAGTAAAGCTGTATACATATATAATCGTATATATTATTATTACTTTTCAATGAATGGCCTCATTTTGCGATGACAGACGCGTTCATATTATGTTTTTGTATATAAGTTAGATGAGTCACATCTCACTCTCTCTTCTTCTCTCTATCTCCCTCTCTTTCTCGATTTCCCCCCTTTCCCTATCTCTCTGGGGTCGGTCCTTATGTCTGGGGATCGTGGTCATGGTGGGATGTGAGTGGACGAACAGTCTCCAACGGCTCCTGTCAGATGCAATGTCAGCAATAGCGTAGATATTTTAAATTAGTTATAAGTCACTTACAGCTATCAAAATTCCAATCTAAATTAATTTTTAGATTGATAAGATATAGTCTTTGGTTCACAGACTGTGATGATTATCGC
This sequence comes from Podotricha telesiphe, assembly GCA_038994665.1. Taxonomy (NCBI): domain Eukaryota; kingdom Metazoa; phylum Arthropoda; class Insecta; order Lepidoptera; family Nymphalidae; genus Podotricha; species Podotricha telesiphe. The sequence continues at coordinate 462,556 of JAOYRR010000388.1, forward strand.
CCAATCTGATCTATCTGGAGATATTACTAACAACTCATTCAAAATCACTAAATATTGCATTGGGCCATTAAAAAATTAAATTGATTTATATAAAATATTATATACGTGTATATAAAGTATACTATAACGTTTTAGTACATTTTAATGCATGCTGGATGGATGGATCTAAAGCGAGACTTAGTTTGAAAAGACCAGTAAAAAAATATTTTTAATATAAAACAAAAGGTCACCTTGGCGGGCGCAGTCAGCCGCGTTTGGTTGTGGGTTCGATTCCCACATGGAGGAATGATTATATTTAAAACATTTTCATTTGTCCCCTTTGGTACTTAAGGCATAATAATTGTCTTGATTTTCCACCTGCAATTAACAAACGGAGTGTTTCGGCACTAGGTTCTCACTGATTATGTGGGAAAAAGCGCTGAAACTGTTTTTTTTATTATATGAACATGTATGGTTCTAACCCATAATCATCGTAGATAGATACCTTTAAAACCATGCAACTATGAAGCTAATTTATTTAATGACTATTTACAGTAATACCTATTATGAAACACATTTATTCTAAACTCAACAGGTCAAGGCAATTGTAATTTTACAAACGCTTAATAAGAAAATGTAATTTATAATTGACATACATTCTCGAACGACTCGCTATACATTTAACTTATTTACGTAAAATCTTTTATTATAAGTACTGACTTATTTTTCAATTTAAAACGTCGTCGTCCATGTCGTACTCTATAAGACTCAATGTTCAGTGGAACATTCGTATTGTTACAGCACTCCGTTCAAACCTATCCATGCTATTTCGATGGCGGAAACTAACTTTGAAATTAACATAAAGGCATTCCTTCAAGTAGATATTGAACTTTGTGTGTCAATCATTCTCTCAATGCGCTACAATGGTTTCTTTTGAAGATGGATTTAATAGAAATTATTTATATATAAAACATATTTGTATATTTTCCCGGGCTGGTTAGTAGATAAAGCAACGTCGCATATCGCTACACAATATTATTAAACTTTGTGGCACTGTCTAAATAGACTGAAAGCTTAGACAGAAAAAATATTACCCCTTTTAATATTCTCTGTACAAAGCCACAGGTAACTGAAAATCAAAAACATAATTTATCTAGACGTAGAAGTACGGAACCATCGATTTAATACTATCCATCCAAGGACCTGCTTACTTTAAAAAAAATATGGTTATTCAATTTTTTTTTAAATTGTTATTAACACACTTAGTTAGGAATGAAAACATATATTTAGAACACGTATGAAAATTTGAACGCAGCGGCGCAGATTTTTTTATATTTATTTATGTATCATGCAGAGCCGAGAAAGAGAATGAGAATTCGAGTACTAACTTTACTTAGTTATTACTAGCTTTCCGGCCAGTTTAGACATTCCATTACAATCGCTACACAGAAGTAGTGTTGTCTGACAAAGCTGTGTCGCACTTCATCTTAGACGGCGACAACGAAGCTATTTTCAATAAATACTACAAAATACCAATCTTTGTTTTTGCGATTTTTACACATTTTGAAATTGAACTATTTTTAATCGGATTAATCGAATTTTCGTATTCGAAAATACATTTTAGAAACCCAACGTTTCGAATACTTTACAGTAGTCCGTGGTCACAGGTAGAACACCAAAAATATACACGATTAATACGGTTAAAAATAGTTTTATTTCAAAACTATATAATGCCGTTATTTTTGCTATTTTTTTTAAGCCTCACGCTTTTTCCTGAGAGAACCTAGTGTCAAGACACTCCCACTTTCCCACCGAAATCGAGACCTTGTGTGAACAGAGGCGGAACTCAACGCCGTGCTTTGTCTTGCCGGCAGAGCAGACAAACGAAAATATAATCATTCCACCGAGCGATAATCGAACCCACGACCATCGCGTACACATTCACACTCTATCCCACTGCGCCACAATGACCTCTACTTTAATCATTACTCCTTATAAAATTATTAAGCAAATGCTCTAGTGAGGCAAAGCGCCGAGTTTCAATAAACACGCCTTTTACAACATCTCAAAGCTTTATTATAGCTTTTATTAAGCTATAAGCGGCGACGGAGTGACTTAAAACTAGGTTCTCTCCGTCTATACACGGAATTAAATATACACGGAAGAGTTTTTAGTCCCTAAAAAAATATATCAACACCATCCACGCGTACCATGTATACATACATATGTCATACAAAATATTACATACAATTCACTTATAAACATTCAAAACGTATATTTTTGTCATAAATAAACGTTAATAGCCGCGCCTACATTCGAATTCGTTAATAGAGTACGCACCATAGGAAATTTGGGTCGAACGCTTGCGTCTTTGTATAGATTTTATTATTTCCGTGAATCGAAAGGAAAGTAGTCTAAAAAAATAGCTAAGCACGGATTTAGTTTATTTTTATATCAATCGATCCGTCAATCTATGTATTAAAATCTTGGAACTCTATTTTGACCCATTTCATTCATATTGAATTCTATGACAATACAAAATTCTCGTACCATAAAAATGAAGTAATCTATACAAATAATGAAAATTGGCGTGTCTGTTTGTTATATCAAAATAGCCACTTTTTACAAAATTCATATGCCTGGTACACACCATATTGTATATACCAATTTTTTAAAAATTACAATATTTTTTAAAATTTTTGTCGGTCTGTCTGTCTGTCTGTTCCGGCTAATTTCTGAAACGGTTGGACAGATTTTGACAGCACTTTCACTGGCGCATAGCTGATGTAATAAGAAGTAGCTTTGGCTACTTTTATTTAAGAATTCCACACGGGTGAAATCGTGGACACTGCTAGTAATTTAAAATTTAAACTATGTATGTGCTTTAAAAAGTTTTTATAGCCTTATTTGGATGAAAATCATTTTATAAGCTAAAGTATATATAATTTAAAGTATGTTAAACGCCTTTATAGTTTACGAGTATGATACAAAACATTTTGTTAATACCCATTGTTTTCACTTTAGTTCTTTTTTCTATATTTTTTTTCTCTTAATCCAATTATCCCTTATATGTATTATGAAATACGTTCATACTTTGATATTTAAAAATATATTAACCTGAAACCAAAGACATATATTAAAAGAAATAGGTTATTTTTAACAATCCCATCATACAACTCCTGCAGAAATAAATCTTACATATTTATATGATTTTATTTAACTTAACAGCCTTGCCTTCTAACCTACATTCTCTACATATGTATGATAAATAGACACTACCTATATTCTAAATATAGACGGAGGGGCCGTGCGAGCGGTCAGTGCGTGCGCCCCAGACTGTGGTATCGATCCCACTACCACCGACCACCACTCCCTCATGCCATCGCCAGTCGGCCATCGCCCCGCGACCTGAAACCACTTGCGTCTGAATCAAAAACAAATTAAAAAAAAAACTATTTTGTTGCTGTCAATGTCAAAATTACCGCCAAAACTGTGTAGTGTCAAAACAGTGTAATATCGTTATCAATAAGTTTTCGCTGAACTGCTCCGTTATTGAGCTAGAGTTACCTTAGCTTGGTTATTTTAATTACTAAATCTATTATAGCTTTCTCCCTCTAAGAATGAGATGCAAAAAAGGAAATTGTTATCGTTCTAGATGCAAATCATCGGTGTCTATCCCCCCATTCGCGGGAGGGGACAGTCCGCCCGTCACTAACCTGACCGTATTATTTTGTCAGCTGATGTAGTGATCGCGCGTCAATATCGATATAAGGACGTTTGTTTATTTAGTATTTTTATATTAACAATTATATATTGATGTTTTAAATTATATAAGCGCGAAATATTAAATAGACTCGATTATTCCGCTCGATTAAAGAGTGTAATACACAATTTGCGTCGGCATAGTGTTGTGAGTCAGACCGCCAGAGCGCGCAGTCGCGGTCGCTTTTCCGAACGAATTTCCTAACAGTTATTTATCGAACGAAACGTTATTTATTTTTTTACGATTTCTAGCGTTCTTTTCATGCAACAAATTTTTCATGATTTTTTTTTGTGCAAGTGATGGTGTTTACTTGTAACTATTACAATGGAAAGGAGTGTTTTGGATACCAGGCACATACAATGGGCATCTGAGGTAGGTAGCCAAATATTTGACCTTTGACCTTTTCAAATTGCAGCTTATATAAAATCTAGCATTTATTTACGACGCCTGTCATGCGTTAGGTTTAGAGGCTATTATGTAACACACGATATTTTTTACAATTTATATTATTTTTAATAAGCATTAATTATGTATTTTTTAATACAAAAAGCTTGTATATATTATAAATAATTTATAAGTGGAAACGTTAAAATACACATTATCGATTGAAAGATTCTTGATAGTTTATAAAATAAAAACTTTAAAACAGCACATTAAATATATGTTAATATATCTTATTACATTATCAGTCATAATAAACTGTTAGCATATAAGTATACCAAATATATATTATTTTCAGAATAGAACAATTTCTATTTTTTAAGTATTTTGTTCTAAGCTCAAAGTAATATCTTGCATTATATTTAAAAATATACACATACCATGAGCACACGAGTATACATATGTTGAAATCCCTTATGGAGTTTTCAACTAGTTCATACTGTACAGCATCCAACAGTCGTGGCTTCAAATTTTGATATTACTGTAACAGTATCTGCAGTTTAATTTTAAATATCATCAACCATCAACCTAGCTTAACATATCAATGAGGTCTTGGTTGCATTCTCACTCGGGGGAATAATTATATTTAAATTATTTACATATACCCGTCTAGCTATGAGCGCGCATAGCGCTGTGAGTTCCGTCACTCAACATGCAATGTCGCGATTTCGGGAGAAAGAAAGAAAGAAAGGGAAAGCGAAGAACGGGATGTCTATATATATAAACGTAATGTAAGAAATTGTTTAAATATCACGACTTTTCTATATATTTTAATTTAACTCTGTGCATGAACGTCTTGACTTCTACGTCCCTAATGGAGGGTTGACACGCGGACGTCGGCGCCTCAAGGGGTGGAATAAGACATTCTCTACTCAAATTTACATACGAAATGACTTCTAAGCCCTCGTTTTACAGGAATATTTTATATTTGTAATTTCGTGTGTTATATATTAGTACATAACAATTATTTTTTTCTTGTTGAATACAATAAACAGTAAAAATTTGTAACGATGTATTTTCTATTGTAATTTGTGGTCAGTGACAGCGACTGTCTGTATACGGTATGGTTGTGAGTTCGATTCCCTCTCGGCACTCGGCGGGAACGATTTTCATTTCGCCGCTGTGGTGACAAGACAAAGCCGGCGCGGGAAAAATTGTGAAGTCTGTAAAAGTAGTGTAAAAAAGTCTTTCTAAATTTCTTAACATATATTATTGTGCAATGTAATTAATTATCTTAAGATAATTTACGACATGCAACTGATAAAGGTAAATTTGAAATTATTTATTATAAATTGAAGTATTTCGTAAAAAAAATTGATTTACACTCTCATTGCATAAAAGACGTTATATACAAAAAAAAAAGTAAAATTTGTAAATAATGTATAATTCTTTTTGGCTCGAACCCGCGCCTCTTGTAGGTCCTGGCCTCTAAGCCATACGTTTTATAACTACGAACGCTATGTTAAACGCTTGTTGAAAATTATATTTTTGTTGTTTTCATCTCTGTAGTGCGATTTCTAAAAATTCCTGCGACCTAAAAATTATCTCTTAAAACTTTGGCAAGAAAAAATGCTATTTATAAAACTTAGGATATCAAAACCATTTCCTGAAACCCTTATCTATAGAAATAAAAACTCTTATTTAACCGGGATTTGAACTCATGACTCATTGAGTCTGTCAGCTATAAACAGTTTATAGTAGGTACTTACGTATTAAAAATTAATTTTCTTCAGATTAGGTACAGGCTAATTAAGCCGTTTATTAATAGCTGAGTCTTGTGATTTAATTATATAATATCTTTTATAGCATTGTTCTCTTAAATAATTTACTTTAAATTGCACTTAATTGTGATAAGTATTTTTATAATATAAAAGCAACGTCGCTAAAATGTAAGGAGTAACCTAGCACCTACTGTAAAAAAAATTGAATATACGAGTATATGAAAAACTAATACTTCAACTACACATGAATTGTACTATTTTATAATTATGATATGATATTATAGATATGATAAGGTGTTCAGAGTTAGTTTTCAGAATAAAAGCAGCACGATATTTGTTATATATAAATATATATATAAATTATTTTCATTTTTCCGCTCTGTTAAGACATAGCGCGGTGTTGGGTTCCACCAGCCAACACAGAGATTCGAATTCGAGCCTACTCTGCCAAATATATTTTTCAGACACAACACGATGCTTTAATAATAATTTACATACTATATATAATATGTTCTAACGCCATACTAAATTTACTTAAGCCCTAAAATTCCAGTGAAATGTTTGTATATTCAAATAATGATCTAGACCACTCCACGGCAAAGGAAACTGCAAGTGCTTCATAATATATATGTAGGTATATATAACATTCGGGAAGGGTTGGATTTCTAGCTCGTTGTAAAAGTTAGTTGAAAAATTTCGGCCTTTTTACCCTTTCAAACAAAATGAAATGTAAGCGAATTTTAACAAAAATTTTGAATATTTTAAAAACTGTTACAAGTGTTTATTAAATGGCATTCTCTTTTGCCAAACGTTTATTCGTAAAATAATCTTTGGGTATTTGTAAAAATCATTTTACATAGATGCTAACAACAAAAACAAGTTGTAACAACAGTGTAAGAAGTTCGACGCACCCGGATGTAGAACGCATCGCTTAGCGGTCAGAGCCCTTGGACGTCTTCCAAGAGGCGCAGGTTCGAATCCCGCTGCGTACAAATTTGTGTACGTTTTCGAAAAATGATTTTCAAACTTGGAGAAATTTTGAAAGACATTTTTGTATTATTTAATATTTATACATATAGCATAAAGCAGTTAGATAACTTTTTGCTGCAAACGCTATTGGTTGTGAGTTCAATTCTTACTCGGTGGAATGATCATATTTAAATGGGTATATGTAAAAATGGCTCAAATTCTGGCAAAAAGTGTATAGACTAGGTTTTTTCTGACCTCCCTGCGATGATGTCACTATGGTGCAGTTGGCACGGGTTGACTGCACGGGATGGTTACAGGTTCAAAAATTCACTGTCCCGCATAAATCGATAGAAAATGAGACGAAATGACAGCTGTGGTTCTTTGAATTGTTATATAGAACCACTTTGTGTGAGCTAAACAAATGCTATTGCATTTGTTGTATCCACGTAGATATATTGAAAATATACGACGAATTTTATTGAAATTAAATTTTGAATTATCCGTTATAAGTGAAATTCACGTATCAATGTCCCGTGACTAAGTATGAGGAAAATATCGAGATATATACTTTCTCTCTACATTTCTAATTTAAAAGACATTAATTAAAATTAATAAAGGTCCGGTTTTCTTCATTATTATATTTAATCACTTCTTGTATTGCATTTTAAACCATGTAACACATTAATGTATATTAATATCTTTAAATTCTTACCAAATTAACACATTTTACACATAAAACAGCTCTAATTAATGACTTCCTATGGAGTGTTGACATCAAACAAAATATAAATAAACATATATATTTACGCAGCTTCACACTTTTTCCCGCATAGCCGTGTAGTCAGAGAGAATCTAATACTTTCCGCCCGAAATCGAGACATTGCGGGTACTTAACTCGAACGACGACACTCAACACCACGCCTTCTGTAAAGTACCAGAACCGAGAATAGAAATTATTCAAATATGAACCCACAACTAATCGCGTTTACAGTAAGAAGCTATTTCACCGCGCTACGATGCTCTGTTTCATTCACCTAATAGTGTCTTGCCTGCTGTTGAGTTACAAAACTTCTGGTACTCTGCCAGCTTCTGGTATTGATAAAAAAGTAGCGTATGTTCGAACCAAGACCCTTAAGTACCTCTATATAAAATTTCATCACAATCGGTAAAGCGGTTTGGCCGTGATGGTGTCACAGACAGACAGACAGAGTTGCTTTCGGATTTATAATATTAATAAGTTAGTAAATAAAAAATATATAATTGTAGCATTGTTGTACATAAACAATATTATAAAATAAGTATGAAGCCACAAGAGAAATCTTGTAAATTCGTCATATTTAAATAAACAAATTGACCCTTTACTTGCCCTCAAGGTATACAATACTCCTAAGCATTGAATATAAGATGATACTCTTTGATGTACAAGCTCCAAATATAGCTAATATTTTTCCTTAAGTAAATTGCTTGTTTGTTGGACCTTTTAGAAAATAACTTTTACCTGAAGAATGTATGCATTCTTCAATCTTGAGAAAAGAAACCTGATCTCCATTTTCTCGAAATTATGACAAAAAATGTATCTATTTAAAGATAATATTGAAAATATCTATTGACACTTATGTAGGTATTTACATATACAATATATAATGATAACTACTCAATTAAATATATTTATTTAAAACTTCTTCTTGACCTCTCCCACGTCCTATAAGGGGCAAATATAAGATTTAAAACTTATTATTAGAAGAGTGTTTTAATATTATAGAGTACTGTGAACTTATTGATTTTACTCGGAATAAAAAATTATATTTTAAATATAATTTTAATTCCCAGTTACTGACCAATTACAATTTAACAATCTTAAATGAAATGAACTTATACGTAAAACATAAAACTACACTATTAGTTACACACATTAAATAAGGTGTGTCTGTGTGTTTATGTGTGTGTGTTTGTGTGTGTGTGTTTATGTGTGTGTTGGTGTATGTGCTGTGTGGAAGCATATAACAACGTACACAGCTATTGTAAGCACAAAAGTCGTTCCATTTATTCATAACAATTTAATAAATAATAAGCACCCTTGACCTTACATGTTTTGTTATTGTCAGAATAAATATTTCAGTTTTTTATTTACAATGTTATAAATTTGTGGTCCTAAGTAAGAGTTATATTTATTTAACATAGTTTTAATAATAAAGCAAACGTAGTTTTAAACATTTTAGAGCTGACGTCGTACTCGACTGTTAGGACTTGACAATACTGATATAATTTCGATGTGGGAAATAATAATGGTTTTTAATGTGCAGATTTTAAGAATTGCAATAAGAAGTTGTTGAGATTTTAAAATTAATTTCGATGCACCACCCCACTAAAATATGCTATAAGAGAAAAGAGATTGACACAGTGCTAAGTATATCCGTTTTAAAATAAACGAATCTATAATGTTTCTAAATATATGTATGAATCTGCGAATTTTATTAGATACAGCAAGTATCTAAGTAAGTCTAACTGTGACCACGGACTACTGTAAAGTGTTCGAAACGTCGGATTCTAAAATGTATTTTCGAATACTAATATAATATTATACACGATTAATCTAATCGGGTTAAAATAGTTGCATTTCATAATGTGTAATAATCGTGAAAATCAAAGAACTTATTATCTAACACATTAGTGAAAAGAATGTGCGACACTCAAAACGGTAGAATGAAATAGATACTGTGAAACCTTGATCGAATTGTGAATGACCCAAATTGGCCTAGGGTTCACTACACTATGATCTAGATCCGCTCGCCAATACTTAATTATACACTTTATTATAATATACTACTTAAGTTATAAGAGGTCATGTGGCGCAGTGTGACACCGTTGACTGTATACACGACGGTCGTTTGTTCGATTCCCCTTCGGGGGAATGATTTCAGCTATTTTAATTCCTCCGCTCTGGTGGCGGTGAGTTCGTCCACTCAACAAGTGCCTTGGATTCTGGCAGAAATTGAAACACTAGCTTCTCTCTAAAACGTAAATGTGAAAAACAATAAATACCTCAAGTTTATGCTTATGTTAGTCTGACTAATGTGAGTGTAATTTTCTTGTTTAGTTATATTATTTGTAATAAAGACACTTGTTATGGCAATTTATAAATGATTAATGTTGCTCATTATAACACTAGCCCCCCGCTCGCGGCTTCGCCTGCGTAAGCTACACGACTGAACTGTACCGTTCTCTCGACCGCCCGCGTTCTTACTTATATCACAAACTTAGCTTAAATTTATATGGTTGTAACTTTTTTATTTATGAACGTATTGAAATGAAATAAACATTAAATGTTAAGAAAAGTGTACCGCAATACAGTTGTCAAAATGCATTTAAAATGGTTAAGCGGTTTCTGAGATTAGCGTGCATAAGCAAACAGAGAAGAAAATTGAAAATCATTGTTTTGGGTTCTATTACATTGATAAATGACCCTAATAATATTTTTTTATATATCTTCCATGTAAAGACACCGATCAGTTACATTTTTATTATATGTATAGATTGACTAGAATGGAACTTTTTAAACACATTGTGAATTATACAAGGTCCTCAGATGTAGTCTTCGTGTGTACACAGCATCTGACTGTTAACTCGATTGCAAGTATTCGATTACAACTCGGTGAATATTTAAATATTAAAAATTTATTTTCATATCTTATTTTCATACTTAACGCATTGTATCGACTACGGGCGGAAAGTGGAGAACTGAGTGTCTTGACACTAGGATCTTTCTGCCTATCGTACTACATGGGAAAACAATTTTAACTAATAAACTCTTACGTATTTGTTATCAATTCATGGCCAGCAATTGTTCAGATATGATTTTCTCCTGATAAGCGATTATTATCAGTGATATTGAGTGACAGTAACTACTCGAGTATAAAATTTAACAGCCCGTGCGTAATGTATTTTAAAATGATCATATATACAATAAATATGAGCAATGTACTAATATATAATGTCTAAATAATATGTAATGTCCAAATTCTGGAATTCGATCGGAAATGGAGAACGTTCTTGCTATGCGGGAAAGAGCGTGAAGCTGGAAAAGTTGAGTTCTACAACATTTCATATGAATATATGAAAAATCTTTAAAATTTTCCTTCATTATTTATATCCTTTAAAAAGTTCTGTAAAATTTTCCTATATTACAATGAATATAGGAAAATTTTACAGAACTATATCATAAAGTATTGCACCTTAACAAGAAACATTTTAAATTCTATAACCTTATAAGTACTTAATAAAATGTTACTCTGTTCTCAAATTTCGTACATTGAGACATGCAGGCGAAGTGGGGCGGCACGTCTGGCTGTATTCGCAATGAGTCATGAGAATTCGATTACACTCGGGGACGATTATGTATATTTCTTCGCTCTATTAAGACAAATCTCAGCGAATACTGACCTGTCTAAACATTAGGTTCTCTCAGAAAAAGTATGAAGCTATAAAAAACAACATCCGTTATCATATCAAAAAAATCACCAAAAAACAATTGTCAATTTTTTATATTTCCCTAATTTTTATTTGAACCCACAACTATAACAACCAATAATTCACGTGCAAATAGCACTACAATGACGTCAAACGAACACGTCAAACGTTACGTTAACGGTAGATTATCTATCCCGTGGGATCCACTTGACAGATCGAGCCGGAAATCGCCTATTGTCCAGGCCATTTTAGCTTATTCAGGCCATCTAGCGGTATGTTTGTTTTGCTAATCCGAAGTTAACGTGTTCGATTACCGCTTTAGTTAAATATGCCTATGCCTGCCTATTTTGACATATGCCTCATATTGCTTCGTTTTGTACATTATATAGTTTTATGAATTTTGTAACTACAGTATTTATTGCTAGTTGCCTCAGCAGCATTATGTGCCACTTTGTAAAGTGTATCTCAGAACACATAGCAGTGTGTCTAACATTAATATTTAATTATTGAATGTGAATTTCTATTGCATTAGTACAAAAAAAATAACACAAACGTAAAAAATATTTACATATTAACTTAGCTAAATTACAAACACTTCCATTAGGAGGATTTTCTTAAAAATTAAGACATTTCCTTGCCATATTCCTTATATTAATATAATGTAACCATTATATTAAAAACAGCCAAGTCTAAAGCTTTCTGTTTCAAAAATAGCTAAGACTAAAGCTTTCTATCTATAATCGCTTAATGATAAAGTTTTTAATGATTGTAGCGTTTTTTTATTAGAACATATAAATACTAGAAACACTTCATCAGTACCTTTTTTAATTATTATTATTAGTTTATTTTTCAATTTTAACTTACATTAACTTAAATGGTTACTCAGTACGATATTTAAGAGAGTTTTTTTCTATTTACTTAGTTATACAATTACATGAAGACTTATAAATGGCAATATAATATACCTATAAACCTTAAATTTTTATGTTTAACACATTCTTTTTTATAATTATTATGTTAAATTAATTTTATTAAAAAACATCTATAACTAGATTTCGGTGTGAAGACTTGGTACCGGGAAAAGGGTATGGCCGCTATGATATATATATATATATATATATATATATATATATATATATATATATATATATATATATATATATATATTCTAGCTCGCCATCTTTTTTGATATCAGCTATAATATTAAGCTGTAGTAAATAAAAATCATTTAATTAAATAATATTTGATTTACTTTTTTTTTCTTGACTGTATGTTTTTTTAATAGTTGTCACGAACAACATCTAGACGCATAAAAACTTCTAACGATTGTGAGTCATTGAAATATTGTAGATTACGTTGAAGTGAGGGCGTATATATATATATAGATTTTTTCATATATATCTATATAGATTATTCATAAAGTTTTCTTGGGTAGTTAGTATAAGGGACCACTAACTACTCAAGAAACTTCATGAAAACCTATATAGATATGTTATCGAAAGCAAATATATCTATATAGATTTTGAAAAATATAAAATATCACTGTTAACATTTTTATTTTTAAAGTGTCATTAAAACATATATTTGAAAACCGTTCAAGGGCGCAGTTCAAATCCCGCTGCGTTCAAATTCTTATACGCTTTCCAAATATATATTTATCACTGTCAATTTACCGCGTAATTTTGCTACGATTCGTTTTATTTAAATTTATAATAGATTAAAAAATAAAACACTTACAAAAAAATAGTCTTGACTTTGTAAAGATACGAACGTGAATTGACAGATCCGGTTCTTTTCACAAAATTTGTATTTGTTTTTATGTTCTTTTTAGAAAAAAAATATATATTGGAAATGCTCCGTTGTACGCGATACACGTGACGGATTATGGACGCTTGAAGACATCGCATCGTATTTACGGCATTTTTTTTTTAAAGTGTGCGAATAACACTTTAAAAAAAAATGTTAACAAAATATATTAATAAATAGCATTCTCTTGCCAGACCTGGGTATTCGTAGAATAATCTTTGGGTAACAGAAATTTGTAAAAATCTCTCTACAGAGATGCTAACAACAAATATAAGTTGTAATAAGCGTATAAGAACTTCAACGTAGCTGGAGGTGGGACGCATGGCATAGCAGTCCAGGGCGCCCGGAACGGTTTTCAAGAGGCGCAGCGGGTTCAAATCCCGCTGCGTTCAAATTTTTATACGTTTTCTAAATATGTCTTTTTTTATTTGATTTTAATTTATTTAGGAAAAATGTAAAGTATATATCATTCAATTTACACTGTTTGGGTGTGGTGCAGTGGGGCAGCGACAGACTGTAAAAGCAATTGGTTGTCAGTTCGATTTCGATTCTCATTCGGCTGTATTATTGCATTTAAAATATTTTCATTTCTCCGCTGCGATAGTCAAAGACAAAACGCGAGATTGAGTTCCGCTACTCAATTCACACTGTTTCGATTTCGACCGGAAATTGGAGAACGGAGTGTAAGCTTTTGTTTTATTTTTATAAATGAGGAGAGCGATTACTTATTGTTTTGTTCTGTGTGTTTCATGTGATGGGAGATTATTTATATATTTCGAAATTACATAATACAACGATATATTAGATTTTGTTCAGTTTTATTATTCAAAAAGACATAGGAAGTAAAATATTTTATACTTTGCATGTGCCAGAATAAATTTAGTCATCAACTAAGTAGTTTTGTACGGCCCATTGAATTTAAAACAATGGTACGAGAAATCGGGTTCCTTTTGTGGTGTTATCCAAAGAGAAAGTCGTGGGAACACGCTGTATGCTAACGACTATATAAACAAAATTAGACTGTCCCTCTGTGACTTGAAATTTAATGACTTCATGATTAATACACGCGATACTAAATTTAAATGATTGCTGTTGTGATATAATTATTTTACCTCTTGGAGCAGTGGGTCAGCAACTAACTGTATACGCGATGGAAGTGGATTCGATTCCCGCTAAAGGGAATGTTTTTATTTCTACTTAATTCTCATTTTAATTATTTTGTTACCTTTTTATTTTCCTACTTTGGCAAGAAAAAAACTCGGCGTTGAGTTAGTATCTCGGTTTTAGGCTGTAAGCTAAGAATGGAGTATTTTGACAGTTTTCTCTATGACTACTGGTTAGCCGAAAAAGTGTGAGGATGCTTTTTTAAATAATTAACTCCATGGGAGAGCACGTGAACGTTGCTGGTTCAATTCTGATTCAGGGTAATATAGTTTTATGACGTTTTATTTGCTTAGATTTTATACTACTGACATCCCTAGCTTTCATAATTTTATTTATTCCCATTCGCATAGAAATTTCGAAAAATACTGTATTAGTGCTCAAGTTTGTAACATTTTCAAGAAAGTCAAATTTCAGATTCCTTTGCCTAGTTGTTTAGGCTGTACGTCGTCTGTCAGTCACTCTTAGTCGTCGTCTGTCAGTTACTTTTATGTATATATAAATATAGATTGAACAATTAACATAATTACATACGTGGCCATCAGGGCGCAGTTGCTCAAGGTCTGAATGTAAACGCGATAGGTTGTGGGTCGTATAAATAAATATTTTCATATTTTTTAACATTTTAAAGTGTTCATCACACACTTAGGAACTTGAATAACATATTTAGAAAACGTATAAAAATTTGAACGCAGCGGGATTCGACATTCATGTTCATGAACGCATGGCTTAGCGGTCAGAGCGCTTGGACGGTTTCCAAGAGGCGCGGGTTCGAATTTCGTTTTCTAAATATGTTTTTTAAATATTTTCATTTTTCCTCTCTGGCACCTAAGACAAAGCTCGGCGTTGAGTTCCGCGTCTCAACAACGTGGAGAAAGAGTCTCTTGACTCAATGTTCTCTATGACTACCCTGCAACGCGGGGTAAGGTGTAAACTGAAAAAAATATATATATATACATACTATAGACACTAATGTTTGGGAAGTGTATAATTTTGTATTAAATAGTTATTTTATATTTATATTAAATATTAAATTAAAAGACGAAATCTCGACATATTTTATTGTCTTTTAAAAATGCAATCGGAACGCTTCGCCGCTTTTAGAGTAACCGTTGTCAAGTGGCTAATTTGTCACGCTCTTGCCAAGGCTAATGGCTGATTGAAACTCTATAGCGATAGACGATAGTACTGTTACAAATATAATTAATATTTAAACTATGAGGCCATCTTGGTGGTGGACAGCGGCTGACTGAAAAATCGATGATTGTGGGTTCGATCCCTGCCTAGGGCAATAATTATATTTAAATTTTAAACTATGTTGATGTCCCCGCTCTGGGTAGACTAAACGCTGCGTTAAGTACCGCCATTTTTAACGCAGTGTGTCAAGTTTAGTATGGAAAGTGAGGTCAGTGTGAAAAATGGGAAACAGAGTGTCTTGACACTAGAGTATCTCTCTACGGAAAAACGTAAAGCTTTTAATTTATATAAATATTCACATTTTCGTTCCTCCGCTTTGGTTTGATAAAGCTTGACCGACAGGAAAGTCTTTGGAAAGTGGAGAACGCCATTGCGTTTTAGTATAGTGTTTTTTAGTGATATATCATGACATATCACTAAATTATCTACATCTGCCTTACAAACACACAGTAATGTCTGAAATGTCGAAACATTAAAAAAGCAGACACTCCTATAGGACCCTTGAAACGTAACTGACGCCCAGACCTACGTTTATTTGTATATGTATATATATAACTAATTATACAACTAATGTGTATAATTTAACACCAGGCGATTTACGAATTATACATATTTATAACATACAATGAGGTTTTCGTGATTTTTATACATTTTGAAATGATTGATGAAAATTATTTTTAACCGGACGTTGTGCCTGTCCACCTGTCTACCGGTTATTCTCATTATTTCTACATAGTGGGACTGTAACACCATAATATATTGTATGAATAAATGTAATACCTATAGAAAATAAATTAAAATTAGCCAGTTACTCTGAGACAGTTAGAAAGCCGCGTCTAGCGTTGCATGTTCTAGCGCAACATTTTGACAAGGCCGTTGACTCTGCACCGCAAAAAGGAAATAGGGTAAAAAGTTAATCTAATCTTGGAAATTCTCCTTCAATAAAGATTCATATTTTTTTTCAATTGAATTAATCTATTATAACTTTGGGATTTCTTTCTATATGAACAAGCCCCCATAACGTGTAAAATACGCGTTCACAACGTATTTTAACATTTTTAAGGAATAGATAATATTTTAGTATATAGTTAGTATTCGAAAATACATTTTAGAAACCCGACGTTTTGAACCTTACTTTACAGTAGCCTGGTCACAATGTCATTCTAAGGTGGCATTCGTCTGTCATTTGATACAATTATTATATCAAACTACCGCCAACGATTTCTTAGTTGCCTCGCGTCCTGCCCTGGATTCTTGCAGAATGAGCTGACTGTATCTTGCTCTCTGGTGTGGTATGTTTGAGATTTTAAAGTTTTCAGTATTGATGTTTTTTTAATTTTATACATACATTTAGGATATGGAAAACATTTTATATCTTAAATGTTCTAATGCATTTATATGAAAATTGTTTTAAATATTCCTTAATTTTTTACTCAGCAAACTGCATAATTTGCGCAAAAATCGATAAGTTTTTCTAAACGTATATAAATGTGGACAAAATATACAAATACATTTGTAAAAAATAGTTTTGTAATGCAAAAGTCAATGGAGAATAGGTAGTCTTTTAGAAACAATGTGTGTCGACCATACTCATTATAAAGGGTCGGTCACGCATGCTAAATTATGACCCCTGAAGTGCAAAAAGAGCTCCAAAACTGTCGCCAAGAGAGCTTTAGATCTAACAAAATTAAAAAATAACGTTAATTTTTAAAATATTTTAATTACATTTTTTAAAGTATTATTCACACAATTAGGAAAATGAAAAAACATATTTTTCGAAAACGTATAAAATTTTAACTCAGCAGTGTTTGAACCCGCGCCCCTTGGAAATCCTCCAAGCAAGTAATATATATTTCTTAGTACACTTCTATCATTCTATTTTGTTAACATTTTTTAAAGTGTTATTCCCACACTAAGGAAATTGAAAAAGACATATTTAGAAAACGTATAAAAATTTGAACGCAGCGGGATTTGAACCCGCGCCTCTTGAAAACCGTTCAAGCATTTTTGAACGCATGGCTTAGCGGTCAGAGCCTTCTATCATTCTGACAATGAATCATGTAAATGATATGAGATTAAAAAAGATATTATATCAAAAACCACACACGATAACTGCAGATAAAAAAAAGTTGCATCGTCTCTTCGCATACATACATTTATATATAGACATACTTGAACAATAATAAGTTCTTTGATTTTCGCGATTATTACACATTTTGAAAATAAACTATTTTAACCGAATTAATCGCGTATAATTTTGGTATTCGAAAATACATTTTAGAACCCGACGTTTCGAACACTTTTCAGTAATCCGTGGTCACAGGTAGACTCATGAGTCTTTATCCGTCCATTCAGTCCAGTCCATTAATCCGGTAAAAATAGTTTCATTTCAAAATACTTGAACAATTTAACATTACTAACAAAAACCGTAGCTTCGTATAACTGTTTCAGTATACACAATAGTCTGGGGTTCAAATACAAATGGCGATATGTTTATATTTGTTTATTATTTTCCGCGCTTTATGGACACTAGACGGAGAGTTCAAAGCTAAATTACATTCATAGATATCTCAAGATTATGTTACAATAAAATTTATATAATAAAGCTGCTCCACCTTCTTTCTCCCATAGCAGGGTAGTCAGAGAGAACCTAGTGTCAAATCGTATCACAGTGGGACCACTTCGAACTGCAAACGTTATTGATCGTGAGTTCGATTCCAACTCGTGGTAATGATTATGTATAATTTTTTTTCTTTCTACGCTCTGATGATAAGGCAAAGAGCGACGTTGAGTTGCGGTACTCAATATGCAATGTCCCGAATTCGTGATGAAATTGAATTTTTCTCTAACTTCCCAGCTATACTAGATTAAGTATGAATATAAAAGTATATATTAAAAATAAAATAAAATTCAAATATTATGTTGGAATACAATCTTGAAATAAGTGCAACAAGTGAAAAGTTATCTTTTTGCTTTTATGCGTGTTTCTTTGCATAGTTGAATAATTTTACACCTTACACTTCTCGACTCTTATGGTTATTATATTTAAAAAAAAAACGGCTTTACGTTTTTTCCATATATACGAGGAAACCTAGTGTCGAGACACTCCGTTCTGCGTTTTTCGTTTTATTTTAAACAACGAGTTATATTAAATAAATATTTCTTTTCAGAAATCTAATAAAGTACTTTTGAATATAATTACTTTTTGAATATGATTTTTCATAGGTTTTTTTTTCGTTTCTTTCTTTTTTTAAGTATTTTTTTTTCCATCACTTTATACAGTGCACGATGATTGACAACACTCAGCCTTATTTTGGCACATATGGCACACCACAACCGTCACTTTCAGTTTATCTATGTCTAAACAGATCGTAAAACAAAAAAGGCTTTACGATTAAAAAAAAACTGAATTTAGTTACTGCAGTAGTGAAAAGACGTTCGTGTGCTAAAGGCAATTATAGTTAAATTATTCATAAATAACAAAACTTGTTAATGAAATGCTAGCTCTAGTCTATTTCAAAGGCATCATTTTCACTAAGAAATAATTATAAATCTGTGAATTGTTGACTCGTTAAACAAAAAACAGAAGTCCCGCTGAGTTTCTTATGGCAGTTCTTCTCAAGTCTGAGGCGTTAAATTCCATTAAATAAAACATGTATCTTCTAAATTTAAATAGAGTCTTTGTCTTTGTTGCTTACAACCTTGTTCAAAAAAGCTGTATAATTAAAAGCCTCCTATCGCTACTGTGCCGTAATTGGAAAGTATTCGAGTACGATGTTTATAGGTTCGAATTCCCTAATTCTCTGGGTTTGTAAAAGCTTCACGTTTTCCCACACAGTGGGGCAGGCAGTCACTAGACCAGAGAACTGAAAACAATTTAAGTATTATCATTCCTTCGAGTGGGATCGAAATAACCAAGGCGTATAGCTGTCACATACTTCAAATGTAAGAAAGCTTTGACTAATTCATTATTTCTCCAAGTGATTTCTCAGAAACGTAATTAAATTCTTAAAACCTTGACAACATTTTTATTAATTTTAATTAATTATATTTGAAACGCTTAAAAATCAATTTCACCGTGATAAATCCTTTACCTTTTTTCAATTGTAAATTAATGTAAAACTATACTAATTTACTAATAATATTTATTAATTTCAAACAGTGGTACATAATTTTAACATCTTGTAACGATAATAGCTATATTAGTTTAAAACTGTGACAAAGCTATTAACACCCGCTGTAACAATTAAATTGAGCATATGCGGACACTTTTCATTTACAGATAAAATTTTCTGATAGAAATGCATATGTCAATATACTAGTTAAAATAAATAAATGTAGAAACTTTTACAAAAAGTATGCGGACGGAGAACTTTTAAATTTAGACCAGAAGTGTCACTTTAAATTATTAAAAAATATACTTTCCATTTCTATTAAAGTGAAGAAAAACAAAACACACTTTAATAAAAGAAGCATAAATATCAAACCTATAATCGTTGGCTACTATCACAGGTTCGATTCTCGACTGCGACAACTATCTAATGTATAATAGAAAACAGAACATTTAGCTTCAGTATACTCGAGTGTAGTTATATGAACAATTAGTAAATGGTACATAACGGTGATGACGTAATTGACCTCGTTTAGTCCATGCGTTATAAGCTAGAGGTGGATTTTGGTGAGAAAAATTTTTGCGGCTAGAGTTCTGTGTTTCATAATTCAAGCCAAAATTGTCTTATCTTTATATGTCTACCGCATCATGATAGATAATATGTAATTGGACTAGCTATGTAACTAAAAAGAGACATATTTAGAAAACGTATAAAAATTCGATAAAAACGTATTAAAAATCGAGAAACGCGGGTTCAAATCCGGCTGCGTACAAAAAAA